>CAXAMN010000669.1:1604523-1643626 GCA_963970005.1 Durusdinium trenchii
ACAAGGACTGTGCATACACTAGGGCGTCCGTAGTGTAGGATAAGCACTGGTAAAAGGTATCAAGAATAGAGCGTCTTGAGGAAATAGCCGGTGTATGGTTATAGCAAGCCTGGGGGGTAAATTTACCACCCGCTTATGCATGCATTAGGTTAGAAATAGGGGTAAACAACTTGTAACGGTGAAGTACAAGTCCTATGCAGCAAGCAGCAGCCAGCAGCAGCAGCAGCAGCAGCAGCAGCCGCCTGCAGCCAGCAGCCAGTAGCAACCACCAACCAGCAGCCAGCCAGCAGCACCACGCAGCAGCAGCGCAGCATCAAGCCGCAGCAGCAGCAGCAGCAGCAGCACCACCGGCAGCAAGCAGCAAGCAGCAGCAGGAAGCAGCAAGCAGGAAGCAGCAGTACCAGCGGCGTCGTCAGCAACAGCAGCAGCAGCACCAAGCCGCAACAAGTAGCAAAGCAGCAGCTACAAAAGCGGCAACCAGCGGCAGCAGCAAACAGCAACAGCAAGCAGCAGAGCGGCAGCAGCAGCACCCTTTACACCAAGCCACCGTTACACCCAACCAACCACGTTCACACGTTCAACCAACCCCCTACACGGCGCAGCTGGGAGTTGAACCGCGGGGGGGGGGGGGGGGTTAGCTTGATATATCAATCTTTAAGGCACGCAGCCCCTCCCACCACAACATTGCTAAAGCAAAGAAGAACTCAGCTAGCATGCTAGCTTTCGTGACAAGGTCAGTATATAATCTATAATTTACTGCTAACCTCCCAATAATGAACCATGTGTGAATAATAAGCAGTTTTTTGGCCTGCCAGGATTTTGCAATACTACCTTTAATTGCGCCAAAATCCAGTCCAGACCCCAAACTGTTTTCAGAATGTGTTCTCTCTTCCCCCCTGCAAACAAAAACCAACCTACCATGCAGTTGTAAACCAATCTTTTTTTTAATTGTTGTTTTGTGACATCTTTTTTATCTTTGCCCATCAGATTTCCAAAACCTTTGGCTAGCCAAGAACTTTTGGTTTCCTTATGCAAGCCCTATCAAACAAATACAAAAAAAAAATTGCTTTCAAAGGGTACCCCTTTAGACTCCGACCCCCTGCAATTATAAACCAACCTACAATAATCAACCCCCTGCAGCCCTGCTGATTTTTCCTTGCCTTGCGCTATCTTCTTCTTTTTCTTGTGTTTCTTCTTTTTTTTGTGGTATCTGTTTTTTACCTTTGCCCATCAGATTTCCAAAAACTTGGGCTAGCCAAAAGCTTTAGGGTTCCTTACGCAAGCCCTATCCAACAAATACGAAAAAATGTCTTCAAAGGGCACCCCTTTAGACTCCTACCCCCTGCAATTATAAACCACCTACAATAATCAACCCCCCTGCAGCCCTGCTGGCTTATCCTTGCCTTGTTTCTTCAAATTGAACCACCACATCACTGTTGTCATTTTGGCTCAAGCTCTTCAACGTCGTCTTTTGTGGGCTTGGGCGAGAAAAGTGCTCATAAAAGGACTCGAGCCCAAGACCTCTAGCTTCTAAGTTCTATATTGTTATCACTAAGCCACGCTGGCTTTTGACGGCGGTGGTGAAATATGACATCTGCCTGCCTGAAGGCTGAGGTTACTTTTTACTAGTTGCCTGGGAGCTCTCCCTATTTGAGCCACGCACCCATATCGACCTGCCATGATCTGCCATGCGATTGATCCTTTCACCTAGCCCTTCACAAAACCGTTGGAAAGCGCGCCACAGTGCCGTCCCGGACATCGTAGGAAGCCCAGCCAACCCTGTAAGGTTGAATTCCAGTTGCTGCTGGCTGACTAAAGTAAAAATATACACACTCATGAAAAAAAGAGTCGTTGGCACTGCTAAGTGGACGAAGATGGCCTAAGTATGTGTGGACCGGGTTTGGGTGGGCAACCGGTGCTAAAGGAAATGCAAACAATGACACTGATTCCAAGTTTCAACTCGAAGTCTCAAAATCCAAGTGCCAACTCCAAGTCGAACATGCTACTTTAGGCGCATTAGCACTTGACTGCAATCCAAGTTGACCAAACCTGAAACTAGCCTCAAAACTTTCAGAATGGAGCGCGGTTGCTGAACATCACAAGTTGCAGCAGGTACGTTAGGGTGATCAGCCCTGGCATCAACATCACCAACTGCAAGAATCAACATAAACTTCCATCACCTTTGGTTGATCATAAACATACATAAAGCTTCATGTTGGGAGACTCACTGACGAGCCAAATGACAACGGCCCCAAGGAGCAGGCCCAGTGAGGCGACCTTTCCGCTTGATATCCTCCCTGCCTCGGCTCCGAATCTGTCGGATCCTTCCCATGCGAGGAGAGCCCGACCAAGCATGGGACCCGATGCAAAAGGACTCTATGACTAGATAACATCATAGTACATATGGGATTATGTTGTTATCATATAACATCAGAAAATCATATATGGCCAATGTTTAGCTTATATCTTCAAAAGCAGAATGACCCTCCACAAAAGAAGTGTCAAAAAAGTGCAATGCAAAATAAATGTCTATTTAATTGGGCTCATGTCTCAGCTCTCTCAATGGGGTGGGATGTTCCAACCAGCCCCTATAACGACCCGTGTGGCCGGAAGTCCAGAGCCTAAAGAACCTCCCCCAGGGGTGAAAAGTTCTGGAGAAAGGCCAATTTCGAGCCCATGAATGCTTAACCCAAGGTCTCAAGACATGGGGTCAAGACAAAAACTCTGCCGCCGCCATGCTTTGTTTCAATGTTGTTGAAACAAAGGAAAGGAACCCAAAAGTCTCTGGCAATTTTTTGGTTGATCGAACGACTGTTACAAATTGGAGTCACGTTCCACGGAAGTGGAAGACTTGTACAGGACCTGTTTGAAAAAAATCTGTATAGGAAAGTAGTCTTCCTTTGCAGGACCTTTTTCCACTTCCATGTGATGTGTTCATCAGGCCGGACCATGTTCCTGGTTCTTTCGATCCCGAGATGGAGACCCAATCCAAATGAGTTGGATCATCTTGGATCAAACCACTTGGGTCTTGAAGGCGGTCGTCTGGGGGACTTCTGGCGTGAAATACATCAGTGCATGTAGTCCTCAATGTACATCAATGTACTATAGACTGTATTAAAACATCTTGCGCCAAATTGAGAGAACCGTGAGAGACCTACGCATGCAATACAGTGTCGCAAAAAACGGAAGTCCTGCCATAAGGTCACTGCATCAACAGAATCTGCCATATCTGCCATGAACTGCTATCCTGTGTTTAATTACAGGAAAACGTGATCCGGCATCCATCCATCCCTCAAGAACCACTTGGACAAACCAATATTGAAGCATGACCCAGTGGATCCCAGTTACCACTAATTATATGATTCAGTCTTTGGAACCACTGGTTACCAGGCCGTTAGTGGTAACTGGGACCAGTCCTGGTGTACTGAAACGTCGTTGAACCACCGTGGTTTTCCGGGTCATCGGAGAGTCACCACGGCTCCCCGTGAAGAGCCGAGGGACGAAGCACCAAAGCCTTGGTCGCTTTGTGTCGCTTCACCAGGTGCTTGGACGATCAATAACTTGGTTTAAGGGAATCTGTCGGAAACCCTTAGTATCCCTTAGTCTTCACCCCCAAAACGTCCAAAACTAGGGCCTTCCTGCAGAAGTTTCCTTCAACCAATTCGGGGAGACCGCCTCATGCTTAAAGACCCGACATGACCCGAACCTCATCGGAAGGCGTCCTCCAACACCCGGAACACGGGTTCGGACCGCAACCAAAGCCTTTCCAGGGCCAGGGGCCAGGATTCTTAGGGCAGGTGAATCAACCAAACCCCTGTGACACGAGAAGGTCCAAGGATCAGGGTATATCCCAACTTCCCAGGACCCAGTGGAATGATGGCGCCTGGTTGCGGGCCTTTCCATCTCAAGAAGAGTCATAAGCCTTTGACCGACGGTGTCTGGTTTATTGGGCTAACATGTCTGTATACATCCTTCGTCTCGTTCTTCAGTTCTCAAACAGAGACCCACCGACGTAAAACACCGCCCCCACACGCCTGGAACAGAGTTTTTGGGACCCCCAACAGGCTTCTACAAAACCCGCTACCGGGCGGGTTAAGCGGTGCAAAAGGTGCCCCGCTCCGTTTCACGGGTCCAAGGAGCAAGGACCGCCAGGGTCACAAAGATCAGCAAGTTAATACCTGAGCGAACTTCAGCAGACCCCTCTCTGAAGAGTTCTTCCAGTCCCCCATGTTTTTCGAGGGTCCCTTCGCTCCGCTCAGGGTAGGAAGATCGGGACTGTCTGGAAGCTTCCCATACTTTTAGATCCTTTAGGGTCGGTGTCTAAATGCAGAAGATTCTTGACATGTAGATGCAGAACTGCCCCCATGTTGAAAAGGACTATGAACCCGAGTTGCCCTTCGTTCTCCTCTGAAGAACCGATCCCTACAGGTCCGACCATCTGACCCGGTAGAACCTGCTGGAAACCTCATTGAGCAGTGTTTTGGATGATCAACTCCAGAATGAGGTCATTGACTTGTAGGGGATATCCACCTCCCAATTCCTGCCGAGCGGCCTAAATCCACTGCTGCGTTCATCGCCTCAACGTCTGGGACGAGGCTGGCTTGTTCTTCGGGCCACGCAGAAGGCGAGTCACAAATTGTTTTGGGGCCTTGGGGGAGTTGGGTGTGGGTGTGGCACGGATATTAATTATCTTAGCATTGCAAGTATGGTATCCGATCACTGCTTTGGTACTGAAATAAATGGTTTAATCCCATGACCAGGTGTTTGCCTTCAGAAAACCAGAGGCCCACAGCTCAAATCTCTTCTTCTCACTCTCCACTGATTCCCACTTTGCACCTATTGATCGAAGCTCCGAATCAAAGACCTATATGGTCTGCTCCAGGCTTGGATATTCCAGCTGTCAGTGGATGCTAGTGAACGTCATGGACAAAAAGAGGAAAGGGTACTCCAGTTTGATGACGAAATCACTCCCCGTCTAACCTATGCTTGTTTAACTGCCAAACCTTGACTTCCACGTCTTGAGCAAAGCTTGAACGGACCCAAACTCCACCAACCAAAGTTCAAGAAGCATACGATTTCAAGGGATCTTCATGTCCAACAAGTGTTTTGGTATGCTCTCCAGGTAAAAAAAATATGCATCTGTCCAACACCCCTAAAACAAGCCGCATGCATGGTCAACAAATGTCAACAGGATCCAGTTTGATGACAGTGTGAATGCCAAAAAAACCTGGGAAGAAAAACAACGCGGTTTTCACCCAGTCCAGTCGTGATTCCAGGGAACTCATCCACTTTCATGTTGGTTTCGTCAGGTCGTCTAAAGGTCGCCCGTTGATCAGGTCCCTATTGGGTCGCCGGAAAGAGGCTCTTGGGTCCGCACTCAGGCTCTCGACATAGGCCCTGGCATGCAAGGGCCGGCTGAGAAGAGCTTGTTGGTGGTTTCAACTTTCAACTTAGAAAATATAGTTTTGCAAGTTATTTTCCCCGGACTTACACTAGTTGAACCATTGCCAAGCAAAGGTTGAAAATACTATGTGTAAGTGAAACCACCCAGCAGAACGGAAAGAGGCCAGCATCTGTGAAGACTCCTCAGCAATTAGAGGAGACTGTCTGTAGAGGAGACCAAATCAAAAGGGAAGGTCTCTGCTTGTCGATTTGCCCATGGAAAGGAAGCAACAAACACAAATCCAAGCATGTAAGCAGCATTCTTTCTAGCAAACTTAGAGCTTTGAGAGACATGGGGAGACCTAGCTCCCAAACATATCATCATCCAGTAGATTGAATATGGTAGAATATGAACCAATCCCCAAAAAGTAACCCGTTTCTCGTTTCTTGTCTTCTGTGATTTCCCATATTCTATCTCGTCCAGGATTGCTATAGTTGTGTTGACTTCTCTGCATCTCACCGGCTTGTTCCAAGGCCCAGTGGAAAGTGGAGATTCCGGAGACCAGTATTTTTCACTCTCATCACTCTCATATCACTAGTGCTTCTTGTAACTAATAGAAATGCACCTGTTACTAGTAGCGTCCTTGCTAGTAGCGATGCACCTGGTTCCCCTCGCTTCTCTTCCGGCCTGCCACCGCGCCGAACCACGGGGCGCGGTTCCTTCTTCGAACTTGGCAAAGCAACGGCTGCGGTGCGACGGCCACCTATGGGATCCTCCTGTTCCAAGTCGCATCTCTTCCTGTAAGTGGATTCCTGGATGACCATGGGTTTTGTTGGATTATAGACTACACCGGGTCGTTCCCATTTGTTCAAGGGTCTTTGAAGGCAAGGGGTTTTGTAGTACGCGGATTGCATTATTGTAACCCAACAGGCTCCAGTCACACCATAAACAAAAACGCTAAGTGCCTCGCACGTTTTGGTTCGTTGGGCGAGACCAGTCTTGCTTCAAAATGAGGGTGAAGAACTAGGTGAAGACTATACTTAAAAAACCTGTCAGTGAGTAGTGAGTACGTAACCTCTCAACTGCAAATCTTCACAAAAGTCTGACTCTTGCTGGAGCCACATCTAATTGGATCTGTATCACCAAAGGGATGTGATCTATTGTCCTTCTTCCAATTCTCATACACACCCACTTGGATCATCTTGGATTCCAACAGTGTTAGACAAGAAGTCAACAGCATTGTGCCAGCCAAACTGAACGAAGATCTCTTCGATCCTTTTCAAGCAAAGCGATGCAGGAAACATGCACCCTATCAGGTCGATTTGGGCGCTTTTGGCCCCTTGTACTCCGAGGCTGGAAACCATGGCACGATGCAGGAGGTGTTCTGGCATCGGACGGTTCGTTGTTCGGCCAAACGAAAAGGGTTGTGACGAGAATGGCTTAAAGTATAAGGAAGTGTAGGTCCATAGAATCAGTGAGACTATACTATCCCAGATATCCCAGGTCCCTATACTAACATTCAAGTATATATATTCTCTAAGTGCTGAACAAGTACAACTTCAAAAGAACATGAGGATCTCTAGTTTCTTTCAGAAATAAAGTTTAGGATGGTTTAGGGCCAACTTCATTGCAAAAACCTGAGGATGTTTAAATGTGTTGTTTGTCCCACCAAAGGGATCTACTGCCTTCCCCCTTTTGGCGAAGAGTTCAGCGACAGGATCGGATCTGGACTCTTCTCCTCCGTACAGGTTTCCAAGGACCATCCAGACCATGCAGCTAGGCCACCTGGGGCCTGGGGTCCAAAAAAAATGCTCCTATTGGAACTGCTGGCGCAAATAACTTCCCCACTCTACATGTCCTGTCTTTCGGAGATGTTTGTTGCAGCTTCCCCCCTTCCGTCAGTTGAAGCACTGCCGCACTGCCACACCATCCCTCTTCGCACCAAAACCGGCCGTCTTCGCACCCAAAACCGGCCGCCGGGTCCTTCATGTAGTGCTGATACTCGGGATCGCTGCCCCACTTTTCTTCCCCGGCTTTTTCCAGCATGGGCACCCCTGACACCTCAGCAGCATGGCACAGGAAGATGGCATGGAGGAATCATATGAGCCTCTTCGTCTGCCATCACAAGTGATTCAGTGTCCCTAATTTCTCCCACCACTCGTTCATCATCTTTTCACCTGCTACGACCCGTTGTAATCAACTTCCAATTCTCCACAGCTGCCACTGGCACGGCAAACCGAACTCCATGCGAAATCCACAGACCTCTTTGACGGACTTTCCAAGGTGCCCGAAGCAGCAACAGGGCATTAAAGGCAGGGGAGATCCAAACGAGCAGCTGGCTGCCTCAGGGAGGACCCAAACGCGAGCGAGCAGTTGCAAATGCAGATCTCAGCGACATAAGGAGTATTCTGCTGTGGGTTTAAAATTCTATGGCCGAGTACTTGGCACCCAGTTGCAGTCCGGACATGGCGTCTGTGACCATCACGCGTGTCTTCGGGTGGTGGCTTCAGGGTTGGGTCGTTTCACGTCTGTGACTTGGACCTGTGTCGAAACGACGTGTCGAACAACTGCGCTTTCGCACCATGGTGTTCTGGGTTGGTAACGGGTTCATTGGACTAAGTCGGAACAAGAACAGCTGCATTCTCTTGAACATCCTTCAGAGGAGCACCCTCTTCGTATCTCTTCATCCCCCATCAACAGGTCTCTTTGAAAGAATGATTCTCTGACTCCAGTTGGGCTCACTAGGGGTTCGTTGGTCGGCATTCTTCCCAAGAAGAGAAGTAACGTTCCATCGTGTAGCCGTGTTTGGACCAGGTCTCTTCAAAAGTCCAGGGAGCGCTCTTCTTCCAAAGCCTCCAGGCACTCTGTGCAAGCTGCACTTGCCATTGACCTTCATGTTCCGTCCTTCTCCAATCAGAGGTCTCATCCTATCCCCCCAACCCCTAACCGCGGCCTTTCAAATCGAAGACTCCCTCCCAAGGACTTTTCTGTTGGTGACTTCCAGCGGTCTGCCTCTCCAGCGTGCTCAAACCCCATCGGCCCCAGCCCAGAGGTCTTTCAAGGCACCGGAAGTCACACAGGACATGAAGGAGGTGCAAAGGCCCAACCACCTTGCTACAGCCCGGATCGCCGGATGACGTCGGGATTTCGGGCACCACATCTGGACCCTGATAGAAGCAATTGCAGTGGGAGAGATGAAATGATGGATTTCTGCTGAACTGCAGAATTTTGACTTTGGATTGGACTACAGTGATGAATAGCGACCATAGTAACGGAACAATTCACCTAATTAGGATGAAATGATGAAGCAGTGGTTTCTTCAATACAAGTGGGGTGCAGTATGCGGTATACATGCTAAATGCATTCTGCTTCAAGGTTCAGGAGGATTTCGCCCCCCAAAAAAAAGAACAAATGTGCAAAACCTCCACCAATCTAATAGAAACTGACCCACGCTGATTGCATCTGATTACCCTGGACATACATGACGGCTGGTAAAATCCTGGCCCTCTAAGGTATGATAACTTCCCCACTGCGACTAGCCAGGTTCTACATGAACCAAACTTGTAGACTCAAATGATCTCCACTCCCAGAAATCATCATGGGCCAACGTGGATGGCATGGCCTCTTGGATGACCCTGAACTCCGAAAATCCAAACCGGTGGGGCCATCCCCTGGGAGTATAATGCGACCGGATCTGCTGGGGGGGGCACTCCATTGCCATCGCATGCGCATGCATGTCCCACCCATTGAACCTCTTCTCCTCTTCCATCCTTTTCCCTCAATTTGCAGCTGTGCTGCATCAGGATCTCACCAAAGTAGTTGGGGTGCCGAGAGAATCTCCAGAGCCCTGTGAGGGGAGCCCGGAGAGAAAGGTCACACAGCTGGGTCGCAACGAAAAGGGAACCCCTGAAAATCTCTGAAAAATGCGTGCCCTCCGTTGAACAGTGGTGGTCTGGTACTCTTTTTTAAGTCACTATATCCCAGCGCTCCCCAAAGGGGTGGCTTATAGACACCCCTCAACCTCTAAGGATCTATTCATAGGCACGCCTTAGACACCCTTAGAGGAACACCCTTAGAGGCACCCCTTTAGATGTTTTTTGAGATTCAAAAATTCTGGGAAACGCTGTTCAGACGGGAAAGGGCCTTCTTGAAGACAGGCAAGCGACTGGACCAGGCGTCTTGATCATGCTCGAGACAAACCAACCTGAAAAGAGTGTGAACCATCCAATGGGTGTCCAATGGAGACCCCTAGGTAGTGGAGGGTAGTCCATTGGACGCCCAGACAGGATGGTCCTGGTAGACGCTTGATTCATCAAGTTGGTCAGGCCCCCAGGTTCTTCAATCCAAAGAAGTTGGTGGGCCTGTTAATCCAGAGATCTACATGACTTGATGTCAAACTGATTCTAAAAAGAAAAGGAATTCTTCAGGTTTGTTGGGACTTGACTAGAGCAGGGAAAAAAAAAGAAAACACGGGTCTCCCACGCCCATGCGAGCGTACTCGTTCTCCCCCCAGCGCGCCGGACTTGATGAACTTCTTCCGGTTCTCGGCTTTGCCACGGAAGGCAAACTTCTGACCGTCGGCCACCTGGAAGTTGAGAGCGAGCATCAACCAAGGCATTAATAGGCCAAGTCTTGGAGCCCATCTGAGAACAGATGTAGTGTGAAGACATATCAAAGATAGCACTGTCAGATCTGTTCTGCCGTTTGTTGAATTCTTTCTCCAATATCTCCAATCTGAAACTTGAATCCAGTCATGAGATGTCTTGATGACCGTGTGACATGAAGGGGCTCATTCATGTATCCTTACCACCAGAGATCAGGCTTAGACATGACTTGCAAGCAGGTCATCTTGCTGGTATCATCCCCATAATAGCTCATGAATCAAAACAATCTGTGGGCCTGATCAAAATTGCTCTTTCTCCTCACAAATCGTTGAATTTCTCGTGACCCCTCCTCAGCCACAAGCTACGTGGAGGGGTGACCTTACTGAGAACCTCCGCAACCTAAGGCAATGGCTCGTACATGCTCGTACCAGGTTAAAACACAACCATAGTTCGTGGAGGGGAAACCATGGTAGATAGATTCCACATGAAATCTAGTCTAAGCTGAGGTATTTTGCTTGCAGAGATGCAAGTCATTACACTCCCTGAAATCATGATGGAAGTAGATGGCACGGCCTGTTGGATGACCCTGCAATCCAAAAATCCAAACAGGTGGGGCCATCCACTTCCATAATGATTTCAGGGACTGTCAAGGAAAAATGGTTTTCTATTGGAAAACCATCTCTCTGCAACAGAAATCCGTCCATGGGTTCAAAATCTTCACTGATTTACTTCGTTTTCGGCTCCAGCCAGTGCAACCGACCTTGGGCACCAGCCATTTCTTTGACCTCACTGACACCTTTGGAGCAGGAAGAGCCTGTGAGGTGCTAAGTCAGGTGCGCTTGCAAACAACGAACGCCTGGGAGGCGATCGAGTCGTCCACGAACGACCCAACACACCAAGAAATTGGTACAGAGTGTGTGTGTGTGTATAAAGCTGTCTTCTGGGGGGCGCGCCCCGTGTATACAAACGCACATCAACGATATCGAAAAGCACGCTTTTGCCGGCCCACCGGAGGCCCACCGGGGGCCCCCTCACCGCACCGATCGCCGAGCAGCCGCTTCGGTCAGAAAGCCCACGCACCACATGGAGAGGCCCAGAAGATCCAGAATCCCCAGCGCAGGCTGCGGGACGCTATTCACCAACGTGACCTCGACGCATCCGAGACCGGATGCGTGTCTGGGAGCTGGAACGTATTGAGATGCGTCGACGTCGGTGGACGCCTGGACGGCTCGTAGGTTGGGAGTAGAGAGCTGAGAGTGGAAGTGTTGTGATTTGTCGATGAGGGGAATCTGTAACATCTGTACATCCAAGTCCCAAGCAGTCTTCAGCTGCAGCAGCTGGAAGTACCATGCACATCCATCTACACCAAATACTTCTCAGTTGAGGCTGGGCTTCCCCCGAGGGGTTTTTCCATAGACCCTCCAAAATAGATAGACCAGCGAAGCTTCTATATATGGTGAGCACCATAGAATAACCAAAAATATGTAACCACTTCCAGCTGCAACTGGCACCTTTCCAATCTTGAACTGAGTCTTTGACTCTTGTGTATTTGTACTCACTCACATGTTAAATCTAGGTGCTACTATACATACAGAAACAAACATGCATGTCCCACCCCACCCGCTTGCTCAGCTCGCTATTTCCCTTTCACTGGCTCAATCCGCGTTCAAGAACGCAGCCAAAGCAGTCTTGACCTTAGCCTCGCTTGGACTGGTCATTCAAAATCTTCTTCACAGCAAAGTGCGAGCGCGGACCATGAAGTGAGGCCCACCTAAGAACATGATGAAGGAACCAGGTTCATGAAAACTACTTTGAGCAAGATTGTGAGGACACGAGCCTAAGTTGAAGTCCAAGGTGCTTCCACCGAGCATCTTGGGCATAGATCGTCACAGCCTTCCCAACCAAGCCTTTGGTCTTTGTCCCCACCAGGCCAGAAGGCAGGGTAACAAGATTCTGGTATTATTGCATGCGCACAATTACCTGCTGTCAAGAAGCTGAATGGAGTTTCTTTTGAACCCAATCCTTCTCACCCCCCTGTGCCTGCCCAGAATTCTTGTTGCTCTTTTGTGCCTTCCCCTGTGGCGATGTACTTTTTCAGGTCACCCTCATCCTTGGTGTTCCCTTGTTTTTTTGGCTTGCTCTTTGGGGTCGTCTTGATGGATGTTTTCCCCTTTGGTGCCTTCACTGCAGCTGGCCGTGTTCTCTTTGAAGGGTGTGTGGCATCCAGTGCATGCCCACTTGTTTTGATCTCGGTGTTCGCCTTGATCCCATCAGTGTTGTTGGGCGCCTGCATGGCATTCACAGCATGACTGGTTGGAGCAGGCTCCTCGGCATCTTTGGCTTCCATGAAATTGATGGCATCATCAATGGCCTCTATGACCTCCTCCCTTACATCCTTTGCATTCGTGTTGGGCACCTCATTGTTGATGCCCTCATTGCTGGCACCACCATGGAAGTCCCCCTCCTTGCTGCTAGCAGTGCTCTCAGCAATGCCCTCCATTGCCTGGGCCACATAGCAGCCGGGTTCAGGGACAGACATGTCACTGAGTTCCTCATAGCTTCGGGTGCTGTCATCATCACTGCAAGGAACGCAAGGATGTGCCTCCACAGGTAAGGATAGCAAGAACAGCATACAGAAACGAGCTGCTGCAATCACAAGACAGAAAGCAAAGGAACGCAAATGAGTACAGCAAGAAAAGCTGCAATTGATGTGCTGCATTGTTTGTGTTCTGGGCGCCCCTGGCTTTAAATACTTAGAGATACCCTTGACAAGAAGAACCCCTGTAATCACATTGCCTCCTCCAGGATATGATAGCCATCATCCAAAACATCCTGCAAGTTCTTTGAACTGCTTGACAAGCATTGATTGGTGCAATAAAGGCATCCACGGAATCAAGATTCAAGATGGAAGACTCGCATTGGTCAGACATGAAATCTCTCTGAGGTGCAATGGCCTGGAATAGCGATCTTGGCTGGAGGACTGGAGATAGGTCACCATGGGCATTGCTTCGCTCCAGGGCCTTAGAGGCACCACAGTCTAACACAACCCAAAACCAGATTGCACAAGAAACAGTCTTGGACAAGATCTTGAACGGCCAGTCTGAAGAAACAGTCTTTTGAATGCCCAGCTTCAGGGCGTTTGTTTGAAGAAGACAATCCCAATTGATTGTCAGGCGATGGATGTTGCCCACTCCGGACGAAGTATTCGCGGTCAATACTAGGCACTTCATAGTCATCATAATTTCTTGGTGATGGTTCATCATACCTTAGCCGGGTAGAACATATTTTGTGCAATAGGGGGCATGCACCAAAGATGAACAACTTATCATGATGTCAGTCAAGGCTGTGAGACTCTGTGGGCTGCATTTGCTTCTTAAATTCATGGTGATCAATGGCTTCCAGGAGTTGTTGGCATTCCCTTGGAGATGGCGGATCAGCAGGCTCGCAAGAAATGTTTTCAGAAAAGGTAGCTCGCAAGACATGTTTTCAGCACTTCTGAGTTCTTAAATAAGAATAGCCACCTTGCCAGTGGATTGTCATAGCAGCCTTCAATCACGTGGGAGAAGGGCAACCGTGAAGTCGTCGGTGAAGATGCCTAGCCAGCAAAGCTGACATGTAGACCCAAAACACAAAAGTTGTTTTTGCAGTGTTGATGCATACACACAAACGGAATGCACACCTCCTCAGCAGAATGATCATCATCAATGCCAGCCAATGGGATGAAGATGCTGGTTCCGATCCGGCCTTGTGCACTGCTGAGTGGCGTACTGGCTCTCCTGGATCCCTCTTACAGAGTGCTGGTGGTATTCCTGCTCCCCGGAGCCAAAAGGAGGCCTCTGCGGCCTCCGCGAGATCTTCATCCAGCCCACCAGTAGCTAGCTGCTTGGCTCATTGTCATTTCAATTAGTTGAATCTTGAATTCTGAAATATCCTGAATGCATCAACCAACAGAGTTCAATTTCTGTTTGGATTCAGGCACTCCTGTTGGTGGACCTCCTGGAAAGTCTTTGAATTCTTTGCCCCCACGGTTTCATTCCTCCGAGTCTTCCCCAGAAAATGCTGATGGCAAGAATTCCGATAGCAAGAATGCTAAAGGCAAGACGCCAAAAGCAAAGGCTGACTGTGCCAAGCCAAAAAAGACTCCAAAAAAGACAAACAAGCCAAAACAAGCAAGAAGAAAAAAGAACATGAGGAAGGTGATGAGGCAGGCAGTGATGATGATCATGCTCCCTTGGGTGGTGGAGATGATCGTGATGATGAAGGGGATGATGAACCGCTTGATGGTTTGGATGAGCTATTGGCAATGGATGGTGGCAAGGAAAGGAAGCGTGGGGTCACACGGAAACCGGCAGCAGCCAAGCCATCTGGAAAGAAATCCAAAAAGAACAATGATGGAAAGTGAAGGTCGAAGCTCCCTCCAATACCCCCACCATATCGGGGGCTACCACAAGGTTGTTTTAGTTACACTCCCGAGTGCAGATAACTTTCTTGGGTCGTCGGCGTGCGAAAATTGCAGACATCTCTCCCAGGTCGACCTCTCTGACACAATGATCAAAGTTATCCATGAACATGCTTTCTCGCAGTGCAAGGAGCTAACGCACACATGGCTCCCGAGCACGTTGAGGGAAATCCACATGGAAGCTTTTGCTTATTGTGAAATCCTCCAAGAGGTGGAGATTCCACCTACGCTCCGGTACATTGCCCATCGGGCCTTTACTATGGCGCCCAACGGCTCACTGCGGACGAAGTCCCAACCATTCTTTGTTACGAAATCCTTTCTTCCTAAATCTTAATAGCAATCTTTTCTTGTTAAGGTAGCTGAAAGTCCAATTGTTCATGTTGCAGTATCAGCCCAAGCCGTTGCCTGCCCTTAGTTTGCGACACGAGGCTCTTTACACATGATCTCTTTGCAGTACTTGAGCTATTTGGCCCTTGGGAGATGTAAACAGTATAGAGGGCGACCGCTTTCTGGTGATCAACAAAGGACTTCTTCCTGTCAGATTGGCGACCATGTGTGGACTTTGGGTATGCGACCCGCAGTGTCCATCAACAGCGCAAGGCTGTGGCTTCACCCTTTTGCCAGCTCTGCTGCTGCCGCAATTGCTGCATTCCAGGGGGCACGTGAATGCTGGCCGCGCCCTGGCAAGCCTGGCAGAACAATGGAGACCACAGGCTGCCCCCGGCTCCAGTTCCATTTTGGTGGGCAGGAGTGTGTGTCCACCAGTTTGATTTCATCCAATTTTGACTGTGCCAAGCTCTCCCAAAAGTCATCATGGACCCTCAAAGGTGCGTTGATTCTGAGCATGGCTGAGTGAGAGAAAAGACTTGGGTGAGGGCCTATGCGAAGGGGGGAGTGATAGAGCGAGAACGAGCGTGAAATCGCGAAACCATCTTGAAACCTTGAGACTGTTTGAGAAACCGTCTTTCAGCAAACAACTGTTTAAAGAACCGTCTTATGACTCTTAGGGTATATACATTTGCAAAAATTTGGTCATTTGTTCTTGAATAGCTTTCTTACTTTCATTCTCTTTTAATTTTTGTCTTTTTGCGCGTTTGCATAGACACTCTCCTCCCCCCTACAGCCCTGGGCTCCCGTGCATTAGGTTCCTCGAGACCTTGTCAGATGGGTCGTGACCCACCTGAAGCCCGACCAGTCCACCGTGTAGGGGAACAAATTTCCAGGTAGGTCAGACATGCAAATTGTATCACCTTTCAGCAGATAGACTCAAATGGAAATTATGGGATTCCAAGCGAAATAGCACCTTTTGCACACATCGTCGATCCCTGTCCGCAATCATTAGTTACAACATGAACGATCAGCAATGTTTGCATGCATGTTTTCTGTCTCCTCGTCATAGGCCAAATGCAATGAAATGAGGTCTTCCAGCCGTGTTCAGATTTAACTGCATAGCTACTCACCTCTAATTCGCTCTGATGTAAACCTACAAGCAACCTATAAGTAAACCTACATCACACAGTATGTAAACCTATAAGTAACGTAGGGTTGTCCATACGGTTGTGCAAGATTAGAAGATCGTGGAAGGAGGACACGACTTGCGGACACCTACCAAAGCAGTTTCGAAAATGGCGCTGCGCTACAAGTACAGCACAATGAAGACCGAACAAACCCGAACACCTGGCGAGCCAATTTCCGGGAACCCCACGCTTTTCCCAAATGCTCTCGCCACAGGCACCACCCATCCAGGGTGTCCATACCTGAGCTGCGGGAAGCCCGCAGCCGGTGGGTGCTTAGATGAACCCTGTGCCTGCTAAGTACTTAGTAAGGTTAACATACTTAGCTAAATACTGATTTTGTATCAGATACTCCTAGGAAAGATGTGACGACAGCTCGTTCAAAATCCCTTTGGGTTAATTGAAAGACATTAAAGGATGTTTTTTTTTGGATTCCGGTCGCTGATTCGGACCGCTGGTTGCTGATTTGGATCGCTGGTCGCTGATTTCGTGGTCGCTGATTCGGATCGCTGGTCGCTGATTCCGTGGTCGCTGATTCGGAAAAGCTGGTCGCTGATTGGCGAAATTGGGTGGCTGATTCCTGGTCGCTGATTCGTGGTGACTGATTCGGACCGCTGGTGGCTGATTCGGAGTTTTCTCCCTTGAAAGAATCCCAGCTTAGTGGAAAACCACCACGTATTCGGATTTCACGGTCATCCTTTCACGGCCATGCCATCCACTTCCGTGATAACTTCAGGGAGGGCATCGTTCTACCCAAGGCCGGTCTTGAGCTATGAGGCAGCTTTCGCTGCTCGTGTGAGAGCCTGCCGTTGGAGATGGTTTGAACAAAGGAACTGCCCTAAGAATCTGGGCCCGAACCAATGGGAAGGGTTTTCAGGCTCCACGCCCCTGCTATGTAGGGCGTGCTTCCTACTTCTCTTCTGCTTGAGAGACAGGGAAGAACCTTTGTGGTTGCGTCGGTCGAGGAACCCTAAGAAACAACGAGAAAAAGTGTTAAAACCACCCGTTCGCGCAGGATTTTCATCACCCCACCTTCTCTGCACTGCTCTCCCACTCCTGTCCCAGCTATTTAGCGTAACAGGAGCGTAACAGTTCCATAACAACCCCTCCAGACTGTAACAGGAGCGTAGCTGGAGCGTAGCAGGTCCTTAGTCCCCTTAATGTTTGCAATATGTAAGGAAATCGTGACCTGGATGTTTAAATTTTGCAATGTTTGACGCTTGTGAACAGTTGTTTTGTTTGCATGAATCCAGGTTCTATGTGCCATTAGTGCGGTGATGTTGAACTCGCTTGGATAGAAAATGGCTTGGGTTCCGACAAAAAAGAGGTACTCATAAAACTATTCTTTTCGAAAAGTACTCGTTTGACTTGCACTTCAGACTTGTCCCCGCTCCACTCGCCTTAATCGCCGCTGCTGCCCGGGCGATTGTCCTGAGAAGCGGGCTTTTGAAAAGGAAATTGGTTGGTGTTTTGAGGAGCTGTTGGTCCCTTTCTTATGGGGGCATTTTGTTATGCACGTAAGCTCAATCTTACTTAGGAAGGCCATAGGTTCTCCGTACAGCCACCGTAGGCGAAAATGCATTTTGTGATCCTTCCTCCACGCCCGCTCGCCTACTCTCAAGTGGATCTTAAAACATGCTGCGCTGAGACGCACTCCTTATGCCTTAATTCTCATCAGGATCAGGTTCCATGTCCCCACGGTGCTTCACCACACCCGCCGACTGAGCGATCCACGGGGTGTAGATCACGAGTCTGGCCAGCCTGACCGCGCCATGCTGTCACGGTTCTCCACCTAGTTGCAACAGTAGCAAACTACAGTGACAGAGTCCTAGGACTAGAAATGTGTGAGCCAAGGAGTGCCAGTGAGATCAATGCAGCCAGAAGAGCTTTCTTGAAAGCAAACTTCCCCGAATGCAAGCGGCCACTTGGCATGTGCTTGGGGGGTGTTTATTTCTAACATGTTTTTACATCTTGATCCAATTAAGGCTGGGATCGAATATGTTTCGACAGCGAGTGGGTCATCTACTGAATCAGGCTGGGTATGGCTGGGTCATGTCTCTGTGTTCCAAAGGTGGATTTGGTCAGTCTTTTTGTTGCCAGGTGTGCCTCTACATCACAGGTTTCCCGTGTACCACATTCTCATCATTGCACTGGAACACATCTTTGTTGGGAGATGTGAATAGCAAACAGCTCTTCAAAACAATCCGCAACATCCGCCAAATGAGACCTTTTGACACTTGCCTGGGAATTGTGTGCATGCATTCTTTGCTTGCTACATTCGGTAGAACAGAACTTGGTACTCAGACTCAGGTATGCATACTGGAGAATGTGATGGGATTTCGACGAGTTCTTGACCATGTTCTCAACCTGATTCACAGGAATGTTCCAGGGTTACTGTTTCTGCAAATAGAGAGGTCTTGGAAAATACAGGTCTTAATGAACAGTAGCTCATGCTGATTCTAAGGTATGATCATATTGTGGAGGTCTTGAACCCTACATCATTTGGAGCACCTTGCTCCAGGAGAAGATTCTATATCATGTTGATCAGGAAGGATGTCCAGAGGGCCAATGTTGGCGACCACGGTGAGTTTATTTCGCGGATTCTGCAGAGAATGCAATGTGAAAGTTGTGTGACATGGTGCATTTGCTGCACTAAAGCATATTGAACAAATCCAACTAGGTTGAACCTGTGGGCACAATATGTTGATTTGAGGTTGGACCTTTTGCTTCCGAATACTCATCCTGTTGTGGAAGCTGACCGAATCTACAGGTGCAATCTGCGACAGAAGGCTGCCGCAAAGGCAAAGACCCTTGTTTGAACAACCTGTCTTTCTCTTAAAGATGTATTGATGAGACCTGAGGAAAGTGAACCGGAATGCTTGCTGGATTGACCGCCACAAGGAACGGGCAAAAGACAACAAGGTAGCCTTCTTCGTTTCATTGCCTTTCTCCCCAAAAACATGTTTGCAATGCACCTGGGCAGGTCAATATGAAGAAAGCTCATGGCATGTTCAAAACCTAGTATCCCTCCGCTGCAAGCTTGGTATCCACACCCCGAGAGATGCAGGTGCACCCGCTCACTTTTGCTTTGGGTCGATGAGTAAGTCACAACAGTCTAATTAATTAAGAAGAAGGTGTGAGGCACTGGATCTGACTATGTCAAAGATGGGAATGGCGCCTGCTGTCATCAACACTTCCCAATCCATAGGGCAACTTCCAGTTACCAAAAGTGAAGATGATCCAATCATGTGCTTGACGTCCTAAACTCAGCGCACAGCGCCTCATGCCCAGCACCACCCCTCAGAGCTAGTTTGTCCTGGCGGTTGCTGAGGCCGCATGGCAAATTCTTGGTTTGCACCAGCACCGTCCAAAGGTTTCTTGTGGGGCGTGAACTATCACTATTGATGGGACTTCCGATCCACCGGCTTTCCCTGGAGCAGTCCACAGAACCAGAGCCTTGGACCAAAAACATCTGTTGAAAACAGTTGCAGTTGAGGGTGGACCCTAAAAAAGAATGCAATAAACCATCACAATGCCAGGTACTTCATGAGATGGGAGGAAATGGTATGCACGCTAGAGCCATTGGTGCAGCTATTTGTGCAGCATTGATGCTGACATCGCCCAACAAAATGATCGCTGCCCTCAATTCATAATTCTTGGCCACTTGATGCCAGTGACTTTGAGCGTTGGGAAACAAGTGCTGTGCACATTTCTTTGACCATGCATTTTTACTTGATGCTCATGCTGTTTAACACCAGTTGTCAACCTGTTTGGTGTTCTATGGTGTTCATTGATCCAGGGGCTCCATGTAGGGGAAATACTATGGAGCACACTCAGCACACATGCCGGTCCTCGGTCGTTGGGATGAAGAGAACGATGAGCTGGTGCATGCTCCTGGAAATGCTGCACAACGGTGGCGATTTGATTCATCTTCGGATTCCAGCGGTGAAGAGTCTGAAGAGCAACTTTGCATCAATTTATTGTCTTCAACTACCAAGGTCTGGTGACTCTATGAGTTGTTCCTATTCTGGAGAAAGTGAGCCTGATGTTGGACCCAACCTGGATTCAGACTCAGAAGAGACAACCAGTTCTTCGCATGAGTCAGAAGAATATTCAAAGCCGCAACTTATCGACTTGAACATCACAAGGTTAGAAGCACTTCATGCAGCATCAGGAAAACGGAGTCCGAAAGAGAACGTGTATGCTCAAAGGGCTCTGTGCCCGCAAAGAGTGCTAGCAGTTCTGACCAAACCAAATTGCAAGTGTGGCTGCAAAGTTCCCAAAACTGTGCTGATACCCTTGCTCAAAGCTTTTTGGCTGCTCACGAAGGCTGTTCAGGATTCAGTTCTATGGTCAGTGCTGACAGAAACAAAAGCAACATCAAAACGGATTTGGTCCCTTGGAGGACGGGACTTGTTGTGTATTTTTTCCTTGTGCTCACTTGGACTGCCTCCTGTTGCCTGATGTTTGGGAGGAGTGAGGGTGTGCCGCCAAGCATGGCTTCGACTGCTTGGGGTGGGAAAACATCGGCTGCAGCGCTGTGGGTCTGCCTTTCAAGGTAGAGACTGCCGGTGCGTCAGAGTTCCAGGTGGCATCTAGCCTGAGTTAACTTGTTCCTTCTCCTACATACACCCACCCCTGCTCAATCCTGCTCAGGTCCAAGTGCATCCCCAGCATTGAAGACAGCCTCAGTACATGGTTTCTTCGTCCACCTATACTACTCCGCTGGTGAGACAATGACATCTGCGAATCTCAACTAAATTACTTAATAACTTTGGGTCCTTGGTACTTGTACTGCACATTGCAACCAAATAAGGGATGCTCCAAAGACTATGCTGGATACAGACGAGAAGGTAGTCAGGCAAGAACTGTTGGACCGCCTGGTGGATGCCAAACTCACAGGGCCAACTCTCCAGCTGGCCTCACTGAACCCCTCAGAGCTCCCAACACGGGAGCTTCCTCGCGGAAACAACGCTGCTCTTTTTATGATGTATCAAGCCTTTTGCAGAGCATCTGGCGAAAGTCAGGCAAAAAAAGGCAACTTTCTATAAGGTGGCAAAGCTATGGAGGCCATGCTTGTCCTTCCACAAGGACTCCAACCACTCAAAGTGCCTGACCTGCTTGCAGCTACATGCGCAATTGGACAATGCTCCTGCAACTCATCTAACTCACAAATGGCATTTTTTGAGGATCGGACTGTCATTTCATATTTTGACATCATCCATGCTAAGGATTTCCTCACCCATGCGAAAATTGCAGACCGGTTGCTGGGGCACTTCACGGCCCAATATTTGGACAGACAGATGTACTACTTGGCCCGGAGCAGGTCAAGATGTCAGAAGGATATGCTGACCTGCATCATCGACAGTTACGATAAGGCCAAATGCTCTGTACCCAAGTGGGTCCGTGCTCCCAAGAAAAGCGTTTATGAAGGCTTGAAGCGTGCCTTGACATGGAAACAAAACGTAAAGCCCAAAACATGAGTTCTTTTTGTGTGGCGTCAACATCCCAGGCACGCATGTCACACTCACTGCTTGCATAATGCATGGTGCTCCCATCAGGAGCGAATTGGACGCTGGAAATCGCAGCTAGTCCTACGAGTGACTGTGGTCATCAAAAAGTCTTGGGTGGACCAACTACCATAAGGCAATGAGATCGGTGGACAAGGTCTTTGCCAAATCCATCGAAGAGAACCGAGCATTTCCATACGAGCACCTTGCTTAATGGTTAGTTTGCTTCTTTCCCTCTTCCTTCCTGTCAGCTTCTGACCGAATGTTCAGCTTGGTTATGGGTTCAAGGCGACAATTGTCCACGTGAAGTTCGAAACCCAATGATTTCCAAGTGGTGCATTGCAATGGTCCAATCTGGATATTTTTTCTGTTTCCACTGTGGCCCACCTTGAGGTGGGCCACACACATGAAGATATAGGCCTGGAATGATTGAAATTCTTTGGAGTTGGAAACTGATTGATCCTTACTGTCTTGCAGTTTCATCCTGGCCAGATGCAGCCCTCAGTGTGGTTCGCACCGCTGTGGCATCCAACCCAACAGTGCACACAATCCGGGATATCCAAAGGCCTATTTTCATGTTTTTGTGGGATGTTTCTGCATTACTGCTGTGATCTGACAGGACCTTGCAAATGAAGCTTCCCGAAACCTTTGCCAAGCAGGGCCTGGAATGCGTCGTGGAAGTTGTCGACACTGCCATTTGCTTGCAGTTCAGTGGCAAGGGTTGAGAATGACCTGTGTACATTGAACGTTGCTTCAAGGTCCGCAACTGGAATGAGATGCTTCCCTCTTCGATTACATTGAAAAATGCTTTCAAAGACCGGAAGCCGGCAAGGGGGCAACAAGCGGGAAAAGTTCCACAAAGCTTTACATATCTTGCTCATGAAGGCTAGGAGTGTGTATGCAATATCATATGATCATCCGATCGCCCAAGCGTTTAGGAATGACTTTAGTCACTTAGACCGTGCAGTGCAATACTATCACGGTTTGTGCGATCCAGAAAGGACAAAGCTTCCTTACCCCCGTTCAGAGTTCATAGAAGCTGGTCCAAGCGCAGCTTTCAAATATGGCCGCATACAGTTGGGAGACAGGCCACCGCCTCCCCGAGTTCATCAGTTGGAAGTTGTTTTCCACCGTGGCTGATTTGCAAGGGAAAAATTACTTGCTAGACGAGCTCCACTACCAATGTTCAGTGTACCATGTTCATGTATGCAGTATGCAGTATGCATGATGATATGTCCTGCAGCATTTTTTGAACATCACATTCAATGCAAGCAGAATCATAAAGCTAGTTTTTTGAAGCATTCCACACTGGTGTAGTGTTTGACACCTTCCGTTGGCCAAAATGGATGAGCCATATTCCAAGCCGATCCAGGAAATCCTGGAATGTTTTGAGTCGGTGCAGTACTTAGTTGTACAAGACCTGAATACATTATCCTCCTCTTTCTTTCTGGATCAGGTTGTTGCAGAAGACAACCTTGGGCACTGGATAAACCAGAGGTACTTGGACCCAAATAAGCTCCACGAGGCTTGGGAAATCTCACTCTTAGATGTTATGGTTCCGGAGAAAAGCCTGCAGGCAATCAATCGGCTGGTGAACGATCGCTTTGCTGCAGACAAACCAGAGCTGAGTTTGGCGCCTACGAAGAGCGTGTGTGAGTTTTGGTTGCCTCTCACTGCCTTCGATATCACCAAGAATGCCAAAAACGGCTGTGGGGGGGTTGACCAAAAACATGGATCATGGAAGGTTCAAGAAAGAGTATTGAACACTACCTAATTCACTCTCTTTGCTGCCAATTCTGGCCCTGCAGACTTTCCATCTACGTGTCAAGTGGAAAGCCGCATCCAGGAGTTCCTGAAATATGGATACAAAAGCCACCTGGAATCTGTGGAAGTCAAGTTCCCCACATTGATGGGACACGCCGTGTCCATTGTGGCACAGTGGGGTTTGTTGATGGCTTTTGCAAGCTGATCATCATGATTGGTATTGGCGCCATCATTGATGCTTTGGAACCATGGCTGTACATATGGGTTGTTTGCCTAAACTTGGTGTTGGTTGTGCTCATGACCAAAACTCAACCAATAAGGAGATGGATGACACCAAGCTACAGGATGAATGTATGACCAAGCTCCTACAGTCGTTTCGCTTAGTGAGGTGTAGCTACACCCATTATGATCATCCCGCTAATTTTTTCTTGGCGTCACTTCGCCCCTCAGATGGACCTTATAGCCTTCAAGAAAATGATCTTTGTTCTTTAAGTTTGTTTTATATTCCTTTGGACCCCCGGCACACCCCAAACCACACTTGGAATCTCAGGCATTGCCAATGTCAGCTCGGAGAAGCAATCTCCGTCACCGCTTCAGTTCCTGGGAGACTTCCGGCAAGCGATCGAGCTGGACAAACGAATGTGCAAGGGTGCTCCCAAACCCTTGAAGGACGCCTTGGGAAAATTTGTGGCTGAATACAACCGCGTGCGCACGAACAAGCGCCACAGAGTGGACAGCAGCAAACGTAGCCTGGTGTACAACATGTTCCTTGGCTTCTTCTTTATTCTGTTTCTTTTTTTCCCTGTTACTGCTAGTGTACCAAACAAATCCATGCTATCAAGGCTGAGGGCAAGCGATGCTTTTTGCAACGTTGTCCACCAGCACTACGACATCCACAAGCATGAAAGCAGTGGTGGGGGTTGTCAAAAAGTGAATGTTTGAAAACCATGTTCATACTATACTCCTGGGTAACTAACTAACTGACTGATGAACCCTGCAGGAATGACTCTTGAAGTTTTATGTGATGAATTCTGGGTACCAGGGTCTACATCGTGCTACGAAACAGCAAAATATCATGGCCAGGCTATGTTCCAGGAGATTCTGACAACAACGACTGCTACAGCTGAGTTGCGGGCTCTAAGGGCTACAGAGGACTGATGGTCGTCCCAAAAGAAGCTGGTGGTCATCCCAAAAGAAGAATCTGAAATGTTTAAGAGTTTTTGCCACCATTCTTCAGGACTTTAACAGGCGGGCTTCAAATAATGCAAGCTCCAAAGCCAAGGACAGGGTTCAATTCACAATCTAGCTCACTGAACATGAATGCATCCCCTGGCAGAAACAAGCGCAGCGAAGTCTGGATGAGCAGAAGGACTTGTTTGACATTTGCTGCCTGTGGTTGTGGTTGCTGCCAAAACTTGAGAAAGACTTCCCCGACAGTGTTATCGAGAAGCACACTCACCTCTTTCGTCAGGGGTGCCTTGGCTTTGGGAGTTCACATAATTTGGCTGATGGCCAAGTGGTTTGATTGGTTGGCTGGCGGCGAAGTGGTTTGACACGGCTTTCCACAATTTAATTCCACACGAAAAAGAGGCGTCCAAAACAGGCTGGTGTAGGCCAAGGCAGTGCCTAACGTTTGCGCAGGGTTTCCAGCCAGGCAAACGACACCATCTATTTCTGCCCGCAACAGCGGTCGGAACGGGGGTGTGCCCACTGCCTAACGTTGCTTTCGAAACCCTAAGTGGCCAGTGCCTAATGTCTGCGCAGGGTTTCCAGCCGGGCAAACGACACCATCTATTTCTGCCCACAGCAGCGGTCGGAACGGGGTGCCCACTGCCTAACGTCGCTTTCGAAACCCTAAAGAAAAGAGGTGCAGGCCAAGGCCTTCTAGGCGTGGCCAGCGCCTATCGTCTCACAACAGGTCGGAACGGGGCCCACTGCCTATAACGTTGCTTTCGAAGCCCTAAAGAAAAGAGGTGCAGGCTGGTGTGCCCAGTGCCGTCTGCGCAGGGTTTCCGGCCGGGCAAACGACACCATCTATTTCCACACCGCAGCCAGCCAAAATGCCTAACGTCGTCTTGCACGTCGCCTGGCACCTCGCCTTCGGGAGCCCATAAAACAGTTGCCTGGCACGTGCCAGAGGCTCACTCCCAAGGCTCCCGGCAATCAGCCGCCGCCAACCAAAATGCCTATAACGTCGCCTCGCTCGTCGCCTGGCACGTCGCCTTCGGGAGCCCATAAAGCAGTTGCCTGGCATGTCGCTTTCGATGCCCCGTTGCCTGGCCCAGTTGCCTGGCCTGGCAGCTGAGGTGTGCCTATAAGGCAGAATGCAGCCGATGGCCACACCTAGAAACGGCACCTTCGACACACTCTGGATCTGCTTGGCAAAAATGCCGCTTCGCCACGGCGAAACGCTCTGGATCTGCGCACTCCCAGTCCACAGCTATCAAATAGCATCTTCAGCACGATCCAAGGTGTGTCAGCCCCGCTACCTCAATCCAACAAGTGAAGAAACATACTATATATAGTAGATCATGAGGTAATACTCTTGTCCACCCAGGTGCAATCTCACACATAGCTGAATGCACCATGCCAAGAGGCCAACCAAGTACTCAAGCCTGGGATGCAGTGAATAATGGGCAATTTGCATTATGGTCCTTTAGTCGGAGGAGAGAGCAAATGCAGTCAGGAAGCCAGAAAGTGTGGCAAAGAGTGTTCCGATCTCCACATAGTCTATTTGACGTTGATTCAATGGCACCTTCCAGGGGTAAACCGTAATATAATTTAACACCGTTGTGCCTTTGTGATTCAAAACTTCAAAGCCCCTTTCCTCATCATCGGATGATTCATCAGAATCAGAGGCGGAAACCCCAGGATCGGAATCATAGCACCACCCCATTGCTAGCAACGGGTGACGGGTGCCCGGGTGCTCGAGCTTCAATTAGCAAAAGGGATGACGAGCAAAGTTGAAAGCCCTAGTTTGCAAATGGAAAAGCCTCACTTGCAAGTAGACTTGGTTATGTATATATATATATATATAGTATAAATACATTATATACATACATAAATGTATATATACATACTTTACAACCCACACGTTTCGTTTCGTTCCTGGACTACGTGGTGAACCGATGGGAGATGAGCTGCTGAACAGCAGGTGGGCCACTGCAAGTGTACTTTTGGTGCCGAAAGCCTAGACATTCAAGAGTGGATTCTACACTAGAGTCATGGGGCAGCTTGGCACCTATGCCCTAGAATCAACCACGCCGAGCTTTTGAGGGGTTACGGTAACCTTGTACACATTACACGCAGAAAAATAAAACAGTCTTCCAGTATCTATGTAAATAATATAACGACGTAGAGTGGGTCTAAAGATTCTGAAGACTGGTTGACGTGTGCTCTTGCTGAACATTTGATGAACATCCTACCTCTTCCCTGGTCATCGTGCTTCCTGTCTTCACCTCTCTCGGTCTCCCTCCGCGCGGCGGGAAGCTGCAGGAGAAAGACCCAAAGGACCTGGGACGCTCAGCGTTCGAAACGCCCCAGCAGCGTGTTGGACTTGAGCGACTCGAGTAGAGATATATGTCATGAGATGTGATGATCCTTTTTTTGAAGTACGGCATGTATGGAACATCCAAGAATTGCTACCAAGTGGGTCAATTCCACTTCGGGTTGACCAGTGCCACATTCAGAGCTTGCTCAAGTTCAGCTCAGGGAGCGTGACTTGAAGTGACCCACCTGGCAAGTTCCTTCATTGTCTTGTGGAGTCTTAACAAGTGACCCACCAATGCCTGGCCAGTGCAGTCTTAACCCAGCTTTTCGGACGGACCAAGAGTCTGGCGCCGACACCCCCCCACCCCTCAGTTCTCCCACAAGAAACCTTGGGCACTGAGAGCCAAGTGTTAGGTGTGGTGTTTGAAGCCCCTTGTGCTTTCATGTGCTTCAAAAAATCTCACAATCCAACAAGCTTCTCCCGACGGTAGCTAAAACTCAGCTCAAATCAAGGTACTCCTTGAGAAAATCTGCATCCCCTATCATCCCCTAGATCTCTCATCTCTCCTCTCTCTCCTCTCCATCCCTCCTCGCCTGGAAGTTCCAAGCGATTGAAAAGGTCCAGAAGTTCTTCTTGAGCTCCGTAAACCTCGTGTCCTCGTGTCGGCGTCGGCGTCGACGAATCCGCTCGTCTGAGACGCAAGACGAAGCCTCTCGTCTCCCGGGACGGGGGGGGGTCTCAACATCCTAAGAGCTATGAAAGGAAGAATCACAAATGGTCTTTAACTTCTATGTGAATCTCTTTTCATACTGATGTGTGCGGAGTTGGAAGACAGTGGAAGACATAATGTTCTTCTCAAATGCAGGGATCTCTTCAGTTTCCATGAGGACATCGCCGGAACCTGAGGGATGACTAGGCCAAACATTCGGCCGCAGCTTCACCAGACTCCCCTGATTCATGTCATGGCGAAGCTGGTCATGTCATGATGTCGTGATCATCACGTCTCATCCTTGTTATCCTAATGCTCAGCCCTGCCGTACCTTCATATCATGTCATTCATGTCATCTTCCCCTCTCATTTGGTCATGTCATGGCTGATGAGGAGGACCACGATCTTGTAGATGATGCTAAGAATGACTCATGACATCAATGTGTGGATGAACATCATGATAACAAAGATGACATGATGATCATTGTCACCACACCCTCGCATCAGCCTTGTTCTATCCTCATCATCCTCATCCTGACAATCTGAATGATCAATGATGAAAGGTTTTAAACCCACCCTCTGAGAGAACGCATGAATCATCATGAACCCAATGAACCCCATGAAGCTTGTCATCCTTGTTCTCCTGTTCCACCTCTCTTGATTTTCACACCCAGCCATCTCCACCCGTCTCCCATCCCTCTCTCCCTTCGTCCCGTCCCCTACCCGTCCTTCCCATCTTGTGCTATGCGGTTGAACAAGAAGGTGCCCAAACCTCGGACGAACACACATACGGCCGCCCGCAAAACGGACCGATCATGGAGGACGGGTGATTTGGGATGTCCAAAAGAAGACACCTGAAAAAACCAACTAGACCTCAAAACCACACATTCTGCGCACCATGCGTGTTTGTTTCACATCCCGCATGGTGAACCTGTCTGGGACATGGGATACTTCCACAAGCCGAGCTATTCAGGGGTTGTCAAGGTCCGTCCGCGATGGGAGGTCTACACCAGATGTCATAGATCCCAAGAGGGTAAGAACTGCTTGTGTCCCTCAAATTCGCTGACTCGCTCATTGGATCTTAATCCTTCAAAAGGACCTTCCATGTGAGTGTCCTTGAGATCCCATAGAGTCTATAGAGGGTCATCAACAAGACGAGGCCTGTTCTTCAGATCACACCGACCACTCGAGGTCCCGAAGCGCCGATCATGCTTTTTCTGAAGTTGAGGGGAACATCGCCCTGATTCGATGAGAATCCACGGAACATCACCGCCGTGATCATTCAGAACCTAATATGTATATGAACTGAAGATTTCTTCGCAGGAAAAGGATCATGACATGAAGATTCCCACTGCCTGGGTTCCCATGAAGAGTCGATTGTGGAGTCGATCGGCTTGTCGTCGAGTCGATGACAAGCGACTCTGTTGCATCAAGAGATCATCGGAGGGACAAAAAGCCTCTTTGAATATCATGGTCTCCATATTTTTTACCATGGATTTCATGGAAGGTTCTGATAGTATGTTCTCATAGCTTCTCAAGGATTATCCTTGGATTTCCTTGGATGATTCCTTGAATACTCTTGGATATCAAGGACTACTAACTACTAGAATACTAGTTACTAGAAGGTGTTCAATCTTTAAAAGGTGGATATGATATCATGGCGGCTTATTGGATGCCTTGCCAAGCTCGTTACTTCTCCATCCAGCGCCCGAGCCGCCCCAGTCCAACCACCGGCGCCGTCCGAAGGGCGGGTGCACCACACGACCGCGCACAGGCTCAGCAGGATCTGCCGAGGGCTCTTCAGTGGTTCCAAGAGCAGCGCCGTGAGGATCAGCGCCAGGTGTGTCAAGGAGCCTCTTCTTTTGCCGTGACTGGCCCAGGTGTTTGGTTCAAAAGAAGGATGTGCAATGGCTTGGAAACCCGGAACCAAATTGGTGAAAAGGGATCCTCTTTTGAGGGGGATCTAATCTGATCTTTCCTGAGGAAAAGCTTACAGGTAGAATGCGGGCTCAACGAAGAACTTGACACCAACAAACTCCGCACAGCTTTATTCGTTGAGCACTTTCTTGGGTTCTGTTCTGCCAGTGTCCTTTGCCTTTCGCACAAGAAAACTCCATGAAACAAATGAGTGTGTTGGAGGCCCTAGAGCCAACAAGTCAATGTTTACTGCTTTCTGTTCTGTTTTCTATGTTGATATTCGAAGTCTCACACCATCCCCTCCCACACGTCTCTTGCTGTTCATGTACCTCCCTGAAGACTCCCTCGTTGTTGTTTCTTTTTCAAGAAATCATATGATGAAAGACAACAGGGTTGATCATGGTTGATATGATTTGACACAGGCTTTATCCAAGCAAGATGTTTTTGTTGCTACAGCTACAAAATGTTGCTGGGAGAACGGCTCTAAATGTGATTCAAAAATGCTTTAAGAATCTTTGAGAGCTTTGACCTGTTTCAAAATAGGTTAGTTTGGTGGAACACCGCGATTTGGATTGATACATAGAAAACTGACTTCTTGAATAGAATGAATAGATCTTGTCCCTACTTGTGGTCAGAAATGGCCCTGAGTCCTTGTCGTCTATACCTTCTCAATTCCATCTCAACTGCGAATGAGCTCCTTTTTCCTTCAAACAGCCCCAGCAACATTTCAGTTCCTTCCGAGTCATCCGCCTTCTCAAGAAAAACCAAGCGAATTCGTGGAGTGGCTTGGGCCCACTGAAGTTCCGTGGTGCAAGGCTCCAACTGAGGACATTCACCGGTTTTTGTGCCCCATCTGCCCATGTCCGTGGCCTGAGGCATCATAGAGCTTCTCTGAACCTCCCGGAGGCACGTGGCAAAGAGGTTCAACCCCCAGATGAGTTATGTATTCATAGATCACGTCTTTCATCCATCATGTGCCATCTGATTACATATCTGAATCTCAGGAGCAACCGCTCCATATCTTGCTGTGCGTCCATAGTGTCTGTGCTCAACGACAGACTCCATTTGTTTTGAATCATTTCGATGGGTATGGCCCAGGATGCCTGAAACGTGTAAACAACAACAACAACAACAACAACAACAACAGCGAACACCTACCATGACATCCAAGACCGCGCGTGCCCCCTAAACAACAAAACGCCAAAGCCCCCTCCAATTCCTCCCAATGTTTGGACCAGCAGCGTTGTGGCCAGGCTTGGAGGAGGAAGAAGGCCCACTGAAGACCAAAAGCCCATCCTCCAAAGCTCCTCTGGTTCCGACCCCGGACAGGTTGGGCCGTTTTCTTTGTGGAACATCATTCTGGGAGATGCGGAGAGTGTCCTATTGCCAATGATGCGCAGGGGGCATGGCGTGCGTTCAGGAACCATGTCCAACGAAGCTACCTGACGCACGGGAAGTGAGAGCTGATCGCTCTCAAGTACCTGCTTTTCCAACCTGAATCATGCGGTGATTTAAGCAATACTGTTCTCGGACTTTATCGCCTTGCCGTTCTTCACGGGGGCATTTTGAAGGTCGAGGTTGAGCGCTCTAGATGGCTAATGCAGTAACTAACCTTAAAGTGCTAGCTTCGCTGGATTTTCACAACTGGTTCAGCTCTTGCGAGCCTATATCTTGGTGTGTGTTTGTCTTTTGGTTTTCGGAGTTTGCACCTGGCAAATTCAGGAATCGATCAAACCAACACTGTTGGAAACGCATTGGGATTGGTGGAGGCCTTGAAAAAGAGCAGTACTGCTGGAGTAAAGCAAACTCCTGTGAAAGCCCTTCGACTTTCTGGTCACTTGTGAAATTGCCTCATTCTGGCGATTTTTGTTGGATCCATGAGGAATCCGATGAAATCTGTGTTCTCTTAGCACAGCCTCTCCGCCCACCAAACTCAGCTTTGCCTTCGTACATCAGCGATCACTAAGTACGAGTGTATAATTCCAATCGGTTGGGAGCCATGATCATGGCTGCCCGACTATCCTGAATTAAGCCTAAAGAATGAAAGACCACCTCACAAATCCTCTCACATGTACGTAACTACTCACATTTGCCAGACGAAGTGTGAGACCAAATCTGTGCCTTGATGACTGCTTTAAGATCATGCAGGTGGAATCATGTCCCATTCCTCCAACCCAAGCTGCAATCATCAGTATTCGGCTACAGCAAAATGCAAAAACAGAATCAACTTTCAATGTCAAATTCTCAGTCGACATGAATCTCATGAATCTCATGATCTATACTTGCTTCTCATGATCTCATGATGGTCATTCCTCCAGTGCCCCAGTCCCCGCCGGCGGTCCAGCTGAGCTGCAGCAGCGATGTCAAGCCGCCCACGATCGCCAGAGTAAAGCCCAAAGCCTTGGGGTTCCAACTGCGGTCGAAAAAGGTGATCCACCGGGACAACGGGGACGAGGAGATCCGGGGAAGCTCGGAGCCAGGCCTTTGCGGCGTCACACGGTGGTGAGGCACCAAGGGATGAACTTCGAGACGGCGATAGGGTATGGCATGGCAATCTTCTAGGGCCTGTGTCTCTAGACTTGAAAGAAATACAGAAAGAAAGAAAGAAAGAAAGAAATAGAGAATTTGGGGTATATGTGTGTATGTATATATATATATATAGTTGGTGGATGTTGGTGGCAAGACATGGTGCAAAAACCTTGCAGTCTTTTGCGTCGTTTGTCCACAAAGGGCTGTGATACATACTAGCTGCTGATCAAATCTCCACCGGTCTGCTCAGCTCCAGCTTTGCTCACGAAATCGCTCAAGTATACCCAGTAGAGGGGGATGGAAAAGAAGACTGAAGCAAACTCAGAACTGTTGCCACCAGGGGTGCTAAAGTGAATGCAAGTGGATGTGACAAACCGGTGATCAACGTGGTTTTCTCGGTCACACATGCATCACGGACACTCTACTAAGCCCCATATATGCCATCATCATATTCCAGGGTCCGGTAGGGGATGTAGGGGGTATATAACAGATTCCGCGTAAATGCTCTGGGAAACCCAGAATCGTCCCGGATCTACCAACTCCATCCCATCGAACTCTCGTGGGGAATAACTCTGCGAAATAGACCATTCTATACAGGATGCTCACTCCACTGCCAGTTCCAGCTTCAACCAACTCCTCCCCCAGCACCTCCAACATCCTCCAAGACACCACCACTCCGCGTGCAGCCTTCGCCGTTCCACCACTCCCCGCAGCCCGCGCCACCCGCGGCCGCCCCGGTGCCGTGCCCATCGCGGGTGCCACGACCAGCCCGTGAGCGCCGTGGACTCCATAGGCGCCGTGCGCGCGCGCGGCCGCGCCGGTGGCCGCGGCCACGGGCATGGGCAGCGTGACAGGGCGGAGGGGAGGTACAGCAGCCATGATTGGAGCTGCGAAAGCTGCGGATGTTGGATGTTGGAGACTCAATAGGAAGTGGGAAAACCTAGGAAGAGGAGAGTCTGGTGGAATCGGATGGACTAAGGGGTAAGCAGAAGTTTGCTTAATTCCTGAGAAGGTCTGAAACCGAGAAGTCTCTTCTGCAACCCCTGGTTGGTTCAATCAGGTTTCAGACCACTTGGTGGAGATTGATCGAAATGCAACTCCTGAGGTAGCGTTGAACCGAACATTTTAAGAAGAGTATATGAAGAGCATCAGTATCAGAGGTTACCCAGCCCTAGCTTCTTGTTACTAGTAGTAAGAATGCTCCTAGTAGTACGGCCAGGAGCCCCTAGTAGCGTCCTTGCTCCTAGTAGTAAGGCCAGGAGCCCCTAGTAGCTTCTTGTACTGTCTGCAAACAAAAACCCTTCGAGTTGAACCTCCTTTACTGGTTCTTTAAAACGTACGGAGAGCCCTGAAAACATGTACGGGTGACCTAAAAGCGTAGCTTCGAAGGCAGAGGTCTCAGAGTCGGTGTGCGGTGTCAGAGGAAGCCCCCAGGTATAGCTCCTTTACGACCTGTTTGCATCCAACAAAACGCCGAGCTCTGTGCCGCTCCAAACGCTCACGCCCGCTGTTCGTGCGGTGTCTTTTTTCTGGTCGCACTCGTCTGCACCAAACAGCCAAGCACTCGACCACTTCCTGGGCCACTTCTTCGAACATCCGCAAGCTGGGATGGAAGTGAAGCGGCATGGCACCGTCACTGCATGGCTGAAAAGGGGGCACCGATTAGGAATCCTCGACCAACGAACAGCTCAAAACAGACACAAAGGCTGCTGCTTTGGGCGCCCGAGACAAAGAGGAACAACACATGCAAAGGAACTACACCCTAACATCATACACTGTCAGACTGTCACTGTATACTGAAAACATGACAATTTTCAGCCATGTCCGCCATGTCCTTCCGGGTTTCATTGAACCGTGTCAAACATCGCCATCGATCGACACAGAAAAATGTAATCACACACTGTTGGGATCTTTTTATACAAATACCAGGGACAACCTCATGGATTCTGGTTCATTCTGGTTCTATTCATGAATTCTATTTATTCTACTTGTTGGTTCAGGCAGAAAGTGTGGCCCGAATGAGCTCGGTATATCTAACGACTTTTCCACCGAACCCAATTTCGATTGGTGAATGCTCCTTTGGAGCTTATTCTCCGCGCTGGCGGGTGAGACAGAGGGCTAGATCGACCAAAGCATCAATCGCACATCTGGAGCACCTTTGCCTCCATACCCTGAGAAGAAGTCCTAGCATTTGAACAAACACATTCAATATTTCATGGAAACTTTCGCACATTCTGTGTTTCTCATCCTGTGTTTTGGTGCAACCGCTTGTAAGGGGGGCCGTGCGCTTGACTGTTTTTTTGTTTCCGTGATGTTGCTTGTGGAATGCACATGTAAGCACGTGGAGGGGGGGTCTTCAATATTAGGGAACATTTTGAGCGCGCGTAACGATATTGTCTTCGCTGACGCATCTTGGCAGGAAGTCGCGCGTACTGTACTCACCCGCACATAGTGCGCTTGCACGCAAGTATGATAGCATGCACGCATACACCGCCCAAGACACCCACTACACACAGGACATGCGTCACTAAACCGGATTAACTGCTGGCGGATCGCTTGGAATTTGGTGCTGCCTGAAGCAAAGCATCCCCAAGCCAATGAAACACCACGGACAAGAAGGATGTCTGAACATTAGGATGTCATGTTTCAGCACATCAGAGGCTCTGGCACCAGACGCTTGAAGGATCTGGGCCGAGTTTGCGGACCGGTGAGCTGAAAAAGAAATCATGCAGATGAACCGAAGCGGAAAGCGACTTGGACCGCAAGTGATGCATTCGAAACTTGGACCGCACGGAAAGAACACTCATGTCTTCAAAACGGTAGCGAAACACACAACAAAATCAAAAACAAAACGGACCTTCAGAACAACCCTGTAACTTACAGCCTTACAGCACTTGGACCTCTTCAAAAACAACATGCGAAATGCAAAAACACCATAAACCAGGGAAAAATAAGCCGTTGCTTTTTTAAGAATCGCACGTGTGGCACGTCATGACCCGATAGAAAAAATCGGCGCTGCCCACCGTGCTGTTCTTTTACCGGAAAAGAAAGCTCATGAACATAACTATATTCTAAATAACTTTTACTAACTATATGGCAAAACAATATAGCAAGCAAACGATATGGCAAACGACATGGAAATCTGTTTCAAGCAAACGATATTGCAAAATCATGTCCACCGATTTTGGTTTTGCAAACAGAATTTGTCGGGGATAGTTGAGAGAGTCCAATCCGGAGGTGGTCTCACGGGAGCAACTGTGAAAGCATCTTGGAATGACAAGACAGGAAGTTGTCTTGAAATCTCCAGTGGGTGCTCTTCGCCTGGCGTGGTTACCCTGACTGTTGAAGATTCCCTACAGAAAAGGTTTCAAACCTGGAAAAAACAACACGACACGATATAACTTGCTTCACACACAAATACGGAGGACCTGCTCACTCTCATCTTCCTCCACACCAGTTCCAGATCCGTCCATGTAAACAGTATCTTGATCGAATCAGTCGATATGACAGCTCACAGTTGCAAAAGCTTTTCATAGTTTTTGACTTCTCTCATGGGATGCGATTAACGCTTGGCAAGTCAGTGACGTTCGGCCTGGGCACCCCGTGAACGCTCGACGTCCGAGGACGTGTCGTTGCCAATTCAGGTCCAACTGACCCCCGGAGCCGCAAGCTGGCTGGGAAAAATAAAGGTATACCAGTTCTTTCCACCTGTTGGATGTTCAGTGGGGCACCTCCCCCCCGGCATCCCTCAATTGCCCTCGCTCTGGTGGAGGTGATTTCCCCGCTCTGGGTCGGGCAAATACGAAAAGAAGCTTCGGTGGAAGTCCCGGTGAGACGTACTCTGACACCCAAACTGGCTGATTCGCTGATTCGCCCGGTGAGTCGACGTGCTCATCTCTCAATGAATCGGTGTTTTGGCTCAAGGGGTCGATTTGAAGGTCCCTGGCCAAAAGGGGGCAGGGGCAAGAGCCTGATATGTAATAGACCAAACACAGAATGGTCGATAGGCATCAAGTGATTGTGGACCTCTTCTAGTCCTAAAGCTCAAGCCAGTGCTGTGGTGAAGCATACCCAAAAAGCAGAAATGCAACAAGGGAAAGGCTTCCTATATTTCTCTCAGTTTCCCTGAAAAGAGGTTTTAACATGTTTTAACCTGTTCTGGTTTAGTGGGACACCAATCAGGGCGAAGGGCTACCGTCCTGGCAACTCCATTCGGCTGCTGAATGAGTCTGAGCTGCACAAAAAGATTGTCTGACATGTTTGGTGGTGGCCAATTGGGTAACCTACTCTTTCATAGCTGGCAAATAGGAATGATCTGGGGCACATGACCTACCGCATCCACATGGTCTCTGAGATGATATGATATTGATAGAATCAATCAATCGGAATAACTAATCAAATCTTTACCTGATAGAAGTGATAGGCCGATGTGGCGCATGTAGCCAACCTTTGCTCGAATCAAACATCACCCACACTGCCGCAAAGACCAAGGAAGAAATCTGCCACTGGACTCTAGACTAGCGAGAAGCAGAGACTCGTGCCGTAGTGTAGACGCTTGATTGATACAAGACCCTCGTATTAAAGTGGTAAAACCATCCTGACTGGTGGGGAGGGGTGAATGTGGTTTAAGTTTAATCATCAACCGTCTGCATTACATGCTACAGTTTCGGACTCCCATGGAGTGTCTGGGTACACTCCCTGGCACATTCACGTGGAAGTGGATGCCACCACCACCTGCTTGGTTTTCGGAACATGGTCATCCAAAGGGGGCCCCCAATTACCCCCTGGAAGGTTCGGAATCGAGTCGAAGAAAGCCAGGGCCGGATCGGGGTCTCCCTCTTCACCAGATCCAGTGGATTGGATTGCCTGAAGCCGACGGATTTCTCCCGAAGAACCTGAAACCCGCTCCCCAGTCATCCCGCAGCCTGCAGGCCGAGGAGTCTCAGTCGTTACCTGCGGCCCGAGCGTCGGAAAAGCCCCAGTTCGACCATACTTTTCCTTAAGTCAAGGTAAAGGAAGTTCTCGAAAATCATGTCCCCTGCCAGCACCCTCCAACAGGTCACCACCTCCACTTTTCAAGTCTCCCAAAGCCATTTCGGAGACCTGTAGAGTCAGGTTGGCTAGTCAGGTACTGCTAGGGGACCCTTCTTTTGGAGTTGACTCCCCTACTCTACATGACTTTCTGTTCCCCCTGAAAGCACGTCTGTGGGACAGGCCCGACGTCACCTCTACATGACTCCCCTATACTCGTACCGGGCGCAGGAGCCACCGTTGACCCGGAGCCTTGTCGGGCTTTGGGCGCCGGGACCTCCACCTGTGGTAGGCCGGTCGTGTGGGGCGGTGTGCGTGAGGCGGAGGCAGAGGAGGAATCGGAAGAAATTGGGACGGGGAGTGTGACTTGTGATCCCAGCAAACTGTAGGGCTTGTCAGTGGTCCATTCCTGTGAGAAAAGAGCTCAAACTGAGAGACAAGACGTGTGTACAGGGGAAGTCTAGTGGTCGCCAAACAGTGACCTGCCTGTTTGCAAAGACTGGCTGGTTGCATGTCGGCCATCTTTTCTGGGTCATCCCTACCAGTAAGGTAGGATGAGGATCCATCCAACAGCCAATCCTCACAAGGTATGGACTCATGGTCACCACATCCACTACTTCTCAAGCACTATGCTCAAATTGAGTCTGAGTCTGACCCCTTGAGGGCAACTATGCGCTCCTGGTCGGATCATGGCACCTGGAGCCCAGAACTCACCCTGGTAGGTTGACCATGTCTAGTAGGTCGTCTACTCTGTCCATTTTCGGTGGGAAAAACCAGAGTTCCCCGGGTGCCATGACCGCCACCCAGACACTCCGGACCGCCGTCTTTGCACACACGGGGTCCGTGGTTGAAAAGGGGTCCATGTAGGCTTCTAGGCATATTCCAGTCGCATAGGTCATGTCTATGCCACTATGCACTGATGTCATGGAGCTTTCTTTCTCCAAACCCGACTAAGGCCCCCACCGGTCCGGAGGGTTTCCACTCCTCCGGGGCGTCGACGCCGATCTGATCCTGGAGCCACGACCTCACACGCAAAACACACCGGAGCGTTCGGGAAAGCGAGCACCACCGCCCCAAGTGGGCGCCCCCAAGTGGGCGCCCCGACACGTGCTTTTGTGCGTTCAACATCCAGTTGCCTTGCACCGCCACACCCGCCAAGATTTCCTGCCGGTTCGGTTTTCGAGACTCGTGGTCGAGCTAGCTGAAGTGAATGAGGCCAAGGTGTGGGAGTATCTTGGTGGTTGGTTGTGTCTAGAAAACAGTGACAAAGTGAAGGTCTGATAGAAAAAGGCTTGGGATGTGATGAAATAAATGATCGGATCCAAATAGAAATAAAGTAGTATTATTGAAATTTATTGAATATGTTTGATAGCTAATAGTCAACGTTGTTTTGAAGTAGCATCGATGTGTATTGTCCAGTGCAAAAAATGCAAGATGTTGGTTGTGGCTCAAGTCACAGCGATGCTCCCGCACTGTCACACGTACGAGCCATCAACCATTCTCAGCACGATCAACCTAGGCGTAGTCCCAAGGAAGCAAACACTAAACTCAAGGACGAGAAACTAATAGCCCCCACCTAGATCAAGTCCACGGCAAAGCCTAGATTGAATAGATCAATGCTCCAAGCGGCAAAATCCTACCTTAGATTTCTCTGGATTAGCAGCCCAGTGGAAGCTGGTCCTTTGATCCTTCCACGTTTTGGGTCGTCGTAGATAGAGAAAAAGCAGTTCCAAGGAGGCAATGAGTGATCGACGATCATCAAACAATATCAAACATACATATCCCAAAGGATCATAGGTAACCAGCGGTTCCAAATACCGTAGACGCCGTAGACGCCGTAGACCTTCTTCCAACTCTGGCCATTTCTCTGCGGTTCCAACTCTGGCGCCTCTCCCTTCACCCGTCCTTGATGCAGTTCCGATCCTCGTCATTCGGCACCTCAGGGCTCATTCGGCAGCCTGGGCCTGAACGACCACCCCAAAAGCCCCCAAAAAGCCGCTCTGCGGTAGTAGACGGTTGATGAGTCACAACTCCCCCTTCCTTTGCCAGAAATGGTTTTACATGGTTTTACAATGTTTTACATCTTCATTCCATGGAGGGCTTTGCTTCATACATCTTCTACGTTGGGTTTACCATGGCCAAGTGGATGATGATGATGATGATGATGATGATGATGATGATGATGATGATGATG
>CAXAMN010000669.1:1643636-1654818 GCA_963970005.1 Durusdinium trenchii
TGATGATGATGATGATGATGATGATGATGATGATGATGATGATGATGGTGATGGCGATGGTGATGGTGATGGTGATTGTGATTGTGATTGTTAGGTTGCAGGCCTTTCTCAAAAGAGTGATTATTTTCTACCGACTGTTACTGGCAATGCCCTACATCTACTCTCAAAATACATGCTGAGCTCTACCGAGCATCTCCGCCCTGATGAATCAACGTTCCAACACTTGCTGCACCAAAAAGCCTCCTTGGGCCTCTGGGTATCATATCTCTGGGCTTACACAATGTTACAGCAGCTAAAAAATAGGCTGACTAGTGGAGTTTGGATGACTATATTGGAAACAGATTCATCTCAGGAATCTTTCAGGTGACCCCGGACCAACATATGAAGACAAAAGCACCTGTTTGGATCGCAAAACCACCAGTGACGGGGTCAATGTCCTCACAACTGAGACTCTTCAGGCCATGTGCTTTTCAATCCTCGAATCACTTTCTTTTTCAAAAAAGAACGCCTTCTCTTCCTTTCCGCCCCTCACCAGTACACCACCTCACCCCCTGCCACCACCGCCACAACACTTATCCCCCCACAACACTTATCCCCCCGGGCGCGGAGAACACGTTGTCTTTGTCTACGCCCTACTGACACCGCAGCGAGGGTCCGGACCTCGAAGCCTTTGCCCATCCAGCCGCGCTTCTTGAGCTTGTTGAGGTCCGTCATGATCTGAGAGGCGCCGCGCCGCCGTGAAACGGTGATCCGGAGGGCGCCTGTTTCTGAAATAGGAGGGATGAGTCCGTCTACTTCCAGGGGCGGCCAGCGAGCGGACAAGGGACACTTCAAACGGCTGAAGTCCGAAGAAAAGGAGTCGCTGCAGAATTCACAGTGTGAAATGGAGGTTCCGGTTTTCAGTGCCTTTCACTCCCAACACTTCCCTCCAAAACACCATCCATCAGCTGATGTCTATCCAGCTGCCATCCATGACTTCTATGACACCCCATCAGCCCCGGTGGTTGTTGCCGTGCTTTCGTCCGAACGGTCGTCTTCGCCGTCCTCGTCGTCTTCACCGATCTTCTCCCATCGTCTCCCTCTTGGCCATGGCACCAGGACCGACACGTGGCGTGAACCCCACGGAGAACAGGCGGAGAGAGCGGGCCTCGTCGAGACTGATATGGATGGCCGCCACCATCTGCACAGTCCAGGTGGGGTCGATGCCCTTCCGCTGAATCACCTGGCACGAGCAACGGGTTGGCGTGGGCAGGCACGTGGTGCGGGGAGCAGGATTTGCGGAAGGGTCCCTGGGAGGATGGAACTTCCGAAGATTGGTCTTGTGGGGAGGATAGAACATCTGAAAGGCAAGGTGCTGGCCTAACCAAAGCATGGTCTGCCAAGTGCTCACCAATCGGAGAGTGCGAATAAGTCCACACCGATCTTGGCTTTAAAAAAGAAATCCCCTGCAACATTAGATCACCTGGACCTTGGCAAAACCCTAGCTGCGGGTCGCTGGAAGAAGCTCAGAAGCTCCGGGTCGCTGGCACCTTACACATCACACCCTTTCGCCTCAAAGCAACACGTTTCCTGGAGCAGGATCGGAGCCCTTCTCCTTTGCTCCTATTATCGGTTAAAAGGGCTTTTGTGATCAACGAGTTACTCCATCCTGCACTTGCAATGGGCGCCCCCCAACCATTCCTGAAAATCAGAAAGCTTCCGCTTACTCTTCTGCAAACAATCTGGACTTAACATGACTTAACCAGACCGTCGCCCAGCTCCCCAAACAGGGCCCCCGGGCTCTGGTGCGGTTTCGAGCGCCGTTGCAGAGGAAGTTCAGCCTCGGGTCTCCACGGTTCCGACGGGCCAGATCATGGGATTCACGGGCCTCTCCACGCGATGCAAACTGTTTTCCTGGACGACATAGCGTCCGGCCTCATCACTCTGGTCCTGGTTGTTTGATCGTTTTGGGGCATGTTCTACTAGCTGCACATGGCCCTCTCCGCGTAGTTCTAAGAGGTGAATCTGAGTCAATTTGGGTTGGACCACCCTTGGCCTCAGAGAGCGAAACCGATCTTGTGGCAACCCCGATGCACACGGAGCGACGGATGGGCATCCTTCTATCTCTACAATCCAAAAACTCCAGTTCACTCAAGCAAATGGTGCCATGCACTAACTTTGACACCGTACTCTCGCCAGTCATAAGTGCACACATTCATTGAACTGCCCTGGCTGTTGATGCTAATTAAAGAAAGAGGCCAATCTACTTTGCCACAAGAGATTGCCCTGGCAGCGTAGACTGTTGATAACAAAACCCCAGTTGAAGAGGCTTACATCACGGAGTCCACATTAGTGACTTTGACTATTAGACATCTCGAAGAGCGATCACACTGACGTAGGTGAAGATGGTGAAAGGTTGATCTAATTGAAGTCCCTGACACAAGTCATCGGTCTATACGTCTCAGCCAGCCCACTTGAAGCGTCTGCCCTTGAGCTCAGCACTGGAATTGCGGCATGTCGGGGTATGCCTGCATGGCCACTTGGATCGGTCAACTCAAAACAGCGGAAGATGCTCTGTCGTGACTGATGATCACATCCCTAAAACCTGCAGTAATAACAGGGGGCTGTTTTCCAGGATGAGTTGTATCATGTTGTATCAACTTCTGCGGCTTCAGGGGGCACAACACCTGGGAGGCACCACCTCCGTCTCACAGAAAATTGGACGAGTCGGACTGTTGTGGGCGCTGGGCTTCGTGGTGCTTGGCCGAGGGGCTCAGACCGACTTGGGCGCTGGCCTCGAGTGCCAGAAACCCGCCGCCTTGTTGCGAATTTTCGAGTAATGTAGACTCTTGATGAATAAACCCACCGAATTCGAAAGCCTCTTCATATATGGGGGGTTTAGTTTATTTCGGAGCCAATGTGAACTGAAGGTGGGGGGCCTCTTCCCCCCCCAACCATAAGGCGATTGAAAGAGCCCCGGGGAACGGCAGGGAGGGTCAAACGGACTGGTCTTTGTGGGACACCGAACTCTCCACCAACACCTGGCCGTTCAACGTCTAAACCAACCGGCGCTGTCAAGGCCCTTGGGGCCACCCTCCAGGAAGGGTCGCAGGGCATCCGCGAAAACAAGGCCCGACGCTTTCGTTCACAGCAAGCACTGGAAGATGTACCCTGGTGCACCCCGAAAAGGAGCCAAATGAAGACTGGCCAGGCGGCCAGGATGTTCATCTGACAAGATGTTTTAAACTTGTTGGGGTCTTATATAAATGGACCCATCCCCAGGTGAAAGCCTCTAAGATGTCATCCACCGTCACAGTCTCTGGCATCTCAATGACACGTTCCCACCTGGGTGCCGGAGAAATGCGGGTTGACGTGCCTGCGGGGAGCACCTTTGAGTTTGAGAGAAACCGCTGTTCTTTCAGGAGGTGCTTAGTGCTTACTGCGAAGCCCTTTACCGGTGTGAAAAGAACACCAGCCTCTTGCAAATTGAGCTGCCCCAAACAATAATCCCTGTCTACCGGGGCCTGAAAAAAATATCATAACGCTACTCTGAGTATGTGTCCAAATCCAAAAAATGAGAGCTGAACAAAAAGAAGCGCTCCGTTTGGGGCGGGCGCAGTTTTGGGGTGCCTCTTCTGAGAAGCGTTGCCATCGCCATGATTTGCCAGGCTCCACAGCTTCAAGTTTGATGCGACTGGATCTTGAATGATAAACTCAGCAAAAAGGTACAAAAAGGGTCTCTTTGAGTCCCTGAATAGATACGAACGGAGTCCACCACAGTCTAACTATGGAAAGTACCTCTTCACAGACATGCATCTTACAAAAGGGATTCATCAAGGGTTGTGGACCATCACTGCTGGCATTCAGGACAAAGCTGTTGCACCCACTTCGCTTCCACAGCTTGGAATGGTCGAGTCATAATGTTTACACAAATCATGATCAAATCATCACAGTGAAATCAGAGTTGTCGAATTCTTCCTGATTGTAGAGTACCACATGATCGAAGTTCACTTCTCAAGTCTCAAACGCTCTTCAAGACTCAAGACCATTATCCATCTGACCATCCCTTAGCTGGATTTGTGCATCTGCTCCCATGACTGGGGACCCCACAGTTCACGGTCAGGCACCTCATCGGCAAGCAGGTCAGTAGCAGCAGAGGCTTGAATCCAATGTCCAGTCCAAGCTGGCACTGAACGAAGTGTAGATGAGGAAGCAAGTCTTTCCAGGTTCCTGCTGGAGGTACTTGTGTTGCTTTTGGGGGAATCGTTGGCTCAACTTGTAGGATTCAGTTGGATTCATTCGGATTCATGGGGTTCAGTGGATCAAGTCAGACTTTTTGCTTCTGGAACTCCAAAGCTGCAACTGTTCTCCGTTCGCATGGGAGGTTTGGTGCCATCCGTTGGTTCAGGACCATGCAGGGATATGCAGGGCCCCACACCAGCCAGCCCAAAAAGGCTAAGCGGCTAAACACCTATATATATATATATACTTAGCTGGCGGTCACAGCGGTCCCCAAAACACCTGATCCTTGTATGTTCCACTTAGTTTGCAACACTAATCTGCCTGAAGAGGCCGGTGTTGAGGACAAGGAAGGCAGAAATTCTCTGGTTGTCAAGGTTCAAATCCTTCGGGCATCTCCGCAAGATTGCAGAAGACGGCGACCAAAGTGGACCTTCCCAAGGCTCCAAACCCAAGTCTTGAAGTAGTAGGCTCTCTTGCAAAGGTATGTGCCTTGGCGCGACTGCAGCAAGGTCATCGGAGCTCCAGGTGTTGACTTCTTTTCCTTTTCGGAGATTGGTCTTATCTGTCATCCCAAAAAATGAAAAAGGCCTTCGGCCTTCACGTCAAGGCAGTGGTAAGGCAATGTGAGGCATGATCTACGCACAGTACAGGTGTCACTTCAGACTGTTCCAGCAGACCCCTGCATTCCAGTAGATGATGAATCACAGACTAAAGGATTCCACTAGGAATTCCTTTTCTTCAGAGGCTCAGGAAGCCTTAGAAAAAGCGAGATCGCTCCAATTGCAACACCGGTCGCCCTCCACGCCGTCGACCACCACCGGACCGCACGGCCAATTTCCACGGCGGACCGCACGGTGCATGCGACCGGTGCGTCTGAGGCCAGCGCAGTGCTCGAACATGGACATGGTCTCGCCCTGTTCTCGTCGAACCTGTCGACTGGGGCGATTGGCCGGGTCTCAGTGCATCATGGTTCATCACCAGGCTGATACATGTTTCACCACGGATGGAGGCAAATGAGACAAGGGAAACAGAGGATCTCAGTCAGATGGAGACACTTCGCGTCACCAGGGTTATCTTGGAAGGAGCAAGCCCAACAGCTCCCCGAACAGCTCCCCACATCCGACTTGGACGGAGTTTCACATTGTGTTGGGAAAACGCCCCCCTTTTTCGTGATGAATCGAGCTGGTCCTCCATCGAGTTGTTTTTTCGGATCGCTCGAGCAATATAGCGGTCAGGCATCTGAGACTTCTGGGGGATGGACCGGCAAAAACATACGGCGGGACAACGGTTTTTTCCCTAAGTCGCCAAACAGGCAAAGATTGGAGGCCGGGGAGCCCTAGAAAGATTCTTGCGACGGCGGAATGTGCATATCTATGTCTCACATCTTTCACTTCAACCGCCAATTCTAAAAAAACTTGTGACTCTTGAGAGGATTGTATTATAGCATCCACATAGCATGGAGAGAGAGAGAGAGGGAGCTTTCACATGCGTTCACCCAAAAAACAAAAAACATGTGTTCTTCCGTGCGTTGATTCCCTTCGTCCTAAAAAACGTCCTAAACCCTTCGTCAGGTGGACCTTCGCAGCTCCGGTGGACCTTCGCAGCTCCGAAAATAGAAAAAAAGAGCCAGCACATCCTCCAGCGGAGCTCGGGTGCCTCAGCATAGACGTCCATGATGATGGCGAGGACCATGTTCAACATGACCATGACCTCAGTGTATGCCAGGAGGGGGGGGGTCATATAACACCATGTAGCTATGATTTGTTTTGCAACGCTGACACATGGCGTCTGGATGGGTCTGGTGTCCGTCATAGCTGTGACTAAGTTCACGGTTGTCGTGGGTTAGCACTGCGAAGCCAAGCGATGTCAGTCGATAAGGAAATCCCTGGTCACCAAGAAGGACAAGGAGCACATCTACCCCAAGCAATGTAGACTCTTGGCTCTTGATTAATAAAACTCCCCGAAGTGACAATCCACATGGGTAGGGGGGGTTCTTATGTTTTCTTCATCAAGAGTCTGCCTTGTGCCGTCATTGCCCTTTTTTTTCCTTTTCTTCAGCCGCTCGGAAGACACCCAAAGCAGGTTCTTCATCCTGTGATTTCTTGCATTTCGGCAAACGTGAAAGAAGCTCCCAGGCATCCCGGCCAGAAGAACCATGTAGATCCAGACCCACAGCAAAGTGATAAACCAGTCCTCGCGATTGGCGGAGTAGGTCCTTTAAAGGGGGGACCATCTCCAACAATGTCTGTATGCTGACCATCTCCAACACTTATAGGTTTCCACAGTCAAGGGAAACAGAGAAGCGTTTGTTACCTTCCATGACTGAGTCTAGAGTCTAGACAAACCCAAGTTAAGCCCCACAAAAAGTTCCTCTCTAAAGCCCACAACGAATCTTGATGCAGTGCAAGTGGCACAGCGTGTTAGATTATGCCAAGACATGCTATGCAGCGCTTTTGGAGGCATGCGTGTCTTACATATTCTGGGCGCTTAGACCACTTAGCCTTGAGGCTCCATTCCTAGAGCTGCAGCGAACGACGTGAAGGTCCAAAGTCACTGAAGCTTCGCATGTCCGATTGGCCCCCCCAACAGAACAGGGCTCCAACGTTGATCCCTATCATTCAACCAGTTGGCGAGCACCAGAAATTTACTCCGGGCCGATCAATGATCTCAACAAATGCTGTTTCTTGAACACAATCGGGTGTTTTTGTTGGCTTCTGCCACTGACTAATTAGCTCTCCTCCTGCACACGAACGACTCGTTTCTCATGTTCAGCTCCTCTGAGGACATCCCTTGCCAGTCGTATTCACCCTCCATGGCCAGTTGTAGGCACCTCGTTGAATTCTCGCTCTGACGAGTCACTGACGAGTTAGTGGTGCGGTCGTCGCAGGCGCGGTCGTCGCAGGCGGTCGTCGCAGGCGCGGTCAGCAGGAGTGAGGTGAAGCTCGAAGGACGAGTTCAGACGAAGTACAAGGAAATGCGGTGTGAACAGCCCAAACAGCTGAATCATGGTCATGTCTCATGCACCGATCTATACGTTGTGCAAGCATTGTTTGCAATCTACTCCGAACCTGCAGTCTGGCTGGGATGTAGTGGGGTTGGCTGCGTTGGGAATGAGGGAGACCATCGGGTATTGCTGGAAATCTTGTGATTTCTACTCACTACATCTGCCTAAAAATCAAGCTTCTGAAATCGCTTCTAAACCAAGGGGATCCAAGGGGTGTGTATGCAAACTCGGTGTGGCCTTGAGATCGTCGCAGAAACCAGGAAATCGCCAGGAATCGACGGGACTAGGCACTCGATCCAAACGGAGGGGACGAGCAGATCGCAGCCCTTCGGATGAGTCGAACCCTTTCCGGGAGCGCTGAGCCGTTTATTTCGTCTTCGACGTGCGTTTTCAGGGGTCAAGCAGCCACGCTTCGACGAGCAGCCACCCTAGAGTCCCCGATGGTATAGTGCATGATGACTTGCAGGGGGGGGTATTGAGTTCATGGGTAAGTCACGAACCTTGAGGCAGGTTGTGTCCAAATCAAATGATGATCATGATGGCGCTTCGGAGATGGATTCACGGGATTTCACGGGTAGTCTTCCCATGGTTGTCGTGGTTCGAACGGGGGTGACCATATATGGTCTCCGCCGACCAAGTGAAACAACGCGTTTTGGATTATATAAACACGGAAACTCCATGGGAGTTGCACATATATATATATAATATATACAGACATTGGCATAGGTTTCAGGGCTCAATGTTGGCATATCTTCCATTCTTCCTGATGTTTGATTGTCTTCTTTAAACACGGAACGTCCATCCATTTCCAAGGCACATCGCAAATCCCGTCAAGGGAGTGGAGAAGGCCTGAAACCGCGTGTTGCGTGTCAACTGCGTGTTGCGTCGTGCGAAGTGATTCAACCGTCACCCAATGTCACCCAGCTCAAGCAGAAGAAGTCGTTGGTTGACTTCCAAAGGAGTGGCTGAAAGGCGGGTCCAGGGTGCTTGAAGTGGCTGACATGTGTCTCATCCTTCCGGCAGGAGCTCTGGATGACGAAGTGGTTATAGTCAGTGTTTCTATATATATATATATATGTACAAGACACACACTTCTTGGAAATTGGGCTAAAGTATCTATAATTGTGCTTCTGTGTCAACAAGGGCACACAAAGTCACACAATGTGCAAAAGCCAGCTGTTGCCCACTGCTCTCCGGTCAATAGTCTAAATCATCAAGTGATCATACTGACCAGAAATGGAACCAGCTAAACCCATCCCATGCCTGCCTGGCCCACACGCCATCACCGCAAAAAATAGACTCCCGCCCAAAAAGAACTGCGAAGAACACCGCGAACCGAGTCCGGGAAAAAAGAAACGCACCCGCGCACGCGCCTGCATCCGTCGCCCGAACATGATCATGCCAGCAAAGGCGAAGCCAAACCAGGTGGGGATGAGCACCTGAAGCACCGAAGGCACCGGAAAGATCAAGGCCGGCGAGGGGCGAGGAGGGGGGCGAGGGCGATGCTCACAGCCCGGCGCAAAAAGCACTCCGCCCTGATGTTCTTTTTTGCCGAATTCCACAGCGCCAAAAGAGCACTGTTTGCAGGCATGCGGAGTGACCCACGACTGGGTTTTGCAGTGACCCAGCACGTGAATCGCCACCGCTTCGCGTCGATGCCCGTGTTGCTGGCGCCGACGTGCGTCACTGGTGGCGTGAGACTCAGAACTCATCGCCATAGCCTCAGAGTCAGAAACCAAGCAAGTGAAGGTCAAGATCTGTGGACATACTCATGTTGCTAGGGATTCAAGAGGCAGCATGGTGTGATATTTGGAAAAAACAATGCCTTTTCTATCCCAGCCCTGATAGAACCCCAAAACACTCGAGGGCATTGCTTCAACATGGCCCCATGAATAGCCCATCTACTTCGTGGATGTTTTCATCTGTAAAGGTGCCTGAATGTAGTTGTTGGTTAGCATCAGCATCCAAACAAGAGTGCTGAGCCACCGCTAAGCCAACGCCCAAAAAGACACGCAGACCAGTTCGATTCCCCACAGTCGATCCACGTCTTCGATCGACCCAGCTAGAGACCATCAAGGACCGGTCGGTGTCACTTAAGGTTTTAGGATCAGTCCCTCCAACTCAAACTCACGTGGCCGGCAGCTAGTTAGCCTTAGTCAGCTATATATATATATATCATCTCCCTGGAAAGGACAGCTATTGCTTGAAAAGATTTAGAACTGCACTACTTACACTACGTCACTACTTACCAGCTTTAAAATTGTATATAGCTGCCTGCTTTAGGGGATGGTATAGGACATGTTCATCACCTGCAAGCAGTGGTGGATTTTAAGGCCCAACCCCCCCCAGTGCCCGTGACAGATTAACCATCCAAGTGGCCCTCCTCTTCACCTTCACCTGGGCACCACAAACCGTTCGCAAACATCGCTGAGAAAGGCGAAGAAGCGAACATGGCTGGTCGGACGTCGGGTTGTTCCCACAGGAGTCCGGGACATGTTCACGAACATGTCTCGTCATCACCGTTGAAGCAGCTTTTTGAAAAAAACACGGCTCGCATGTTGTGGCCTGGCCTTCGGCTGTTTCGATGCCCACTTCTTCGTAATCCTTTTCCAATGCCGCCAAGTCCTGTGGACACATTTTTTCGTGGCCAGCACAGCGAAAACAATGATACAGGTAATTCGTCTCGGATGTGATGGCACCTACATCTACATGCAAAAGAATAGTAAATGGTCCGAGGTCACAACTGTCGCATACTCAGTAGATCACCCCTGCCCCATGTTCTATCAGACCATTGCAATCAATAAGCAAGGTTTTTTCAAGCCGCCTATAAGCCATGGGTGGAGTTGCTGAGAGGAATGTTCTACTTGTGAAGGTTCAGGGATGCTCAAAGTGCAGGGCTCTGGTGCTCGCGCAGCTGAACTTCTTCCAAGGAGGCGTCTACTTGTTTTGCAGCATTTAGTGAAAACGCTGCACTGGAAACAGCACCTTTGTGTTCAGAACAGTCACGGAACCTATGCAGTTACAAGGTCCTGCTCGGAAAAAGAAAGGCATTCCAAACTGAAGCCTGAAGAGCAAACAGCCTCTCTTTCAAAACAGTTGCTCTCATAAAGAAGGGCCGGCCGCCGCTGGGTCCGGATGGTTCCCCTAACATGTGGCTATGACTTAAGAATAGGGTACCCATGGATACCCTCAAGACCAACTGCTCCAGAAATGGTTCAACGGAAGATCCACAGTAAACCCACAGTCTCGGGGTTAAAAAAGAACAATGGTTTCCTGTAGATGTTCCCTTCAACATCCTTCAATCAATTCTGGAAGACTGGTACACTAAATGAAAAGCATGACGAAAAACCACCAAACACCTTGAAGCTCAGCAGGTCAACTTCACCACTGTCAGTGAAATAGTGAAGATCTGAAATCATATTATAACATATTATAACTCATGCTATTGGGGTCTTGCAAAACTAATAGGCGGACGGGCGCCGTCGGGTCACCGTCAGAGCTGGTGGGCGGATGGTGTCCCGGTCATGTTTTGATGGCGTCCGGGTCATGTGATGCTGGTGTCCCGGTGTCCCGATCATGTTTTGATTGTGACCCAATCATGTTGTGATGGTGTCCCGGTCCTGTTTTGATGGTGTCCCGGTCATGCTTTGATGGTGTCCCGGTCATGTTGTGATGGTGTCCCGGTCATGTTTTGAAGGTGTCCCGGTCATGTTGTGATGGTGTCCCGGTCATGTTGTGATGGTGTCCCGGGCATGTTTTGATGGTGTCCCGGTCGTGTTGTGACGGTGTCCCGGTCATGTTTTGATGGTGTCCCGATCATGTGATGGTGGCGCGGTCATGTTGTGATGGTGTCCCGATCATGTTTTGATTGTGTCCCAGTCATGTTGTGATGGTGTCCCGGTCGTGTTTTGATGGTGTCCCGGTCATGTTTTGATGGTGTCCCGGTCATGTTGTGAT
>CAXAMN010000669.1:1654918-1666618 GCA_963970005.1 Durusdinium trenchii
ATGTTTTGATGGTGTCCCGATCATGTGATGGTGGCGCGGTCATGTTGAGATGGTGTCCCGATCATGTTTTGATTGTGTCCCAGTCATGTTGTGATGGTGTCCCGGTCGTGTTTTGATGGTGTCCCGGTCATGTTTTGATGGTGTCCCGGTCATGTTGTGATGGTGTCCCGGTCATGTTTTGATGGTGTCCCGGTCATGTTGTGATGGTGTCCCGGTCATGTTTTGATGGTGTCCCGGTCGTGTTGTGACGGTGTCCGGTCATGTTTTGATGGTGTCCCGATCATGTGATGGTGTCCCGGTCCTGTTTTGATGGTGTCCCGGTCATGTTTTGATGGTGTCCGGTCATGTTTTGATGGTGTCCCGATCATGTGATGGTGGCGCGGTCATGTTGTGATGGTGTCCCGATCATGTGTTGATTGTGTCCCGTCATGTTGTGATGGTGTCCCGGTCATGTTGTGACGGTGTCCCAGTCATGTTGTGATGGTGTCTCGCTCATGTTGTGACGGTGTCCCGGTCATGTTTTGATGGTGTCCCGGTCATGTTGTGATGGTGTCCTGGTCATGTTTTGGCGGTGTGCCGGTTATGTTTTGATGGTGTCCGGGTCATGTGACGGTGTCCCGGTCATGTTGTGATAGTGTCCCGGTCATGTTGTGATGGTGTCCCCGTCATGTCATGCTGGTGTCCCGGTCACCTTGTGATGGTGTCCCGGTTATGTTGTGATGGTGTCCCAAGCATGTTGTGACGGTGTCTCGGTCATGTTTTGATGGTGCCCTGGTCATTTTGTGATGGTGTCCGGTTATGTGATGATGGTGTCCAAGGAAGAGATGGTCGATGTGTTGAAAACAGCAGCTGTTTCCAGATGTTTCTTTTTTGTCCCGGTTTGTATCTTGCTATTGGGGTCTCCAGCTGGGCTAATTAAGGCCTTAGGCCCTAGGCTATATATATTATATACATATAAAATGGTCTGGCCACTTGAAGACTTTGGTTCAGGCTATACATATCATGCTCCGTTTGCGGTTCTTCAAAAGCGGTGGTGCTTCTCCGATGCTGAAACCCTCGTTCGGTGCCTTCACCCACGGGTCCAGTCCTCTCGTGCTTCCGAGAACTCGCCCTCTTCCATGCCCTCACCCACGTAGTGATGCACGAAGGCTCGCTTGGAATACCTTGGAAGAAAGGACCAACTCATCAGAGACGGATCACTACACAATTCCGCCGGCGGATGCCTCGAAGGCTCTTCCACGATGGCTGGAAGACCTGCGGTGAAGTACTATTTGGACGAAAGACATAGAAAACATGACCGACATGACCAGTGCTGTGATTAAGTGGAAACCCGCCTGTACTGACAGAAATGTCTCGGCTTGGGTTTCAAGTTCTGATTGGACTTCTTCCTTCAGTAACTTGACAATGTTTTAAACTGTGGCCATTGCACCTCAAAGAACTCAAAAGGTGACAAATCTTGGGGCGTTTGAACGCGGCCGAGTTCTCCAAAGCGCATGGTCTGTCGGGGCAAGTTGCATGAGGTCGAACTTGTGGTCAATGCGAGAGAAGACCTCCGCAATGGCCTGGAGCTGCTGGTGATCCACAACCCAGCGGAGGCCGGGATGTCCACAAGTTCGGAATCCGTTCCCTGAACTGGAACAAATACGAATTATATAATCATATATAATCCCTGTTTTTAGGTTGGTCTGGTCGGACCAGTGCTCCGAAGCACTAACAAGGAAGAGGAACAGTGGTCCTTGTGCTAGCTTCTTCGTCACTACGTAACCCACACCGAACACATTCGACCCATTGGTTGAAGGATTCCGCACTTGAAAACCAAATGGTGACTGGCACCCTTCTAAATGCCCCATGTGAAGAAAAAGGCCTTCCTCTCTCAAAGACACATGTAATGTAACATTTTGCGCATCCCAAAACTCAATGTCATGCACTTGAAGGTTTCTGAAAAAAAGAAATAGAGCCTGAAACATAACCTGAGAAATGTCCATGAACCCCACAGGTTTCTCGATGAATACCCCTCCAATTCCAGACCTCCGATTCTCAATCTGCTTGAGAAAACAGAATCATCACTGGCCATGCAAGGAAAACAAAAGAAAGATCTAATGAATCTAGTGACTAGTGCTGAACCAAATCAATCCACTAAACTTGAAGGAAGACCCCACAGCCAAAGGCAGAAGCAACTCAAAACATGACAAGACCTTCCTGTCTGCTATTTTTCAGCTGATGCAGCACGCTGGATCAATTCTCCAGCCAAAGTGTTCGAATGCAGTGAAAGGCTTTGGGTTGTCAAGTCCTCTAGTGCCTAAGAAAACAAGAAGCTCCAAAACCTCAACAACATCAAGCAACAAGTTCTCATAAGTCCTGAACCTAAAATGGAATTCCCCGGCTAGACACGTCAGCCCTCTTTTGGCCAAGCTACCGTGGAGTTGGAGATCATGCAGCAGGCTCGCATGACCTTGGCCAGATCTCCGCCCGGCACCACCGTGGGAGGCTGGTAGTTGATGCCACACTTGAAGCCAGTGGGACACCTGAGCGAGTAGGTGAGAGACCCCCAATCCAAAGGCGACAAGGGGCCCAAGGGGCCGGATCCTTTCGGCAAAAGCTGGCAACAACGGATCCTGCATCGGGGCCCATGGTCGGATTGTAAAGACCTGGTCGAAAAAGGAACTTTTGGGAACTTGTTAAAGCAGTCCCTCATGAAATTGGTTCATCACGCTTCATCTGCTGATGAAGCTTGGAAGGTCTCCCCAAACCGACAGGCCTTCTCTTGGGGGGGTCCCCTTGTGTCCAAATTCGGGAAATCTGAGGATGAGTCACTTGGCCCAAACACTCCATGGTTGATGTATTTACCTACGTTTGGGGAGTTCAGAGGTCCTTCTAAGCATTTTTACTGATTCCATGCATGGTGTGTGTGGGTAGAGACAAATGGGTCTTTGTCAAACCTCTGGGAAGTTCGCGAATCGCGAACCAATTGGGTGTCTGTCTGACAGTTGTTGCAAACGGTTCCTTTTTGCCCACCCCCTGTTAAGTCAATATTATGAAGAGTCAGTAAAGGGCCGAACGATTCTGTAGAGGAAACTCCAAGGGGCGCCGAACAAAACTCCAAGGGGCGCCAGTCGGAGTGGGTAGGTTCAACTCATGTAGATTCTTGACTAGTAGAACCCCCATGAAGAGTTTTCATGTACAATCCAAATGGGAGGGTTAGTAATCAACAGTCTGCATTGTTCAGCAGCTGAAAGCAAGAAGCAGTGTCGGTCATAGTTCTTTCCGAGGATCCAGTCCACAAACTGGATGGTGCGCTTGGTCTTGATGGTAGCCACTGCTGCGTTCACATCCTTTGGCACCACGTCTCCTGGATGTGGCACAAAGCTCTCTCCTTTGACTCCGAATGACTTTTGGATGTCTTACCTGAGATAATTCCCACCCAAACTGAGCACCTGTAGTGCCCCCCAAAAGAATGTAAGCGTGGAAGCCCTTAATCAAACATTGTTGACGGATTTCTATTTGAGCACCACCACATACGGTATATGATGCATTTTCCTCCGCTGGCAATGGATGGTTTTGACAACCCAAATAACGACAGCTTTAACTCAGCTTGGCGTCCAAAACCTTTCTTCAGCCAAGTCTCCTCGATACATCATGCAGCAGGCCATGTACTTCCTGAAGTGCTGCAGGAGCAAAAACGGCCATGAAAAATTCTATCATCCCTGCCTGTTCATAGGGTTTCTCGGTCCAAGTTAGCCAGTTTTTCGCATATTTTTCCCGAAAGACACACAGGGCTCCGTTGTCTGACTGGGTGTTCTTCTGATCCTGGACTCGTCCAGCAGCATCGAGTCCAACCACCCAGCAAATCCAAGAAGCAGGATGCTTTGTTGGAACAGGCTCAAAAGAAAAGAAGAGATGAACCCCAGAACTTATCCAACGGCCCCTTTTTTTAAACGTACCTAGCAGGTAGTCAGTAACATTCAGTAATTGGTCATGATCTACCACTTAAGACTTGTTAGGGGATTGAAAATGAGTCATGACAATGTCATGACTGGACTTCCCGGGAACTGCTTCAAACAAATATACGTATTGTATATATACATTGGTGTTTTGGTCTATTTCACGTCGAGAACACCCCCTCATCGCGAGGCGTCCAAGTGTCCCGTGGCGTGGGTCGCACTTCACCATCATCGAGGCCGGCTCGAAGACGCTCATGGTGATCTCGGCCACCGAGAGCTGCTCGTGGTAGGCCTTCTCGGCACTGATCACCGGGGCGTAGGAGGTCAACATGAAGTGGATCCTCAGTGCCAAAATGCAACCGGAAGTGGATTGAAGTGGATGAAAAAAGAATGAACATGAAGTGGATTCCGCAAAAGAATAACATAGAAACTTGAGCCGCACGGGAGAAATCCGGTTGAAAAGGATCTTGGGCAGCATCAATTGTGCCCAAGCAGATTCCAGATGATGCCGCATGTTGTCATCAATAGTTTGTTCAATATTGGAAAAACTATGAACAACCTAACATCAAAAAGTCCAGGATCAGCGTGTATGTCGCTAGTTCAGAAGGTTTCTTCAAGTTGCGGGGGGGACTTCAGAATCAGTTAAGTTTGGAACAGAACAAACCATCAAGTCGCATCACCCACACTGCACGCGCCCATAGTGACACGAAGATCTAGGACATAGCAGGATCACTCCAAAATACGCATGCGCATCATCAGATTTGAGAATCCTTCATACCAAACACTCAAAAGGAAAATCACATATAGTATGCATCCTATCAAACATGATTCACTCTTCGTCCATAAGTATAATGGTATTCGCTCTTCGTCCATCTCAGCCCACCAAACTCAATCGCACATACTGCCATATGGTCCAAGGGTCCTGGGGTAAGGGACCAAATTGGTCTGGAACTCAGTGATATCCACGTTGAGTGCACCATCGAAGCGGAGCGAAGCCTGCGTTGCAATGAACAAAACTTGAAACGTCGCACGACGACGTGCGCAACGTGCGCACGGCCATTGAGCAAAAAGGCACGATCACAACAAGCACGTTCTGTTTCAACGTTCACGGGATAGAAAAGAACTACAATACATACACGTCACGTCAAGAAGATTCCAAACGATCTACTCACATGCATTGACTATTGTATGGTTCTACAGTATATGCTTGTTTGAAGATTGGGGTTCCTGCTGTTCAGTTCAGTGGAGCAGAAATTAGAGGACACCAAAAGGAGATAATTCATGCTGTGTTCTTCAAAGGGCAAAAAAAGGAGCATGACAAAAAAGAAAAGAGCCATCGTCGCTTTTCAGGTCAATCCTTCTGTAGGTTGATGATCAAATTAACCAACAAAAACAATCTCGGATTTGAATGATTTCACAAACAAGAGACCGTCAACGAGGAGATGATCTGCGCAATCAACCTGTTCAGGTTGGTGTAGGTTGGACGCTCGATGTCCAAATTGCGCCGACAAATGTCGTAAAGCGCTTCGTTGTCGTACATGATGGTCACATCTGTGTGCTCAAGCAAGGAATGGACACACAACCTGGCATGCTTGTTTTCACACAATCCCTTCTCTCCCAAGGCAAACACTAGTCTAGTGCGGAAAACTGTTCATTTTTGGGTCGCCTATGGAGGAGGGTTGCAAAAACACTACAGTCACTATACAACATGTTTCAAACATCTGTTGACAATACAGCCCGAGCACAAATCAATGATCATGAGCTTCCAAGAAACACGGTGTTATATGGTTCCACGACAGCTGTTGCCACCTGCGGGCAGCACCAAACCTCATGGTGTTGAGCGGTTTCGGCCACAACAGATCTTTGGAATACACAAAGAGGACAACTTCAAAAATCAAAAGGTCCCCTTGCATCTGTTTCACCTCATCAAAGTGTGAAACAACAAAAAGAGAAAGACGGTGAACATCGATCGAAAACAACACATTTAATAGTAAGTGTATTTAAACCTATTTGTATATATATATATATATCAAAATATGCCCTAGTCAAAGCCTCAGAAACCGTGAAAGAGATCTTGCTCTTTTTTCCATAATCCACCGAAAGACGCTCCAACATCAGGCAGCCAAGGCCAGAGCCAGTGCCACCGCCACAAGCGTTGTACACACAGAACCCCTGCAAACCTTAGCACCAATGGCTGACTCCAACTAAGTCCGGGCTCTCGTTTGAAAAGATGTGGAGACATGATGATCAAACATGTGGTTCAAGCAAACACGAGTGCAATATATATCCCTGACTGCTTCATACAATGGTGTACGGAAAGCACTAAAAACATGCGGGCTTAATATTTGTGTTGCCAATATTACGTAATTGTATTGATTGAAAATCAAAATGCAGCTCTGAAACCCGTGCAATTGTCAGCCAGTTTCCGAATCCTGTCGAGGACCAGGTCAACAATCTCCTTCCCGATGGTGTAATGCCCGCGTGCAAAATTATTGGCCGCGTCCTCTTTTCCTGAGATCAGCTGCTCAGGATGGAAGAGCTGACGATATGTGCCAGTGCGGACCTCATCCACGACGGTGGGCTCGAGGTCGACCATCACCTCAGGGGTGACAGCAGCGCTTAAACGTTAAAACACTGTTTAAAGACCATATTGGATCCTGGCGAACAAACAAAACAATAACTTTGGATGCTGGCGCCCTCCAACTGTTTTCAGTTATCACAAAAATCATGTTCCCAGTAAAGAAAGAGTCTCATCTCAGCCAAACAAAGGGCAATTCTTTGTGAAAAGGTCATGGTTGGCGAGAAAGGCCGGCATGGGAGTGAAACCGGACATCCAGATGGTTCCCTTCATAAACCAAAACTTTTGCCTTTGAAAGCTCAGTGAAGCTATAGCAGCTATTCAAGCTAAGATGAGACCACAAAGATAAAAAGAAAAAAAGCCATGCTGTCAGGATGTATGTTCTAGAATCTATATAGATGCTACGTAGATGCTATGCGTCGACTGGCACGGGTGATCCATGTCCAAATTACGCGGGCAAGTGTAGAAGTCCTTCAAGTTAACAAGCTCTCAGGGCTGCCAGTTGCAAAGGTCCTTCAAGTCACGTGCACGCCTAGTGGAACAGGAAACGCCACCACTCAAGGGGTTCACATCAAGAATGAACCGAAGCCTTTGATGCCACGGAACATGTCTATCAGAGGCCAAATGGGTGGAAAGTGTCGCCTTATGTTCTTCACACCATCAAATGCAGGAGCTTTAGAGGGAGAGAACCTTGGTCGCCAATCCGGCATGGTTCTCAATGTCCAGCATTGGGCCCGAGATGTCCGCCATTGTTTGGATGACACATTGCAGCTTCCAGATCATTCACTTGAAGAAGTGATCAGCCCCAAACAGGGAACCAAACCGCACAAGCAAGTCTCGCACAACAATGGTCTTCGCCTTTCTGACAAAAAGTGGAGGAGACGTTGGTCTTGCTGCGAGGATTGGCGTTCACCATCCTGCAGAAGGACACCCTGGTGCAGGGGTGGAGCCAAAGCAAACAGCCCTTGAAAGCCACTCTCAAAGGACGTCAAAATCGGCGTGAGCATTCCAGTGCAGGAGGGCAAGCAAGAACCTGCAAACATCTGCAAGGTGTGGCAGCTTTCAGACTTGAACACATCTGGCATTCAAAACTTGTGGGCAAATGATGAAACCAATTCAGCGTGATCCCAAGCTTCCATGCAAAAGGCATCCAAAACCCCCAACAAGTTCCAGCAGACCCTCCATTTGGAGGAAAGATTTGCATACTTGTCTTGCTTCTTCTATAGCTTCCAACCCCCACAGCATCAGAACGTTTGTAAGGCACCGTCCACAGGCACCGACAAGACAGTGTGAGCTCCGACGCCACGGGTCTCCCGGACGCTCGAGGGCAGCTCAGAACCCGGTTCGATGGATCGCTGGGAGTCGTGGCCCGCGAGACATCGGAGGAGCAAACAGCTGGTCTTCCACTGCAGATGCTACTAGTAGGAGTCAGATGTTACTAGGAGGAGAGTGGAGATAGTCATCGGTTAGATGGAACAGCTGGTCTTCCACTGCCTACTAGTAGCATCTGATAGTTCAAAGGAGTGCAGATGCTTCTAGTAGATGGGCCAGACGCCACTGCTGAGCTCTGCTTGTCGGCGCTTTCTGCCAGGAGATGATGGGACTCGGATCAGTTTTGGAAACTCCGCTTCACTTGGACTGCCACTTCAGTATTTTGCCTTGCCGCTGTCTCTGACTTTGCGCCTTAACAGAAAGAGCTTGGCGTTCCTACAAGGACCCTCGCAGAATGCAGTGTGTCCAACGCTCGTGCAAGACACTCACCCAGACTCACCCAGCATCTCACCGGCAAAGAACCAAAAGGCACAAGGGATTGGAGAGCTTCTGATGATTGATCCATAACAATATGGGGGACAGCACTCATATATATTGCCAGATCAAAAGCCCGAACCTTTCAACCGGCGTGTTTGGCTTCGCTTCACAAGAAGAATGAAACCACCGTACCTTTCTCAAAGGATCTCTCGAGATCAAAAGCCTCTCGAAAAACAACCCTAAGGAGTCCACTCGGAGGATGGCGCTGATTGTCAGTTCTCGGAACCATGACCAGATTGCAAGGGAGACCATGAGGCATATGATATGATTGATATGTCCTAAGATTACAATTCCACATCCAATATCAAAGTACGATACGTCCAAAGACTATATATATACACTATAATGTCCCAAAACTGTGTTTAAATGTGTTCAATGTAAATGAAAATGCAACAAAAAGAGTTACAACATGTTACAACATACCATAACCAAAGGACCAAATCTATGTCCAGGTCCATTGCCATTCCGAGTTCCGTCCTTTTCGCTTCGAAACGACGCATCGCAAGGGATTTCCCGTTTCCGTCGCCCAGACACGCAGCGCGGGACGTGCTTTCCGGCTCCGGTCTCCGAGAAGAACCTGAGTGGAAGCGCGGAAGCCTGGGAAACGGTGTGAAAGAGGGGTGGTCCACCCTGGAAGACGTCGCATGGTCGATCCTAGGGTATTCCAACAGGTTTGCAACAAGTTGAACCCCTCCCTGGCCACAGGGTTATCATCTACTTTCCTTCCACCAGGACATCGCCTTCATCGCCCAGGCGCGTGTTGAAGGCATCATCACCTCCGCCGATGGTCTTGTCGCTGGGCATCTGGCCATCAGGCTGGATGCCATGCTCAAGGCAGAAGAGCTCCCAGCAAGCATTGCCGATCTGGACGCCTCCCTGACCTGGGTTTTCGCGGCAAAACTGCTGTGGCTCCCAAAAGCTATTGTCGACCCAAAGCTCCTTTTGCAAGACAAGGGGTGCAAGGCATCTGTGAGACCATGGAGATAGAATGGTGATGAATGGTGTCTTTGCGAGCCACATGTGTTGGTCAACCTGAAGAACAATAACCAGACTGGCACCTGGATGTCGAATGCTCCTTCTTGGCAAAAGGCAAAGTTCAAGAGGGAAGAGCAACAGAAGAATGACATGAATAGTTCTGTGGATTCGTTTGAATCACAGCCCCAATCCGAACTATATACAAACTGTTGTGCTCAGGAAAGCACAAGACTTACACTGCAGCAAGAGATAGAAATGTGGATTTGACTTGTAGTGGGACATCAACATGGAAGAAATGTCATTGATCCTTCTCACCGTAATGGGAAACACAAATCAATCCATTCCTAGTGTCGCAAACGAATTTGTATATAGACATGTCAAATAAAATATACCTCGTCAATCTTCACTCGACCTGGTCAAATCCAAAAGGCCAATGTGGATGCAGATGGCCTCACGCATGGCTTCGAAGGTCGAAGATAGGGCAAGTGAATGGGCGGAAAGTGCCGTTCAGCGCACCGCGTGATGTGGCAGCCTTGGACACCAATCCTGGAGCCAAAATCCAACATCCAAACTCCTAACTCCTAACACTCTGCAGGACGAACACTAACATCCAAACTCCTCATACATCGAAATATACTAACTCCTTTGACACTTCTAACAGCTACATCTAACTTCTTAACACTCTCCCAGCAATGGACACCTTCAAAGTTCTCCGCTGTTCGACCTTCCATGGACAGAACTCGCCCAAAATACAATGGACAGCCCGCGGAATCTAAGGCTTGAGATCTGGGCTCTTGAAGTTCTGCCCTCCAAAGGATCCCAAAAGAACCCATTGTTTGACGATCAATCAACTTGTTGGTCTTGGAGAGTTTCTGCGTCCAAAGCCAGTTCTTTGGGGACCAGCCAGCACTTTGGCATGAATCATGGGCCGGCTTCAACTGTCTCACCCAGCACAACGAACTTCAAACACACAAAACTACTTCATAGCAAGGCGCATAAGCGGGTTTGAAATATTAGGTGCGTCGCGCGATGCGTTTGCTTTTGTTCTGTGTCTGCTTTATTGTTCTTATTGTACTGTGTCTTTATTCTTCTTCGTCTTCTTCTTTTTCTTGTTCTAAGTATTACTATTCTGCACCTACCAGTGTTATGACACTAAATCAAAATCCATAACTGTATCTTGTTGGCAATTCCCTGTCTTTGATTGGTTTTGAGTGTGCTGATACTAGTGGCATCTTCTCAGGTGGTGATCAAGCATCACCCTCAAGCAACTCACAAAGTATCCCCCACGATGGCAGGGGCACAAAAAAGAACCAGCACTAAATAGAGCTGAAGCCGCTGCTAATTGCCTTTAGTGCCTTCCGAGGAGGTGGGCGGTGTATTCATCACAAGTCACAAGTCGACATTATAGCAAGATGTTCATATTGTGAAGTATGGCCTGTTCACTGGATCCCCCAGGCTCACTAGGCTTCCAAAATTGGAGCATATCTCGACTTTGGACTTGGGGACCAGCAAGAGGCCACCGTTAAAAGATTACTGCAAAAGAAAAAACATGAAAAAGACCCAGCACCTCCGGGCATCCGCTTCCGGACCTTTTGCTATCCCCGGCTGATCGTTTCGATCCCAACAGATACACCAAAGACATCAAATGACCAACGGCGGCTGTCGCATGAGTGTCTTCTCCCCCCCAAATCGCTTCGGGCGCCGATACTGAGTTTTGGAAGATGGAAAAGCACCGCCAGGCTTGTGGACACCCCAGCTTGCAGCCGCAGTCGACTTCCTGTTGTTTACTTTGGCCTCCGCTGCATATGCTTTGGCTCGTGAAGAAAGCGCTTTGCAAAGTATGTTTCGGTGTAAGCCATGGCACTTGGCAGCAAGTGCATCTCATTCCTCTCTGACAGAACTTGAAGGCGCGTGGCCAGGCGCGGGTAACTAAAGGAGAGAACCCGAGGATGCTTGCTGATGAGGGTTGCAGCTTCTGATCTAGTAAAGGCTCTTTCCAGCAATGCTTGCTTGGGCTTCAAGTTTTGCTCGAGCCTCAACCTGAGGATTATGGGAAAACTGGCCACCGCATGGACAACTTCACTTTTAGTCAGCCCCAAATCCAAAAGCCACCGTCTCGATGGCTCCAGGTTCCTCTCAATGCCTCCGCTTAAGGCCGATGAATGGCTTGCCACTACATTTAACAGTTGCTCTTTGCGAAGGCCCAAGTCTAGGAACCACTGGACTGTCGGATTCAGGTTGCCCTCGATGCTGTAGCCAAGAACTGCAGGAAACGTTGCAATTGCCTTTGCAACTTGAGCCTGTTTGAGCCCCAATTCCAGGAGCCACTGAGCTGTTGGCTTCAAGTTCCCTTCAATGCTCAAGCCAAGAATTTGAGGAAACGTTGCAATTGCCTTC
>CAXAMN010000669.1:1666628-1725117 GCA_963970005.1 Durusdinium trenchii
GTTGCAATTGCCTTCGCAACTTGAGCCTGGTTGAGCCCCAAGTCCAACAGCCATTGCACTTTGGGTTGTAGCGTGCCTTCGATGGAGGTCCTACTCAAAGATGCATGCTCATCGATCAGGTAAAGCTCTTTCTTACTGAATCCTTCGGCTTCCAAATAGTCTGAAATTTCCTCCGATGTGTTGCCACCCCTCGAAGCTATTGCCTTTTGAACAAATATGTCCGTCCCTCCTGACACTCTCACTGACCCACGGCTGGCTTCAAGCTCCAAACGTTTTGCCACTTGAAGAGAAAGAATCTTGTCAAGACCCCTTGATATCTGTTTCAACACATCTGTCAAAACATCTTCTAGCGATGCCCTGCAACGGGTTTTCCAGGTGCTCACCTGGATTTCCACAAGCTGATCCTTTAGCCCTCTGCTATGGGTGTGAGTGATGCGAAGCACGCACGAACCTGGAGGCCCATATGCCAAAAGCGCTTCGTTTTTGCTCTGGTCTCTAATTCTGCCTTCCCTCTCCGCATGCCGCCAGTATCCATCGTATTCCACAAACAATGCTGCATTCGGATCTTTCAGCACTCCATAAGCCGTCAAATCAGGCTCCAAAGAGTGTCCACCCCACCCTGCGGGTGATGGAAAGCTCCGGAAAAGTTTCTCAATGGGTGTCTTTGGCATCAACAGTGCTGCTAAAGGAGCCAACAACTCTGCCTCCGCCACGCTGTCAACTCGTTTTCTGGCCCATCCACGTTGCCACCAGGCCGGTGGCACAGAGGTTTGAGGGGTCAGCACCACCAAGTTCCGGCGGTGGAGCCGGCGAACAAGGGACATGTTGAACGCCTGCGGGGGGGGCTTGAGCAACTGAAACGGTGAAGACAGTGAACGACTTGGTGCGTGGCTCCAAAAAGCTTTGCGACCCGGACTCTCCATGTCTCCCCGGTTTTTGCGTTGGTTCCTCTGTGGGAGTCCTTTGGGTCGTGGTTTCCGTGGCATCCCCGGGCACATCCGGTCACACGAACTCGGCGGTGTCCCGAATAGGTTTCTACTGAGGGTAGTAGGTAGCTACTGAGGGTAGTAGGTAGACTCCTCTCCCAGCCAATTGGTTGGGATTCCAGTGATGGGTTCTTCTACAGGTTTCCACTAAGGAGTCCAACTTGGTGTCTTCTTCTTTGGAGCTGCCTACGGTTTTGGAGCTGCCTTTGAGGTTGCATGATCTGAACAACAACGGCCTTCTGGAGATCGAGGCGACCCAGATGAGTGCAGATGAGACGTGAATGACAAGAAAAAGCTCATGCAATCAGATCACCTCAACAAGTATGCATGGACCAGCAGAAGTCATGTTCTTAAGGGAGGTTCTTCGATTTGACCGTCAAGGATCACCAAAGAGAATGACGTTCTCATCATGTTTCGGTTCGGCACGACGAGCCTTCTTGTGACTTCGTTTACCTCTCCAGCTACCCAGGGAGGACCTGAAGAAACTAAGCAATCCCCCACCTGATCTGGTGCAGGAGGATGGTGGCTGAGTCTTGCCAGAAAGTGCGAGACAGCTCCTTCCAACTGAAGCATTGGGAGTGTCCCTTGGAACCATGAGTATCATTTCAAGAGCCTAATGAAGAGCTGAGTCCTAGAATACAGAGATCCACCCCGAAACCACCTGACCTTTATATATAGGTTTTGTCCTCTTCCTGGCAAGGGTCGAACCTGGGTGGTCGAATCCTCTTTTTCAACACTGCACAACAGCCGCAGCAAGCACAGCACTTTCATCGTCCGTCCGAAGGGACGAAACACGCTTGGACCGTCGCTGAGCCCTGCGCAATCAAGAAGTGCAGCAGGTCCACCGTTGAGACCTGAAGCGCCAACTGAGGGGCGAACGCTGGGACCGGTAGGGATAGTTTTGGAGATGGACCCCAAGGAGTTTGGATGGCGATGAGGATCTCCAGAGGTTGGAATTACAGTAATAGGTATATATAGTTATAGTTTTAGCATAGTCCTTTTCCAAATCTGCTAGAGTGCGCTGAGCCTGCATCCGATTCTATGCTTTTTGGTTGTGGAGTTTACTTGAGTTTACCCCCATATACCCACATCATCCCATCGTCCATCCCCAATCACTTGGGGCTGTCACCCCTGTGGAAAGTGCTCTCCTCGAAAAGGGGAAGAAATGACGAAGACTTGCTCCGGATTCTTCACATGTTGGGTTTCTGTTGGGCGTCATATGGACACCAGAAAGGAAGCAGCATGCCCTAAAAAAGAGTCTGGGAACTTCCCACCGGTCAGGAAACAGGTTCGTGTGACACCAAGCATGAAAGCGCCTCTCTGCTCCGTCAAGGTCCAAACAACGGACAAACGCAGTAAGATATGCCCGTGTCCCCTCTTGGCCTTCATTGTTCAGCCCACTTCAACCTTCAACCCAGCAAATAGCATGGCTTGGAACATCTTCAAAGCAACTGATTAATTCAGTCTCGAGTATGATGTTCACCTCGAATCCGCAGAACTAGGACGGCGCACATCTTCGAACCGATTCAAACCCGTTCGGAAGTTCTTGCCACCAAGTCACCTTGTGCTTTTTTCCATCACCGATCCCTGACCTCCAGATACCTTCCGCGCGCCCCCGCACGCGCAGTCGAAAAGGCCTGCAAGGTGGAAGTGATAATCGCCAAGCGTGGCTGCCACTGCAGTGACAAGAAGCATCTGGCCCTGAGAGGGGGGGGCTGTAGAGTCGCAGTGTGAGGCTGTGAGGCCTCTGAGGAGGTTGAACAGGTTATTGTTTTTGACAGTTTTTTCGTAGTGGCTGGTATACTCTGATGGTCTTTACAGTAGATTTCTAAGGGCTGTTTAGTTTACCATACCCTCTGTAGGAGGAGAGGGAGGGCTACATAGGTTGGCGATATTCCATTATATTATATTCTAATTGTAAGTAACCATTATCATGACAAGCGATTGTTTGCCAATGAGTGCCATCACCAGTTACGTATTGTTCCAGCAACCGCAAAAGTCCTCATCTTCAAAAGCTAGCTATACCGAAAGACAGTCCAGGGCAAAGCGGCGCTGGCCGTGCCCACTTGACGATCCTGGGAGACATGGTGCATCGTGTCACGGTTCGTCACCTGGCTGCCCAGCATAAACGTGCAGACGTTTGCCCCAGTCCCACCGGCTTTCGCAGGGAACCTCCACGAAAAGGGTCACTGGTCCATTTGTTCAGTCGTTTCCATTTTCGATGAGCAGGGAAGGGGAGGAGGGGGTCTGAACAGAACAACGTTCGCGAAATTGGGGTGGCGTCGACCTTTTATGCGCACACAAACATGCAAAACTCTCCACACTCACCCCGTGTGGAAACCATCCAGCCCTAGGCCACCCCACATGAATAGGATGTGCGCATAGGAGATGAAGATCCTCTGGTAGGACGAGAACTCCGCCTGGCAGAGGCTCCACGCGAGCCGGCGTTATCCTCTCCAGTGTTTTTGATGGCCCTTCACAGACTGTGGTTTCAACTCACTTGAAAAGTATAATTGTCCATGAGATATATCATACAAGTAAAGCTTGAAGAAAGCATGTCTGAAACCACCACCCAGCAGAGTTGTCAAGTCTATATGTCCCCCAAAACGGCTTTAACATGTGAAGGAGCAAATCGCCCGATCAACTTCCGGGAACGTAAAGGACGGCTCAGGCGTTCCACCCCGGCATCGACCTGCCAACGACAGATCCGTCGGACGTGCGTCGCGTCCTTGCTCGGATCGCCGCTTCCCCAAGCGACACGCTACTGAGGTGGTCATGTCGCCAGCAAAAGACGACGTGGGGCAAGTGCTACCCTGGAGCCTTCTGGTGACATCTGAGCTCTTCTGGATGGTGCTCTCGTGTTGACCCCCCGAGGACTTGCGATGTTGGTCCCGGTCCCGCCCCACATCGCTGGGAGCCCCGTTCCATGGAGTCTGACAGCCGCATCACTTCCTGCGGAAGGCAGGCACCGAGTGGAAGACAGACCACATGTTGCTTAAGGCAGACCGAGTAGAGTATCATGGGAAAGGTCATGTAGACTATTCGCTGATAAACCCCCCCTTTGGATTATTTTGGATTGGGGGGTTATTAATCAAGAGTCTACATGATTCATCATGATTCTTATTCGCTAGGGCTGCAACCATATCCTCAGAAGGTGTCTTAGACCCGCGTGGCACTGAACCCCAAACACTTTCTCAGGAGGTAGTTGGAGCCATTGGGATTATAGACTGTTTCATTGACTCGACCGCATCCCCCCAAAGCTGCCAAGACGATGAAAACGGGCTGCTTTCCCGGAAGTGGAGTGGAGTTCACCCCCTGTTTGGTATTCGGAAAATGCTCTTCCTTTCGAGGCCATGCCATGCCATCCACTTCCATGTTAGTTCCAGCTGATCAAAAGATTGTCCTAATGTCCAACACCTACACTCCCCTGAAACCCTCACAGCACTTGCGAGGACTCGGCGAGGACAGGACTTCTAGATTTATCGCTTGGCCTTCAACCACCAAGCCTGCTATACATAACGACGCTCACCAAAAACTCCTCTGTGCCTCCCTTCCCCTGTGCCCAACATCTGCACCCGACTCGCCCGACTTGGAGCCCCGCCAGCGTGCTGAAGGTGTCCGGGAAATCGAAGTAGTCCTCGCCGCGCTTGGGTGGACCACCGCGGTGGGGGGGCCCAGGAGCAGAAGGACCGGAGCAGTCGGAAACGGGAGGTCCAAAAAGGGCGACCGTGTGTCGTGAGCAAAACGCGGAAGCTCTCTTACACTGTGAAGACTGTAGTGTGTATAGGGAGGAGGGGAGTTAAATCATGTACACAGTAAAGGTGTATATATATATATGTATATATATATACTGTTGATTCCTCAAACAGAATGAGATCACCCCGCTCGGCCAGAATGGTGTTACATCATGTGACATCTCCAATCTGCTTTGAGTCAGAAAACACGTCCAACATCTCCATGTGATCGGTCGAATTCGTCGAGGCCTCGGTCCGAACGACCGAAGAAAGACCGGTTGAAAGATCTGGTGCTTAGGTGCTTCCGGACACGAAGCAAAAGCTGTGCAGCGCAAAAGAAAGCATCTGGTATTTGAATAGGGAGGTCTCCAACCCATGGGTAGACTGGTCCATTTCCCTTCTTCCAGAGGATTTTAGGGGGTCTCCTGAAGCCTCGATCTGGACCATGTTCCAGTGCAAGAATCTGGGTCCAATGCGATCGGAACATCCAAAATGACCTGCATGATTGAGAAACCTCAATCCTTCAGCAAATGGAAACCTTCCATCCTCTGGGTAGTTGTGCATGTTATGCAGTGCTCTCTGCTGTTCAGGTCCGCCACTTAAGTCACTTGGCTGCTGGCAAATTTGCACGACAAAACGGAACAACATGTTCTGTTTGAATGTCAACCCTGGTAGTAGAGAAAGGCCTCATGCCTCATGCCTCCTTCATGAATATACATATATACTTGATGTACTTGAAGCGATGAACATCTCATTTACACAATGATCATAAAATGTGAGGAACATGTCCAGAGTCCAAATACATGGCAAACATGTTGGTCTTTAAAACTCCAAAGGATTCAAAAGGAACAAATCTCAATGAAGCCCATGGACCTGGTGTGCATACACGAAGATGCAGAAACCAATATGACTAGAACCAGTCCATGAACGCCCAGTGCCTGTCAGCATCTCTCCCCACCATCAGACATCTCCGTCCTCGATGCTGGCCATGACCATTTTTCGATAGACTTCCTTGGTACCCATCCAACTGATTTCAGCTCCGTCGTCTTGACTGACTTTGCAAGCTCACAAAGAGAGCAGTGACCTCCAGTCTCCATCCAGTCCATCCAAACTCCATGCCTGCCGAAACAACGTACTGTAGCAGCTACACACTTCGGGCGAATTCAAGCCGCCAAGTGGCCAAACCAAAGAGCATTCCAAGGTGAGCCCATCCTCGGCCGCCCCAACCAGCACACCGCGCGACAACGGCGCGCACGCACGTGCGTGACCCGCGGCCGTGCCCAAGCGGCGCCAAGAGATCTCCCAAAGACCCAAAAAAGAAATGGATTAATGACAAACAAAACCTGTTGGTTGTGTCTTTTCATTGACCTACCCACCCATTTGTTGTTCATGTTGTGGGACTGAAAAGCAGGCATGTCCGGCTCCTTCGACTTACTCGATTCTCCCTCATCTTGAGAGTCGTCGAAAGTCGAATGCGAAAAAACTGACATGTCAAAAGACAATGAAAGCCGAGTTCAGGCTGCCAGGTTTCTTTTGCTCCTGGGTTATTAGGTGTGTTCACGTGGATCCAGTTTCTGGTTTGGGGGAACTGTTTCTGCACTCCTTCATTTGCAGCGTCAACATGGCTAGCCACTCCACCAGCCTGCCAGTTCCTTCGGGGGCCACCAACACCTCATGGTCCCAACCCAGTCACCATGGGTGTGTTGGGGGTTCTTGCTTGACGCACCCAGACGGCAACGAAGGATTTCACCACGAGGCTCCAAAACTCCATTGATACGCTTCAAACGTTCCGCCTCTTTGGGGATCATGAAAAAGAACAAACAATGAAAAACCGGTCATACACTGCACATCGGCCATTGGAGGTCAAAAAACTTGACGCTCGCACAACGCCTTCCTCTTCCATGCTCTCCAAATCCAAAAGAAAGGTATGGGTGTACACTGGAATAGTCAGACCTTTGGTTCCCTCATGTTCCCTCCAGCGAAAGGACATGGTCAAAACCCTGAGGGGCATTCCCTCTTGCACACCCGATTCGGGGTCGGTAAAACACGACTGCAAAAAAGCCCCCGGTGGCGATCCCGGCGATCCCGCTCTGGCGGAATAGAGCGGCGAGGGAAAGGCCGAGGTGCCAAAAAGACAACTCAGCCAGGTAATGGTGTTGATGATGTTGAAGTGTCCAAAGCATTTCCCTGCCTCTCCAAAAAGCGAACACATGCGGTGCTTTTTTCTTTTGGTGCGGGCCAGGATGGTCTGGAACACGGTCCAAGGTTTGTGAAGGGAAAGGTTTTGAGAGAGAGGTTTTACATCAGAAGGAGGAGGACTATCAGGACGATGACGCATTGACCGTTCATGAATACAAATAACTTTCCTACCTGGTTTGTCATTCACTTCTTCAGACTTGGGGGTGTCCATTCATCAACAGTCAACATGACTGAAAGTCAAGTGTGAGTGTGATTATATACTCCTTTTTATAGGTGGAATCTTGGATGCCAAAATCCTCCAAGTAATACCTGACGAGCCCATAGCCCCTCCCTCTTGCAATGTAATGCAGGGTGTGTCTCTTCAAATGCCAGGAATGCCAGGACACCACGGATCGGTCAAGCACCCACACGACGTGGGACTACCCGGGTGACTACCCTTCACCAGGCCCCCCCACCCCGCCGCTTGGAAAACCGAAGAAAACCAAAAACAGAAAAACCCATGAAAAACCGAACAAACACGTGGAGGGTGCCCAGTCTTCGGCCGATCTGCGGTTTTGTTTGTTCCCCAAGTCTTCGGCGTGGTTTCTTCGGATGAGAGAAACCCAACCGTCCGGGTGGGTGCCCTGAACCCGTTGCGGTCCGCAACAAACAGAAGCTGCGAAGCTGCTTGCTGCTTGCTTTCACGAGCCGCGAAAGGAATGTCCAGCACCCAGCACCCTCCAAGAGGTCACCAATTGCGACCTCTTAGGGGTCAAAAAATACCTTTGTAGAAAAGACCTGTTGGATGCTGGGAATCGGATCTTCTCCTAGCAACCAGGGGTCTTACTGGGTCTTGTAGGGAAGTATCGCTCTTTTCTCAAGAGCTGTCTTCCAGAAAACCAGCGAATGGTGTGAGTTCAAAGGACCTTTTGAATTGTGCAACTCCTAGGGACTGAGGGAAGCTTCACTCCCCTGGATCCAAACACCCGAAACGTCCACCCCGGCCGGAGGTGGAATCATGGAATCAGTTGAGAATAAGTCTATGGATCATATCAGTTAGTATCTGGATCACTGGATCCGTTTTTTATATCATGGATCATAGGAATAACATACCCCAGATATCCCAGATATCCCTATATAGATGGTCCCTCATTCTGCCTGCACGACTCCTCACTGGACGCCAAAGCCCACGAAACACCGACCCCGGAAGATCCCAAAGAGGAAAGGCCAGCGGGCGCGGAGCTGGGCGCCTTCAGATCCTTCTGAAACTCCCGGGCCTTGGTGGAGCTAGCGAGACCGTTGGGTCATAGAATTGGCCGAGTAGCCTATGTCAGGTTCAAATGTGTGTATTTTCCCATAACCCCCCTCTGACACAGGCTAAAGCTAACCGATAGAAGGTGGGGCATTGAGAGGTGGAAGAGCAGGAATGTAAAGTGTGCTAAATACTGAGTACGTGGGGATGAAGAGGGAACACCAAGGCGCTTGGCTTTTTTTGCATTGAGGGGTAGCACATCAAAGCTTTCGATCATCCTTCTCTGGATCCCAACCATCTATTAAGTACAGTATATAATAACATCTACAAACTGTGCATCTTGGCCATGTAGATGTGGCAGGCTTGCACAGGAATTCAAAACCTATCACCCCCGAGTTCCATGCGCTCCGGGCACGAAACCCAACCGCTCGAGCGTCGCCGGGTGACGCCACCCCGGTCCAGGTCTTATCCGGCCAAGACGCCATGAAGGCCGAGGATGCTAAGCCTCAGCGGTCAGGGACGCAAATGTTAGCTGACTGGTGCGACGAAAGCAGGGAATGAGGGAATGAGCCCTGAATAGTAGAGACTCTACTATATAACCACTCATTTCCCTCATTCCTTACTAAGTAAGCACCAGTCAGCTAGTGTGGAATGAAACACCCATTCCCCCGGCTTCTGACCGTCTACAGTAACAGAAAGCCGTGCCAGCACCCTGCCCCGCCGGCCGATGGTTTTGAATGGAACTTCTGCAGGTCACCTAGGTCCCTAGCTATTCCGAGGCATCAGGAAGCACTTTGTCCATCCATGTTGCTGATTTTTGGGTGAGAGGAGAGGAACCTTCACATCTGGTATGCCAAACCTTTGACTTCTGGCTCAAACACGTGTGAGCCTGTAACGTCCCCAGGCATATCCCAGGCATTTTCATCTCCCAGGCTTGGCCAAGAGACACATCAAGAAGAAGACGCAATCCACGAAGAGGAGCAATGCTCGGTTGTGTCTGGGCCAAGTCTTTAAGGTCGCCACCTCTCAGCCGGATCGATGGATCCGTCTGAAGACTGGGACCGAGGACTGTGGGACCGAGGTCGTGGAAGCGTTGGGTGGGAAAGGTTCCTTCATCCCTGCTCAATCCTGGAAGAGAGATATTCCTTGGTTGATATTAGAATTATATTATTTAGATGGACAGTTCATGAAAGGTTGTTCATTACACCTCCCATGGAGCTGTCATCTGCATCCATCGGATTCAAAGTGGCATGGGGCTGTGGGATGAAGAAGGTCTATCAGGTTTCGTGAGGTCTGGCTGGCGAAGGCCTTCGTCCGGACAGCAATCATGGCCTCCGTGGCCAACTGCAACCCTCACCGGGTCACAATCCACTCGGGCCACTAGGGTCCTCTATTGGGGATCCAAATCATCACTTCCTGGCCGAACTGGGGGCTACCGGGCGAAACCCCCCCCCCTTCTTGGGCAGATCAAAGGAGCCTCAATCTTCTGTGTGGTGTAGATGCCACCACCACGACCTGCAAATCGCCAGGGTTGCAGATCGCTGGACGTTGGGACCTCTCGGCGGGTACGACGACTGGGTTTGGCAGATCGGTGTTGAGGATCGAAGGGAGGTTCGATCCTCAACACCTTTTCGATGGGGGGACCACGTACGTCTGACCCTTTTCGGGGGTCCATCAGAGATGATTCAAGTGTCATGGTTCCAAAGAAAGGCCTTCCGGCTCTCTGCAAAGCAGCGAACGTGCGGCGTGTGCAATTCGATTTCGTATTCGAAGACTTGAAGCTGCGAAGACATGCGATGTGTCCGTTGTGGGCGGATCAGCGGTGCCCCACAAAGGAACAACACCCCATGCCAAAAGAAAATGACTCGAAGTCGAATCTCTCAGCTGCCGACTGAAGTAAAAGTTGAACTGCACTTTCAGCAAGCGCGGGATATCCTTGGCGCGATGTTTGTTAATCTCGGTCTCCCGAGAGGCAAAAGTCTATGGTCCAAAGTGGGTTTTGGGCTGCAGGGCATACCCTCTAGAAGTCCACTTCAACAAGTTTTGGCCCCACCGCAGTAAGGGAAACTCCTTTTTCCGGTCAGCTAAAGACCATTTGGAATTTCAGGGCACAGTTTGCTGCGTCGTTTGCTGCACATGGACCATCGATGGTCGTCGATTCATCCTTTTCCCAAGCACTTTGATACCTTCACTTCCACAGCCTGAATAACGATTTAGGGAAGTGCGACAGTCAATTAGATGGGACAGACTGAGCCCTGCGCCAGCTGATAGTTGTAGGCCACCACCTTTCTCGTGCCGAGTTCACAAGCTTTCTCTGCGGAACGAAAAGAGACGGTGCAAAGCAATGGTTGAAAGGACAACCAAAAGCTCAATCTTGATATTGCAGTGTATCAAGGATGAAATCCACAGGCACACAATCAAAAGGATCCCCTGCCAACTGGATCGGGAAGGTTCTATCATCAATCCCCCACACAGCTCCAGCACGATCACCCAAGATACACTGTATCAGATTCAGATGTGCACAAAAGTGCATGGTTTCTGAAGGGTTCGGAATGGGGACGGAAACCATCCTCTCCTCACCTCAACGACACCAATCCCATGCAAGTGGACGTGCGCAAAAAAAAGCTGCCACCGTCATCTGATGTCAGTCAACCCCTCATAGACAACACTGACAACACACTTGACAAGACATTTAGTAGAAAACATGTATCGAACAGAAACCAAACCCAGCAATGATGGAAGCCCCCCCCAGAAGGTACAGAGAGCATAGAGACACACCATGTTCCAAGCATCAAAGCCACCTTATCCTGCTTTCTTGGTCCTCGAACCTCACCTAGCTGGGCCCCGCCTTGGCTTCCAACGACAGAGCCTGCTCATCGATCCATCCTCGGTCCTCCGGTGCAATCCGAAAGCCCAGGGCCCAGGGCCCTGATCTGACAGGAAAACCAACTTCTCGGAGGATGTGACACACTTCGCGGAGGCCAAATTGGATGGATCTGGGGTGCTCCAAAACACCGAAAACGCGGAACTGGCTCCAAAAAAGTTCAGGCAGTGGCTTCATTAGTGGCCATACTTGGTGCCTCTTGGGATTTGAAGCAAGAGTCTTCTAAGAAGTATACTCCCCTGCAGATTATATAACATGGAACCCCAAGACCACTGGTTGCTCGGAGGAAAACCATCTTTCGGGGGGGCCATTGTCAGGGTCCATGTTAGCTTTCGGGCGTGTGGTTGGATTTATATGATTCTTGGCTCAAGTCCAACCGATTCATTGCTCAAGTTTCCCCTTGAGGGTTCTATAAAGTTCTATATATACACTCTTATATATATAACATATATATGTATATGTATCCCCGTTAACATTCCAAGGAGACCTTGTGCAAAACAAGCAGCTCCTTAACCATAGTGATTTTTACAAAATGCAGGGTGTCTAATTTAGTACCCACATAGGTTCTCTACAAAAAATCACCCGTATACGGGGCGTACGCCCACCCATTTCATAGAGGAAATGTCGACGGGCCGACGGGGATATATATGTTATACAAAAGGTTCTATATACAGTATATATGTTAACAACCACCATCTATATCTATACAGTATATAAGTCGTTCTGCTTTCTTCGCCGCGGAGGTGCCACGGGCCACGGCACCACAAACGAAACGACGCCCCGGCCGAAAAGGCCCGCCTTCAGGTACTGGAAGCGCTTCCTTAGAGCGGCGGCTCGGGTGGCTTTTGGCGAGCCAGTTGAGGGTGGGTAGGAGGGAATTAGAGGACATAGAGTTGGAAGGAACCAAAGGAATCCCAAAACAATGAACTTACAATAAAAAAGACATCACCTGCAGATCTTCAAGTCTACAGGTGATTCTTCTATTTTTTGTGTAGACAAGTGTAGTTCGTGAAGCTCACAAACACCCTCACCATCCCAACCATTGAGGTTTTGCAAACTTTGGAAACCATGTCTTTTTTGCCCCAGATTGCGACCTTCAAGGATCTACCACAAGCAGGAAACATCCCGAAAAAAAAGAAACACAACTAGCCATGGGACCATGAGAGCTGCCCTTGAGTTCTTCATCGAATTTTACAAACTTTGTTGCTTGAGACTTCAGGTTCTTCTCAGCTTCGTGGGAATCCTGGATGGACATGTCCATTCTGTGGAGAGAGAAGGAGACATCAGTTGACACGCCATGCGGATTTCTCAAACCATGAGGTCCAGGTGTCGTGCCATTGTCCGGATTTCTTGGAAGTCCAAATCTCTCACCCTTGGCCGCACATCTCTCAACCAACTAACGGCGAATCTCTCCTAAAATCCATGAAAATCCCTCAAAAGCGCCGCGAATCTCTCAAGACCCGCTGCAACAAGCCTGGATCGTACCTGACTTTACTGGTCTCTTGATTCTTGAAGAGATAAATAACATAAAAGTTGATTTCATGGTGGCCTGGTAGCTCTTCCGAAGGTCCGCTCCAGCAAACACGTTCGGCGGCCACGTGGCACATTCTTATCCAACGGATCTCGAGCTCGCAGTGTGAACCTGAGCAGGTCAGTTTTGACCACTGTGAGCAAACAAAGAGTTTAAGACAACATCCTGTCGAGATGGATCAAGATAAACAGTGATTGGGGCCATCAAATGCGGTGTAGATCCACATTTGACCTCTGTTTGAACCGGAAAACATCTAAGAAATGCCGCAGTTGGTGACAGTTGGTGCTCCAAAATAGGTCATTATAGACTAAGCAGTTAAGCATGGTTAAGCAGGTCCTGGGTACCCAGTCCCCAGTCCCGAAACCGGCAGACATCGAGGTGTTTCTGACTGCTTCGCAAATCGCTGGCGTCTCCGAGTCGTTATTCTTTTCTTCAAGGTCAGAATGACCCGATCGGTTCTTATGTTTTGACCCACATGCAATGTACTGTCTCACCCCAGTTCGAAGGGATCTGAATCTGCTGATTGTTCACCTCCCATTGTTAACAGCCAATATATAGTCAACACAGTCAGGGGACTTCAATCCATCCTTAGATGTTTTCTCACACTCGTGCGTTCCCATGGATGTCACAAATGGCGTGTTCACTCAGGAATCGGGTTGCGCTGATTTTACATGAAGGAAACACCATCCTAGGACTCAAAAAGAATGTTGTAAGACCCAAATGGTTGAAGTCTTATTCAGGTTGGACTCTATCGCAATCCCTTGGCCACCACAATGATTTGCTGAGTAACAGAATGCAGAACAAAAAAACAACACACTGTGTGCTTCTCAGCTTTGTTTCAAGTCTAGACCCTCGGCTCAGTCTTTCCAAATGCTGGTTTATCTAGGGCTCTGTCTGCCGAAACGAGTCTTCAATTTCTCATGGCAAGGGTTCACAGGTCCTTCGCGATGTTTTCCGGGCCATCCAACTTGAAGCCCTTCTCTCCCTCCAAGATCTTTGCGAACTGGGCGAAACGCCACGAGCACCGCTTCGAGCTTCACGCGCGCGAGCACGAACGAGGAAGCGACACATCCGAGACATGTCAACTCCCAGAAACGAGGACAACGAAGAAGCCAAAAACTCTTCTGACACGTGATACTTGGTTTAAACACCAGTGAAAGATTGTTGAGTCTAAACACCTGGTTTGATACCAAAAACTCTCTGTTTACTCAAATTGGGATGATCTACTAAATACCGGTGATACTTGACAGTTGAAAGATTGTTGACCAGGGTCCAGCAGATGATGGACAAAGGAAGATCTCTGATTGAAAAAAAACTGTGATTTGTTCAATTCAAAAGGCTGCATACACGTCAAAAGTTGTTTCTGGCTTTCTTGGCAAAACAACTCTTCTTTTGACTGGATTCGGCCCAAAACAGATTCAGTCGCTGTCAGTCGCGCTCAAACATAGGGCATTCTAATTGTGCAAAATTGTTGTCTTTTAGCCGCCAAGATAATTAATCTATAATTGCGAAAGAACTCTGCTGAATTGGTCCAAAGCAAGTGCGGCGCAGCTTGGTTCTTTTCACTCCCTTTGGTCACAGCATCGCTTCTGGCCATAGCCGGGGCACCGGACTCCAATGGAATTTCCGGGGCCCGTGTTGAGTGATACAGCACAGAGTTGATTTATGAGGAGAGACCAAATATTAACTGGTTAATTGGCTGCAAGAGTCACTCGGTCCTGACGTATCCATGCTTTTGGCTCAGCATGATGCAGTGTCCCCACTCCTGACTCATTGGTTAATGGGGGGCGGGGGTGTACGTAGTGGCTAGGCGGTTTGGAATGTGTCTAATTGTGTGGGAAAGTTTTTCACCTGTGGGTCCATGATATCAGAACGGTTATAATATTAATGTAGACTTGATTCATAACCCCCTCCCATATGGAGATGTAAAGCCTCTCGTTCATCCTAGCAGGTCATCCAGTGGCCATTGCCACATGTCCATGTCGACTGCACCACCGGGAAGGGTGGAGTTTTTTTTCTGACAAGAGGCAAGAGGGGATTGATGAGTTAGCCCCATCCATCGTCCGCTTGAGCTTCAACTCGGAAAAGGGTCACTGACTCCGCACCCACATCCACCCACCTACACACCTGCAACCTTGTCCATTTCTAGGCGCCCCCGGCGGCATCTTGCTTGGCAGGCATCACTCCAGTCAGCTCCTCGAGTCATCCACACTCAGCTGATGGGACTTCGATGCTGCCATCACAAACCAGCTGAGAAGGGAAAGAACCTACTGGACCTCATAGAAAGTTGCCTTGCTGAAGATTTATATGTACCAGGACCAGGACCCTCCAAAATGTAGCTGATGTAGCTTTTAGACCGTGACAGGTGGGTTCTGAGCACGATACTTGTCTCCAGGAAACGCCTGATGCAGGGTCCAGGTGGCCCCTAGGCTTGCTCCATGACTGTGTACTGCTGAGGAAAGGCGCTTCCGACTTTGACTTTGACGTATACAAATGTACAGTTTGATACAACAAGGCCTTTTCTATCTACTCCTGAATGCCTCTACTCACTTACTGTAGGGAAGTACACTTGAAATGTAAAGTACGCGGTGCATTGCCTTGAACAAAAAAACGGAGCATGTTCATGGCAAGTCTTCGTTGACGAGGTGAGCTCGTATGGATTTGTGGATTAAGCTCTTTAGCCTGCCGAATAGCTGGTTTGCCAAGAACATGATGCAAATCTACAAACCTCCTTCCTCCCACTCTTTCATGTCAAAACCTCCCCAAATGCTCCAAGCCGCATCTGCAGCCTCCCACCGCAAGGTTTGCGTTCTTTCGCTCGGTTCGTTCGTTCATTCGCTCGCTCGCGCGCGCGCGCGCGCGAGCTGGTTCCTGCCCCAAGGGTGCTAATCGTCGATCCAAGGTCCAAATGTTGATGGAACGCTTGGGCCTCCGGGCACCGAACTCCGGATCGGAACACGAAGGCGATCGATCGACCGGCGCTTCACGCAAGGCCAAAAAAGACCACAGCGTCGCCTAAAACCGTCAGAAGGACGATGAGCACTCACTTTTCTGGGTGATTGAACTTTTTGGGGGTTTTGATGTTGATGTATGTTCAAATTATTTTTATGTAATTAATTATATATTCTGTATTAATCTGCATGCTCAATCCATGAGATTCCATGAGAAATGGAATAGGTGTGCTCTTGGAACACTCTGACTCACCAACATGGAAGTGGAAAAAGGTCACTTGGAAGACTACTGTACCTGTCCCGGTGAATTCTCCGTCTTCCCAAGTGCCTCGAGCCAGAGCGTTGGCTCAGTCTTCCCAAGTGTCTTTGGATGATTTGGGTGTCGTTTGTTCACACTTGGGTGGAAAGCTTTGGGTAAAACTCTTCCCAAGTCCCTTCTAAGACTTTGGATGAATTCAAACTAGAATCCACAAACTCAATCCACAAGACGAGAGAAGACTAGCAGCCTTTGACCCCTTTACAAGTCCCTAAGTCCCCCACCTTTGGTGGGAGAGCAACAGCAACAACACGATGAAGCGTTTTAGGTGAACAAACCAGAATCAACTTGACCATAGCTCTTTATCTCAGGAAAAAACACAACACTTCAGAAATGGCCTGAAGTTAGAGAGGTTCCTGGAACTCCCCCCAACAACTGTACAATGCGTGCTTTTCCTTCCAACACACCCCTCATCCCCATGAACCACAGCCATCCATCCCCATATCTGCGATCCGGTGCCCACATCCAATCCATGTGCCAAAACCCCCTCCCGCATCCACGCGCGAGCGTGTCGCAGCTCGCTGTGTGTTCTGTATCATTCCCACCTGTCGGTGGTGTTGGAGATGTTGCCACAGGCACCATGCAACTCTGGGATCTGGAAGCCTGGCCGCGGAAAGGCGCGAAGAAGGAAATCGTCCCTTCGTCTGCTCATGTGCCAAAGGGAGGTCGTGCCGGCCATGGTGGGAAAGCATCTCCTGATGCATGGCGAGTGCCTTGGGAATTCAAGTGCTTGGACATGCTCAAGAACATACCCCTTTGGGCGGGAGATTCTTCACTACCATGATGATCATGGCTATTAGTGGTTTGCGGTCGGCGGTTCTCGATTGAGCATACAGGCACTGTGTCCAAATCTTCTACCCAAAGAGTCTTCAACCATAACATCGGGATCGGGATGGTATTAAAGAACAAACAAACAAACAAAATCATGAATCAAAAGTTTAGGAAAGATATCAAGATATATCAACCAACGAGCTGTTTTTCACTGCGTGACTTCAATCCCACGTTCCGGGGCGGATCTGCTTCTATCGATGGACAAAAGCCAATGGCCAGGGGACTTTTGACACACCCGTTGTATATCGGTAGAAGGAACTTCTCGGCCAAAGCTAATTAAGGTAGGCTGTTAATAAACAAAACAAACATGGGGATTGCAAAACTTAAAACATATCCATAAGGAGGATTTTAAGATATAACAGTCTGAGTCGAGTCTACACTAGTGACACTATAGTGAGTTGGTTTAGGAAAGGTCACCCGGAATCATCTGAATGAGTATCGCACACAGAAGATCCTTTCCGAAGCAGCTGTGGCTCTGATTGGCCCAAACGGGTCGCGAAGCGCCTTCATTGGCGCAATCGAGTAGCGAGTCAGGCCTGAGTGAGTCGAAGGTGGTGGTGTTCCTGTGATGTCCTGTTCGGGTTTTTCAGTGACCAGGTTCCATGAAGGTTCAACAGCAATTCGGTCAAAAATTTTTCCAGTCAGGTTGTTCTTCAGTGGAAGTGGATGAACAAGGTTGCGTTTGCTAATGAGAAGATTCACACAACTCTTCAACGGCTAGCGTCTGATTCTAAAAGTGTTCAGCAAAGGCGAATGCAAGCCGCATTAAAGAAGATGTACTAAGTCACTAAGATTCTTTACTGGCACGAACAAACCTCCTTTGAGTTAGCTTTGAAAGCTGGAATCCATGGGACTTCAGTTTCCGCCTCCCACGTCAATGCTCCACGTCACGTTCGAACGTCCGCACGCGACACCCGAAAAGTGGCCCGGTATGACGCACAGCGGAGCGTGGAGAACCGCAAATTGGCCCCGAGAATGAGATGGAAGACCCCGAGTTCATCCAGAATACAAATACAAACAGAAGGTGAATAAATGAACTCCACTTGCATGCGAGTTCCAGGAATTGTGTGAGCCACATGAAATTCGGGCACCAAAATCCGAAAGGGGACTGGAGGCAGCTGGATCTCTAAAGGCTTCACCATGGCCTGGCGGTCTACCTCAGGGTGAACTTTGTTGATAACACAGACACCCAAACTTACCTGGTGATCTACGTCAGGTGCTCCACCTTGGTGGTCTGAAGGCTTCGTTGAACTTTTCAACTTGAGTGTCAAGGCTCCCAGCAGGCCACTTTCCCGCCACAAAAAACCAAACAACCAAACAAGCTCCACTGCAAAATAGGGTGGATCCCTGCTTTATGTTCAAGTCGCCCTCTTTCCAGCGGCACCTCATCAACATTCACCCAACTTCTCTGGACCACGCAGACGACAGAAGCACGATCCGATTGCCTTGAGAACTTGAGGTTTTTCTGCACAAACGCAGAGGTCACCCCCTGCCCCCTTCCGGCACAACCAACAAAAAAACGGACTCAGAGATTATACGCCCCACCCTTAAATGGGTGCTATGCCATCTCCAACCTGCTCTCCACCAAATCGAAAAGGGATTCGGCGCCCCCACGTGCCGTACCAGTAGGAGGCGTTCTTCCCCGGCTCAAACAACTGGGAGATGTTGCCGCCTAAGTCGGGCTGAAAGGCTAAACACCCATCAGGGCTGTGCCTTCAGGGAAGGGATCGAAGCTGACAAACCAAGTAATTAGGTTTTTTTGGGCAAGACGCGTGTGCTTTATATACAGTTTATGGTCTATATAATTACAAGCATGTCATGATTTACCATATGCCCTTCTTGTTCTCATGTCAAGTGGTTGGTTACCCTTCTCTCCTCTTGGAAGTCAACCAGCAGCACCGTCAGGCGGAGCCGGGACCCAACCGAGTTGGGCTGAGCCGTCCACTGACCGGGTCGGTCCCTCCGCCTCCCTCCGAGGGCCGGGCCGAACTGATCAGAATTGATCTTGTCCTTAAGGGCTCCCAGCGTGCGAAGCGTGGTTTCTGGCGTCCAACAAAAGGAAGGTGAAAGAAATGGTCACGGAAAGGTGGACGAAATTGAAAGAAGAGTCCGATGAAAAAGGCTTGTTCATTGTGTAGTGGTGAAAAGATTGAAAGGGTATATGGGTATATTATAATATTATATAATGTTTATGTATACATATATATATATATGTATAGTCATATTATCTCTTTGCTGAGCTTTTCAGTTACCTGTTCCGCCTGATTCATGGTGAACGCCTGATCCAGAGTTTCACAAAAAAGGTGAACGCCCATGATGTCGAAGAGTGTCATGGCTGCTGCTCCCGACACTCGTGACAGCTTCCCTTGGGAATGTTTGGTGGTTTTGTTCCATGACCCTCCAGAAAAGCTCAAAGGTAGACTGTCTGGAAACCCTAATTCCTGCCTTTTTGGTAATTAAGTGGAGACTGGGATGAACTCTGGATCTGTCCAGTATTGTTCATATCCGCATGAAAGAAACAAAATCCCTCCAATTACAACAAGGTCTCACTTACCAAGTGAGCTTGGAACCATATTACTGTACCCCTTAGCACTGCTTGGAAAATCACCAACTGAAGTCGCCAAGTGCACCCACCGCTTACCCTTGCAGCAAAGCCTCTTGTGGGAAACACGTGAGGTGCGCCACTAACGGGTCCTCTCGCGAGCGGCATCCCGTTCTGCCCACCACTGGAAAGAAAGGTGAACAGGAACTTTCCGCCTGTTCATTGAACTAGTGACTAGTGGGTTAGTGGGATGTCCCTAACCCCCGGATCCCCCCCAAAACAGAGTAAGAGGTGCAGGAACATCCAGATATACAAGTACTTCCTGCGTCGGTCTAAGAACCAAGGAGTGAGTCATGGAGACCGTCATCTCCAGTCACCACCCCGACACTTCTTGGCAAGCTGGTTTTCCGTGATCATCATCATCATCATCATCATCATCACAAAGAAGGGGCCCCTTCAGTGAGATGACGATGTCCAGTCTTGGGAAACACACTTCTTGGGAGCGGCCCCTTCTTCACCACCTCACCCCATCGGCCCTGCACCGGGCGAAACCGCTGTTCGTGTGTTGGGGTCCTCCGTCGGTTCCCCGGGGTCCTTGGAGAAGGAAAGTGGAGAAGACTTGGGGGCATGGAGAAGATGGGACGAATTACCGGACCCGTCGTCCATTCCCTGTATATATACTTTGACCACCATCTTCAAACCCGGTTTCTTCCACTCCGACGCTGCGCTTCTGTTCTCACGCGGCCTCACAGGGCTGCACGTAGCCCCTTTCTAGGGTCATGATGATCCCGCCCAGCACCTGGCTTGGCCGCTGGAATGAGACGAGGGCGTAAGAGGCCGTCCACCGAGGTTCCGAAGCCTCTCCCAGTGGTGAGTCTCCCAACTCGGAGATGGGGAGTCGGCCCCTCACCTAGTCTCTCAGCTGGTTGTGTTACAGGTGGTGACACCAACAGTCTTCAGGAGACCCGGCCACTCCTTGACCTTGGTGGATCCTTTTGGCCGGTTCGCTTGGCACAAGAGTCGGAGCAGCACCAATTTGACTGAAAGGAAAAGGATTGGAGATGTTGTCTCTTTCAGCCCAAAGATGCCATGAGTTCCTAGCGGTATAAGTAGATGCCGAAGATTTTGCTGGGCGCCCTGAAAATCCTAGGTGTGTTCAAACACGTTCAGTCGGAAAATTGGACTCATCAAACAAACTACAGCCTCTAACAGCCGGTACCAGCAGCCTTGGAGACCTGCCTGGGGTCACCTGGCTCTTGCAACCTGGATCTCAGACTCTTGCCGCACAGAAGGACGGGACAAGCATCGCGTCGCTCCGGAGGTCTCGACGCGGGTTTCGGCCTGGTTGTACTGGAGGAAAGTCCCTCGCTTCTCCTGGCCGCGAGAGGTGGATTTCGTCGATTCGATCGGAAATGAAGAGGGATGCTGGAGTGAAGGAATCAGGCGCTAAGCCTTCAAGAGTGATGTAGGGTCACATGGGACTCAATAAGACTCATCTCCAAATACCTCCAAACTTCTATGATGTTCGCCTCAAGCGGATCCCCGAATTCCAAATCCCGATCTAATCTGGTTTGGGGTGTCGACGTTTGGACTGCCCAAAGGTGGGGGAGCATCTCCCTAACAACAGATCCTGCACGGGAGCAACCATGCAAAGATCTGTGGCACGTGCATAAGTAGATATCCATCAAAAATGGGAACCTGCTGGATTTTCTGAGGTTTTTGCCATCAAGCCAATCCATGCACCAAAACATCTGTTGGGAGTTGCCCACTGGTGAAAAGCAGCCAAAGAATATCTTTTGTGGGTGGTTTGGGCCTGACAGCCTCATCTATATTGATACCTAACCTACTTATATAAATTTCAGGGAGGTCATACCATAAAAGCAATATAAGATCCATTAAAATCCATGTCAGGACCCTCCCTGGCGGGTCTGAGGTCTGCGATGCCGTCTTCAGTCTCGCCAGCGTCTTCGCTGATTCCATCGGTCGATCCGTCCCATGTCGTCCGTCCTCGGGAAGAGGGCGCCCATAAACATCGAGATCCCTCAGGAAGAAGGGGATAAAGACCTGCTCGAGGTAGTTCCACCTCAGGGCAATAAACGCACAACGGGATGGAGGCGTTGCTCCATTGGTCCCAATTTGAGATTATTGAGGAGGTTCCTGCTTTGGAAGCTCGGGGAACACTTGATACAGCACCACAACTACCGTACTGTATTAGAAGATCTTGTTGAGGTTGTCACCACCACAGTCCGAGTAGTTGATCTCCAAAAGAACTCCCTGGTGCCACTGTGCAGGTCGAAATGCTTCAAGAGTTACTGTAGCAAACGAAAGAAACAGAAGTCACATCATCCAGTGGGTTTGCATATTGTCATGAACAATCACATTTGCCTCAGGTCAAGGAAATGTGTGCGTGCTTCAGACACTTGTGAAGAAGGTCTCTAAGCCGTCCAACTTGGACGCCTGACATCTTTTTGGGAGGTATCTCGATGCATCTCAGAGAGTTGAAGCAAAACTTATCCACCCCTTTTCTCAAACTTTCTCAAACAGGGCTTTGAAGATCCTCTTCTGGTAGGATGGTTGAGGCACCCATCGGATTGTCCATATTCTTGGCCTAGGCTAGACCTTCGCAGCAACGTCTCATGAGAAAGCACAGTGTCTTGTAACGAGACCCAATCATTGCGCTCGGTTGAACCAGCAACGGCTCCCAAATTCCCCGACTCTGGACTGCCTGGCATGCCCAAACACCTGCCCCCAAAGACCTGTCAATCACTGGGCATACTGAGGAGAGCACACATCAGTGCTAGTGGTCAATCCGTCTAGCCTGCGGAGGGTGGCACTGGAGAAGGGTGCTTTGACCCTACGAAATGCCGATGGATCCAGACTTTACAGTAACTCCTTGAAATGATACCAATAATATGCATGGTAAATGGAAAAAGGCTCAACCGGCTGGTCTCAAAAGAATAGAAACACCCCCAACAACTAGTTCTTCATGATCAAAGGATCTCGCGGGTGTTTCGCTAAAAGCCTCATGCTCGACCGAATCGCCTTCCATTGGTGGCACCCAGTCAACCACATCTTGGGCGTGTCATGCCGGCCTTCATCGATGTTTCTGGTGTGGGGAGTAAGTCGAAATAATCACCAAAGTGGAAAGATCTCAAGCCCATAAGGATGCAATACATCTTGCTTGCCGGCTCAGTGGCACTACATCTTGCCAGGTGCGCCATCTGACTCATACACCTCCCTATTACAGCCTGTAAAGGCTGTAAGCCTAGCTGGTCGTGGCTGGCAGCTACAGATTCGGATGCTGGAAATCCAACCCCCCATCCCGCCCACATCGGCCCCATCCTGCCCACAGATCCCATCCCCTTCTGACTGCTGCGACTCATGTTCGGAATGAGGGCCGGATCTTGAGGTATCCAGAGTGAGGGATAAAAATACCAAATGTTGTTCCCTGATTCCTTCAGAGTCGCACCAGGCTGCTTTTCACCGCGCGGCATCTCCGAAGTGGGATCATCATCTTCACCCTGGGCCAGCGATGGATGGTCAAGCGAGTTGTTGGTGCTTGCCCAACGGAAAAGCATTCCCAGCTTCCCAGTGTCCCACAGGGCGTCCCAAAAAGGGGAGGTGATAGAAAGAAGCGTAGTTCTATCATCCCCCAATCAACAGAAAGTGATACAAAGCGCTGTGGCTGTTTGAGGAAGTCAATATGGTACAGTACGCTGTGGTACACTATGGTACACTCAACTAGTGATACATCCAACATCATCCAACTATGCCTAGTATGAAAACCAAGCGTCGTGCCAGTGCCACTAATGTCTTCCAAGAAGGTTTACAGAAACCATAAACAATCATCGGCACAAAACACGCGGTCTGGCCCGCGTTCTTAACATTGAAAATGAACGAATTGGTTGACATTTGGATCAGTTGACACATATAACTCATATAACGATCGAGCATGGCCATTAGGCTTCAAGATGATTCAATCAAAAGCAAAACACATCCCTCAAATGGAAACTGATACCCAGACTGCTTGGTCGAGAAACATCACCAGTGTGGCCCAAAAAGCCATCCCATCCAATATCTATATTTATCTAATTATATATGTATGTGTGTGTGTGCGTTTGGGGGAATGTTTAGGTTTTCTTGGAGATCAGCTGCGTCTGAGTGTGTCTCCAATACCATCTCCATCCATCTCTCCCCCCTGAGGCCCACCCGCTGTCTACACCGCTCAAAACGCCGAAACCGTGTGGACACCCGCTGGACACCGCGGGAGACCTCTCTCGGCGCTCTCTGCCCGCCCAGCCGGAGCGAAGGACCCCCGCCAGCACGGGGTTCAGCACGTTCCGCACAGGAAACTCGGTGATGTGCTTCGAGGGCACGTCCTGGCACCGTGGGCGCGCAGGAAGAAACACGCCCTGAGGGAGTGCTGGTCAGAGTGGGATTTATCTTGGGACACCAGTGACACCAGAGATGATATGGGCTTCAAGTGTCCCTCTTCCTGTAAGACTGGTAGGCTTTTGTGGCAATGTTTTGTGCTTCATTATCCACGTTCTTTGGCATTCAGGACCAGCTTGTTTTGGCCACCAACTCGAGATGAAGAGGATCCCTCCCAAAGTAGACTGTTGATTAATAGACTCCCCCATTTGGATGCACGAACTCGCGAGCGGTCGCACGCTCCCACACTCCCCCATTTGGATTGTAAACCACCTTCCACCACTCGCGCAGACATGGACATTTCCAAATGGATCAACAGAGTCCTCATCTGGAGATGTCTAACCTGGTACCCTCTCTCAAAGGAAGTGGACTGTCCTTCCTCATGAGTGTTGCAGTTTTACTCGACAGACTACAGCCTCTTGGGACCTCTAGGGCCGAAGCACCACATCGGAGGAAAGGCCGACCGGTCGTCCTTCCAGAGACAACCGGTCTGGGACCGCCAGATGTTTTTTGCATACATGGGGTGGTTGATGTCCTGAGTTAATGTAGGCATACACCCTGAATGTTCAAGACTAATGGAAAAAATGGTCTGATATGGTCTGACTAGGTGACCCGAAAAAGGATTTCCCCTTCGGAGTTCGTCATCCATCACACGCACCAATCCCGGATGCGTCGCTAATTTGCACTCCGGTTTGTGCTATGGATCCAATTACAACAGCCTCCACACCTTCGCCCTCTGCCCCTCCGGCTGTTGCACCTCGTGCAAAATGGAGGACAAGGAATAGAAGGCGAAGAAGGCCAACGTAATCGGTAGCATCACACCTGGACGCCCGCCACCCCTCCCTCTCTCCGTCAGACCAAGAGCAGGTTTCCTGGGTTCAGGTCTTTTTCATTCTTTTTTATCAGGTGTTTTGGATATTTTTGGTTGAGCTGGGGAGAGGAACATCTGTGACATTCTGTGACCCAAAAATGTATGTTAGCTTCCAAAAAAAGAATAGGCCCAAGACACACTCCAAGTTCTGCGCCCTGTTTGGAACATCGCGCGAGAATGATGATTATCTCTTATGGCACGATCGTAAGCTATGCCGGACCCCCCCAGCTTCTTTTCCTTGTACCATCTAGCTTTAAAGCTATAGATTCAGACATCCTTTTGGGCTGTTGATTGGGTGGTTCCAAGACATTCCAAGACATTCCAAGACTCATCTCCTTCCTTTCATCCCATAATCCCTTCCCACGACGACGCTCTTGCATGCTCTTGCTGGTCTCCCCTCCCTGTCCCTCCGTCTCACGCCGCGCCGGCGGCCGCGCGCCGGTCCCCAAGCGGGCTTCCCGACAGCCCCAGAATCGGCGGTTGGTGTCTTCAATCACCTGGCGGTCGGGCGGTCGATGCGGCGGCGGAAGACACCGTTATGATGTCTGGGTAGACACCGGTGTGTAGGCTTGGAGAGGATCAATGAAGAATTGGGATTCAACCTGAGGAAGGGTCTGGGATCCTCAACAGGGGCGGATTCTAGGCATGCTGCAACATTGCCGAGAAGCATACTGAGGATGATTCGAGTGGGTCCTGTCCTATCATTTGCAGACCAGCCCTCTTGGTCAGTCCCAGAAAGTTGAGCTGCGGCTTCGGGAAGGAAAGTCCTTCTCATGCGAGCATCTGGGCAGCTAAGATGCCCCCCCTCTGGCGACCGAAACGGCAAAACAACTGGGAAAACCAACACCTGACGATCATGAGTCCCTCAAAGTGCCCATCTGAATGAGCATGCAGCCCCAAATAACAAACACATGAAAGAATCCCGTGCTGCCTTGCTACGCTGCTACACTTTCAGATTCCCCTTCTGCACGGCCTCCTTGAGTGCATGTCTCTCCACCATGCGGGTGGAGTTGGAGATGGCCTGAAACAACCACGGGCTGTACTGGCAGTGTAGCGTGGAATGGATACAAAAAACATTAGAATTCCACGCAAATACCAAGAGATGAAATCCCGGAAGACCAGTTCCTCCGAGTCACTAGTCGTTTAGGAGTGTAGGTTTTTTTGTCCCCTCCTAGCCCGGAGCGTTCCAGCCGTGTGCCAATGTTCATCATTGTTCGAGCCTCAAGGGTTGTTTGTTCGTGGTTCAAGGCATTCTCATGTACAAGCAAGCGCACACACCCACACCTCCTGGAAGAGTAGGACATACGCCACATGATCTGATAGGGATACACTCCCTGAAGGTAATCATGGAAGTGGATACTGAACAGGTGGTTTTTACACTTCCATGATTTGCAGGGAGTGTGCAGGACTCTTGGACCCTTGGACCCAAAAGGAAACTGATCATGTTCATCCGCATTCACACACACCCGACGCCTTCGGCATGGTCCGCCCCTTCGGCACTCTACAGCACAACGTAACCAATGTCCACAACATCCATGGCGTGATTGCCAAGCGAACTCCTGGAACAGTCTATTCTTGGGTTGGGTGTGTCGACCTCGTTGGGGAGGAGTCAATGTGCTGAAAGCCCAACCTCTGCTCTCACATGAATTCACCCCCCCTGTTCTCAGGGTCCATGTTAGGTCTGCAGGCTGGTAGATCCTGAGTGCGTGGCGACACTTCTCAGGACTTTGTGCGCCCGCTTGACCTGTCGTCTACGACGTCGAGAGGTCACACGGTCACAGGCGCCAGAAATGAGGCCTCCAAAGAAAAAGAACTAGTAGCTTCTTGTTTCTAGTAGCTTCTTGTTCCTACTAGTAAGGCACTTGTTACTAGAAGCGATGCACTTGTTACTAGTAGCTTCTTGTTTCTAACGTCTATTTCCAGCAGCGGGTGGGTTTGGGATAGAAATTACATGGTCCAGGGGGGTATCCAAAAAACCGCCCGAAATTGGCGGTGTTGGTTTGCTGGTGTTTGCGCTAGGTGGAGGCCCTTGGCAAACTTGAGAGAGGAGGGGGTGAACGAAAGGTAGCAGGCAATCACAAGCAACTCTGGTAAAAGTCCATGACGGCGTGAACCGGCGCAGGGGGGATTTGATCCGGGGGGGAGGGGGCTGAAAGAGTGACTAGGGCGTACACGGTAGAGGTGCAGACCGCTAGTGTCTTTTGCTCACGCAGAGTCTTATCCTATATCCCTTGAGCCTTATGGCAGTCAAGCATGGACACACTAGATAGGCCACTGGAGTGGAACCTGTACAAGTAGGCTCTACCTTTCAGCAGGCACAAATTTCATGTCCACTCCTGCCTATTGCGTACGTCGCATACTATTTTCTACCGCAAGGCTAAAACAGTCCAGCAAGCTCTATTAAGCTTAAAAGGAAACCACGGTGCCCTGTACTTACCAATTCCAGTGTGTTTCACACTTTAGAAAAGGTAATCTCTAGGTTTACTAAATACAGTGAGGGAGCAATAGCTGACTCACCTCAAATACAAAGTCAGAGACAATGTACCTCGGCTGGAGACTGTATTGTTCACCGGCGAAGATACCGTGTACCGGCGCTCAATAGCCCTTAAATAGCTAGAGCTTCAAAGAAACTTAAATTCAAGGGAAAGCGGCTTTCTTACACAGAGACCTGTAAAAGCATTAAACGACACTCGCGTAACGAAGAACTAAAAATTCAAGACCGCACAAATTGCAATGAATTAGGATGCCTTGCAAAATGCAAGGAGCGTCAACTCTCGGTCCGAGGAATGTTCTTCTCTAAAAGTGGTCTCGGCCGCTTCCATACACAGAACTTAAATAAAAATGGAACTGCATCAAAAGGACTCTTTCTCATTTACATCAAAAACACAAGGAAGGAGACACCGGCAAATGTATGTACAAAACTTGCACTACAAATGCAAACTTATGAAATGACTTAATCCTCAGCCATGAATGGTTGTCCATTAGAGGTCACCTCAGAAAAAAGCGGCTGTGATAGATATCATCAGTTATGCAAAACTGTCCATACCTATCTGCATGCTAAAGCGTATAAACCTGGAATGCAGGAGTATCTTCCTTGACAAAAAGTTTCTCCTTGTTGCAAACCAGAGTTCATTAAAACTTCAGCCTGGCAACTTAAAGTCAGGCCTGGAAGCAAAGTATCAACTGTGATCAGAAGTATCTTCACTTCCTAGCCATCATTAAAAGTTAGCTTCCGCTCTGAGTTTCATGCCGCTGCAGTCGATGAAGCTGCTTGATCCGAAGTCGGCGGCCTACCTTTCCTTTTATTCTCTTTCTGTCTCTCCTTCCTCCGCAGTTTCGCCTCATGAAGAGTTGCTCCAATGCGATACTGTCTTCTGTCTCCAGATGAATAGGAAGCTGGTCTGAGTGAAATAAACATTGGACCATGACTGTCCTCGTCAGTGGGCCTTGAGCACATAACCTCCGTGTCAATCATAGCAAAGTTCTCTGAAAAAATTACAGATGAACTCCTTCGTGCTCACTGTGGAATTTTCATATTCCTCTTCACTCATCGAATGACCCCATTCAACAATGGTAGACAAACATGTATCTCCAAGCTTTGATCCCTGGTATTCTTCCTTCTCTACTGTGGAGTAATCTTCCCAGAGTTTATCAAAGTAATCTTCACACTGCTTTAGGACAAGTGAAGATGAACTGTAAAATGTTCTGGGAATAGGTGCTTTGATACCAGGATCTGCTTTTACACGGGCTTCTGAAAACCTGCGGATCCAATGCTGCATGGTGCTGTAATCATAGTTAGCCATTGGCTGCCTTTTGTACCCAGACATTCTGTAGGCTAAACTATTTGCATCACCAGAAATGATGTCCACCTCATAGACAAAACACTCATAAAGCATCAGTGCTGTCTGTTCTCCTGTCAGTAGGTGGGCATCCACAGCACGGTGTGTATCAACATGATAATTACAGACTCTGATGGTATGCATGTTCGCTCGAGTAAGTGGAACACGCTGGTCCTCAGGACCATAGTCATCAAATTCAAAGTCTGCATCCTTGAATTGTTGACGAGGCCTTGTTTTTCCAAAACAAATCTCGTAGATAGCCCAAGTTACATCACGCTGTTCACAATGACCAAGGTCTTGGTCATGTCCAGCAATGATCTTGACATATCCACCTGGTGCCAATCTAGCCATCACTGCAAGATTCTCCCAATCATTGAAACAAACTGTCCAATTCTTTTGCTCAATGAATTCCTTGGCAGGAACAAGGAGATGAGCTTCCTGGAGAATCACGACATGTGCACGTAAAAAGAAGAGCATATTGAAGAAAAGGTTGTTCTCAAATTGCTCGTATTGAAGTGACATGGCGCTCTGTTTGCGTGGCCTCATTGCACTATCAAGTCCTTGGAGAAACCTTGGTGTGGTGTACTTCTGACCACGAACCATGTTGCCATAGTTCCAGGATAAAAACGTCAAGGACTCTGAGCTGGCCAATAAGTTGGTTCCATATTGTTCTTCTATTCTTCCCTTGAGGAACCTTCTGCACAGCTCTTCATAGAAGGTGACAAAGTCCCAACTGGGTCCATTGGGACCATATGATTCCAGTTCCTTCTTAAGTTCCTTCTTCGTATCCTCCAATTCTTCTCGAGCATGCTCTGCCCTTTCAAAGGCTTTTGGATCGACCTGATACTTGCCATCCAAGTAACTGATGCGGTCATCATTAATGAAAAACCTCTTCAAATCATGCTCTGAGTCGTGTTCATAACAATCAGGTGGAGGTACTGGACAGACCTTTCGAATGGATCGAACAAAATCATCCTTGTTGATCCTCGACTGATAATGAGGATGGGAAATCTCACCTTTTCTGAAACAAACATGGTTCAGCAATCTTGCGTGAGTTTCCCTGAAGCATAGTTGATAAAAGCCAATACCTGGATCTCCTGTAAGCTCTCCAAGCAACCTCAAAGGTGAGGTATGCAACTCATAGGTATTGTTAGCATCCACAGGATCTTTATCAACAACTACTTCAGATGGAAAAGACTCTTGGATTTCAGCCTCCAATTTCTTCTCTCCATCATCCTCTCTGACCTCTCTTATCTTCTTCACCGCCTTCTTCTTCTCCTCAAGAGTTGCATCATCCTGAACTTCTTCATGAAAATGAGGATCAGGAATCTTATTCAGGCGGCTTTTCTTAGATTTCCGCTGACCTGAAGTATCCTCAAGGTTAGCATCCTTCTCACCTGATGGTAAGTACGATGCAGCTGAGTCCTCACCTATCTCTCTTGACAGAAAGTATGGTGTTGACTCCTCCTTAGCTTCCTCCTGGTCAACTTCCATCTTTGGTCCCTCTGAAAGAAAAGTACCTGCACTCTCATCAAACATTTCTTCATCTTTCTCAGGTTCAACTGCAGGATCTTCTTCAGGGACTTCCTCTTCCATATCCTCATCTTTCGTCAACATAAGACTACCAGTGTAGATTTCACCAGCGATAGTGGAGACTCTTGTATAAGGAGGAACTTCTTCACCTGCCTCAAAAGCTTGTTCTGCGACATTCTTGGTGCGCAAGTCCTCTACAAGATTTTCTCCCATGGTCCTTGGAAGAGGTTCTGAGGTCTCATGAAAATCTGTCCTCTCTGAACTGAAAACTTCTGTTGCCTTCTCATCGTCCTTTTTGTCCTTGAAAAGATGAGTAATCTTCACTGCTTCTCTTTGTAGCACCTGATCACCTTCTCTATACTTGTTGACAATGGAGCGCCATACTGGTACGTCGTCATCATCAAAATCAAGCTCCATATCATCGGCTAACAAGTTTGAGATGTTTTGAGCTGCCTGTTCTTCTTCTTCCTCACGTTCTCTGGCAAGCTCCTCATTCTTCTGGATCTTGTAGACACCCTTCAGAATGTTTTGTAGTACCTTTAAGTTCAGCTTCGATGATGGCTCATACGTCCCTGAACTTACAGGCTCAACTACAACACGAGAGCAAGAAATCGCCTCCAAAAACTTGGAATTGTATTGGCGTTCAAACTCTTCCTTCTTGATCATCTCATACAAGGGATCAGAAACTGCAACACGCGCTTGAACATATTCACGAAGTTGATAGCATGCATGTTGCACAAATCTGCTGTTGGAGTTGTGAAGAAAACTCTCTAAATGATTCCTGTCACGGTCAATCAAATACCACACCACTCTTGCAGAAAACCTGAATTTCTTGAAGTTCATAGCAAAATGTGTATGATGCTTCTCTGGATTCACTTCTGCTTGTAAGGCGGCCTCTGAGGTCTTGTAGGCTGGGAGATTTGTGTCTGGATCCAAAATCATAAACTCTTCCCACAAGATCGAGTGGTCAAGAACCCACTTGGGAAGCACCTTGATGAAAAAGTCACAAACAAGTTCAGACACAAGGTGCATGACACGACCAATCTCTTCCTCCTGCTTGAAGCGATAGTGCAATTTGGCAAATAAGGGATTGTTGAATGCTTCCTCCACTGTGTTGCCAAAATTATCCCACTGAGGTTCTGGAATACCAAAGTTCCAACCCAGCAATTTGGGATCTCTGCACATATCCAAGAAACTTGAAAGTTCTATAGATTGAATACCATGGTCTGTCAGAATTTCAGCCCAGCGGCGTCCATTCTCCCAAGCACGGATGAAGAAAAACTGTTGGTATCCAGTTTGTGCCAACTCCATCCACTGAGAAATTCCGGGTTCAAAACTCGGTGCATACGTCTTGGGGTCTTCCTCTGTTCCATAAACACTTGGACGTAGCAACTTGTATCTTCTACAAAAATATTCTCTCTGGTGTGTTGTCAACCTGTCCCAATCCCTCACTAGAATCACGTCTTCTCCAGTGCTCTGGAGTACACGTGTTCCTATGCGATCATGGAGTGATACCATGCCAATGTCATATACCATCCATGGGTTGAGAACCAGGTTGTTGACATTCTGAATGAACCATGTCATCTCTCGCTCAGCAACACGAGCAGAGTCATCTTCTTCATCTCCTTGAGGTCCTCCAGAAGTCCTTGCTGTTGAGCCTCTTGAAGTGATGTCCTTCCAAATGTGGTCAAAACGAATCACTTCCTCATCAGCCTTCACCAGATTTGCCTGATCCTTGCTCAAAACCAATGGGTGTACCATAAACAATGACCTCGTGGTAGCACCATCTCCATTGATAATCAACGTTGGAGCATTGTATCCTAAGATACTCCAAGGATCACGATCATCAATCTCTTTAGGTGGAATCAAAGACCATCCAGGTGGCATCTGATAATGGCCTTCAGGCATCACCTGACGTGACCTCAATCGTGAACGATTGTTCTCACGTGCAGGGTGATTGTCATAGCTGACAAATCGTGCAATAGCACCTAAGCTCAGCTCATCCAACCAAGGAGACATATGCCTCTTAGCTTGTCTTGTCTCAGGTTCATCGGCATGAATCCTTTTGAGAAGTTCTCTGGCATATGGCTTGTCAATAGAGAGTCTTGTGAACAAAGCTCGCAATCTGTCTTGTTGCTCCTTCTCTCTGTTGATCTTCTCCACTATCTTCTCTGCTGGCAGAGGGTTAATCAACTCCTTAGCTGGCTCTGGAGCATCTTCTGGTCGTGGTTCATCCACACAAATGTCCAAGTATGTGGGCTCTACATCACAATGTGCAAGCACCACTCCATTGTTGCTGAAATACAGAGGAAGTCCAGCCTGAAGCCAACGAATCACGTCAAGCTTCACATACAAGGGCTGATTATAGTCCCTTGGAACCACTGTACCTGGACCTAGAGGAATGTAAGGCAAAGTTTGTGGATTGCTGTACATGAAATGAACATAATCTCTTCCTTCACCTCTGTTCCTTCTATTCCAACTTTGTGGATCTCCCATCAAACCATACCTCTCAATGCTGGCCCAGTTCTCTTTCCTGGTAACATGAAAAACATGTCCTAAACATCTTGCCTCAACAGAAGGCAATCTATGATTCAACTTCTCTGGACTAATGTTATATGAGAGTCCTGTATGCCCTTGGTTCACTCCCAAACGCATGGAGAAGGGCATATCATATTGATGTCCTGTGTTATGCCAAACATTCTTGTCCAAGCGAATCACCAAATGAAATCTTTGCTTCTCATCGCTATGCACTATAGCAAAGAAGGCATTAGGATAAATACGGAAAGGTGATGGCATACGAGCAGTTCCCTCTGTAATCAGAGGCATAAGCTCTATCATTGCCCTATTGTCCATCAACCTGTCGAGAGAACGATCATGTCGTAGCATATAGTTGAGCCCCGTGGCTATCTTCCCATAATCGTTTTGCCTCCACGCGACTCTTGTTGCCACGAACTGTCTTCTTCTCTCATATTCATCCTCTTCCTCTTGGGTGACATAGCCAAGAGCGTATCTGGCAATCTCTGCGAACCATCGTACTCGAAAGTTAAACTTAGCATGGTTCTCAGGTACCAAACACATTGCAAGAATGTCAGTTAAGATCAATTCATCCTGCTCTGAGTTCTTATGGAACTCAACTGGCGCACGTGGGCGTCTCAAACGATTTGCCCAGTTCTGAGGTTGTCCCCAGGGAACCTTTTGTGACCAGTTTCGAGCATACTCAAAGATGTTGACCGGATTGGACGCTCCCTGACCGGCCATCTCTGTTGATACAAAGTCCACCGGTCAGAGGCCAGTGTCCTAAGTCTTAGAAATGACAGGTAGTCAACGATGCAAGGCAATAGTCTTCGAAAGAAAAGTGCTGATCTTGCCAAGCTAATTTGAGCCGCAGGCACAAATTCATGAAAGAAATTCAAATTTCTCTCAAACAAAAAAACACATGCATTGAATTCTCTCCTCTCACTCTCAGTGCAAAGAATCTCCAAGATAAAACACATCATGTGAAAAGTCAACATGTGTGCATACTGTAGGAAGCCATCCACGCATATATGCCTTGTGTTCAATAAGTGATCTAAAAGGTGGATGTGCATCAACTTCCTTTAAACAACCTCTGCGTACTGCATCTATCAAAGCTTGAGGACTAGCAGACTTCTTAGTAAGACAGTCAGCAAGACACCACTGAGTGCGTATATGTGACAAGTCAGCAATTGCACCAGAGCATGCTTCCTTCCTAAGCATTTGGATCATATGAATAGTCTCCTGTTGCTCAGGAACATGAGTAGTACTAGCTGTAGTCACAAGATTGTTAGCATCAGTGTGCATGTGAATGTCAGTAGAGTCACCTGTAATGTCCTTGATCAAGCCTCTAAGCATTTGGCAAGTGCCATAACACTTCATAAATGCATACAACTCTGCAACAGTTGTGGACAGGGTTGTTCTCTTGATCTTAGAAGATTCAAAGAAAATAAGTGAGCCTTTCGTGTTCTTCTGTTTTGCCTTCCTTTGCTCACCCATAAAAATAACCATCGCACGTTGAGAGGATTTGTCACTGTTGTTCCTGAATGCGGCATCTGGCATAGCAATTAAACGTGGACTACCTTCAAGTGGCCAAAACCGTAACTCCATAGGGTCAGTCACGATTTGTTTGCACAGCTTGTTCAGGGCCTTGCAATCACCTATTGTAGGTCCTGCTGATGCTGATGCTGACCTTGAGAATTGGTAGCATGCTTAGAATTGTGTTCTGAATTGTAACCAGTTTATGCTGCCAAGAAGGGATCTGAAGGCTGTGTGCATGTCCTTGTCACACTTGTCCTCATCCTTCAAACCTTTTGGAATGATGATCTCAGTCAGCTCTTGAACACAAAGGGATTGCTCTACTGAGATATACTCCTTCTTCTTGGTCTTCTCTTGCATCTTCCAAGCAACACGTTGTCCAGTGAACATCAGGTCATTAGTGTCTTCATGTCCAATCTTAAACTGTGACTTCACAATCTCCTTGAACTGTTTCAAAAAGATATCATTACCTGTCACAAAAAGATCATCAACATGTAAACAACACATACCAATTGGTGACCTATTCTTAGAATTACTGCCATGCACAGGGTCCATAAAATGCTCAAGCAACTCTTCCACAACTTCAGGTGTAAGCTGAGGCGTTTGTGTCACAGTATACGTATGTTCTGCAGGAAGAAAAATACTGACAAGCGTTTCAGCTTCTTCCTCTAACGTCACTGTATTCTTCTCGTTGCGAATATCATTGTTTGTCTCGAGAAGCCACCAAACACCTTTACGCTTAACTATCGAAGTCCGAAAACAAAAACGTGAACGCGAATAGGTAGGTTCGGGAGTGCGAAGAGCTTTAGCGCGATACGCAACTTGAGCATGGCCATTTGCATATTTATGCCAACCTGGCTTGCGCTCTACAGAGTCAAGGAAATTCTGGAGTTCCTGATCTATCACAGGAGTCCATTTTCCATCCTCTACCTTAAGCTGGTTACGCATCACCGTCTTCTCCAACCTATTTCCGTAACACACCGAAAACAGACGTTCTTCACAGAGAAAAGACCTACGAACTTCCTCCGCTGTGTCGTGGAATTCGTTCGGTGGCGCACCTGCTACGTAGAATGAGACCGGTTCCGGTTCGACTGGCATCTCCTCTGACGAGTAGTTCACAGCCTTAGGAACCTTCAAGCATCCGGAGTAGCAGACGTACGTACACCGATCGGCTCGAGTCGGAACTAATCCGAGTGAGTGCAAAAACTTGTCGAGTCTATTCCACCAGCGACGAGGCGCATCACTCAATCCGTACACTGAACGGGTGCACAATCCGACGAGATACGGTGGCAATCCGATGTCAGTCGGAAGTTGAACGTGAATAACGCGTCGCTCGAGGTCGTAAAGTTCCCCCTGAAGAAAGGCAGTTTTCAAGTCGATGTGTAACAGGTCCCAAAAAGAAGAGGCTGCATGCTGACATGCTACGCGAAAACCATATCTGGTCGCGGTTGGCGAGTCCGTCTGGAGGTCCCATTTCTGGGCATCTTGGAATCCTCGACAGACCCATCTGGCCTTAAACTTCTTAAAATTACCATCTTTGTCAATCTTGATGGTCAGGACCCAGCGACCGGTAACATAGTTATCGATCTTGTGCTTTCTTCGGTCACGATACTTCATCGCAGTAAAATCTAAAAAGCTGCGAAACTCCTCGAGTTTGGCTTGCTTGATCTCTTTCGCATACTTCCGGAGCACTTCCGGAGTAATCACACTCTCTGCCTTCGGCGTCTTCTTTGCCGCTGTCTTCACAAGATACTGGCAGAATTGTGAGAAGCCTTTCGGATCATACGAGTTAAAACTCGGAGGAGCTTGGTTCGGACCGATGACACAAAAATCCATATCGTCAAAACTAACAAAAAGATTTTTCTCATCGTCCAGATCCTTGTCTGGATCTTTCTCAAAACCTTTCACATCTTCTTCATCAAAAATAGGTTCTGAATCTGTCTCATTTGAATCAGTCGTCTGATTATCGTCATCTTCGACTGTGCTCGGAGGCACGGGAATGTCGGCCGCTTGTTGCTGATTCGAACTTGATGCTGTCGGATTCTCCGAATGTCCAGGAAAGAAACTTCTCGGAACAGACTTCGGAGGTGCCGGAATAGGTTCATCATGTCCCGGCAACTGAACCTTAGAACGTTTAACCTGAAACTTCACCTTGGCCTTTGGCAAAGCATCAGTTGAGTCCACAGAAAGCTTCCGCATTTGCTTGCTGTGACGTTCACGATTCTCTGGAACATATGGTTCTGGCTCCGGAGGGTTCGAATCAGGCGACGGAACGAACGGATGAACAGGATCCGTATCGATCGGAAAACCTATCGGCGGTTGACCCGGATCATCTGGCGGACGGGATTCACTCGAAATCTCCGGCATAGCCTCTTCCGGATCGCTCGATGGATATCCGAGTTGCTCCAAAGGAACATCAGGATTTCCGAACTGATTCGGAACAGCTGCGGGACCTGTCGGAGGTGGTCCCGGAGGTTGTCCACCCTGATGATCATCAGGGTTGCCACCCGGTCCATCACCAGGCGGATTCATATCTTCATCATCTGGATCAAAATACTGCTGTTCCCCCGAGACTGGATTTGGCTCATAAGCCATATCATCATCCATCGGTGGTCCGTAGTCTGGAGGTTGATCCCTTGGATCCTCTAGAGCTACTTCATCAGGAGTCACAACTCGCTTCACGGCGCCTGTCGTCTCTGCCTCGAAAACTATCATACTCCAATGATCTACCAAAAACTGTTCATGATGAGGAGACAGTTGTGACACAAACATAAAGAAAACCTGATGGTATTTTCCTGGCTTCCACATAATCAACACGGCATCATCTTCAGAATTGAAGAGAGGATGCGCTCTACCAAAAGTACCACGATAAACCTTACATCTCTCAAAATACATCTGTGGCAAGGTTCTTCGTCTAATCTCCTTCAGGCCTGGAATCAATGACACAATTCGAGAGTCAGAGGATGTTGTCACATCAAACTCTGATCTCTGAGGTAGTGCATCGACCTGCCTCAAAGTTCTGATCAGTTCAGTAGTAGTGAACCTTTGTGGTAGTATATGTCGAAGTGGAACCGGAATTTCCGTCGTCTCTTCCGTTCTTACGGAATTCAGCAAAATTGACTGATGAGCTTCTCTCTCTAACAAAAGAGCTGTTCCACACAAACTTCCAGAGTCAAAATTCTCCAGAAGATCTTCAATAAGGAAACTCTGACGCTTGTCGGAAGTCTCACTATAAGGAAGAAACGATTCATTTCAACCAGAAATGAAAATGGAAACTTCTTCCAGTCAGGATCCTTAAAGTACTGGTTGCTTCTAGTGGCTTGCACTGTTTTAGCTTGAAATGAACAGTCACCAATACCTTTCCATCCTTGGCAGGATGCATAGGAATGGAAGACTGTCACGTATCTAATTCCCTTCGGACAATAGCAAAAAAATATCCACATCAAAGTGAAAAACCGGATTCTTCAAAGACGAAATAAACTTCTGCAAAAACAAACAAAACTTGTTTCCTTTCGGAACAGTCACAAACACATGTTTCTTCCTTCTCAACTGCCACTCGATCACATTACAACATAGCAACCAAATAGAAGCTCTGTTCTGTTTGGGAGAAGGGTTGTTGATCACTATACAGTGGGGCTGCAAACTCTCAAGTTGCTGCCAAATACCATCTTGACCCTTCAGAGTGGAAAAGTTGTATCCTGCCTTGAAATCCATAGGCGATGCAACTCTAACTCCATTCTTTGAAAGGAACCAAGATAATCCACTGTTTCCATGAAGTAACTCAACAACGTCAGGATGATCATCATTACAGAAGAAAAAGGACTGTTCTCCAAATTCGGCATCAACATACAGTTCGTGATCTTCACGTAAGTTCTCCGGATTCTCATCGTCTAGTGCCGGTATGGAAACATCATGCCACTCATCGTGATCTCGTCTAACCTTCGACTGATTCACACGTACCACTGCCTTACCAGTGTTGGCTTGGACCATAGCTCCTTCTTGTCCAAGTACTGTGGCACGAACCCAACGTCCTTTATCCTTGAACTTTGATGAATCCTGAGTCCAAATAAAAACCTTCTCACCTTGAAAATATGGACCGTCACTTGGCATAGTCCTTCTTGCAAGATCTGCTCGAAGGTCCTGAGCTTGTCGTGCTTCTTGATGAGCTCTCAAAGCTACACGTTGTAGTTCCAGATTTGTACGATCTTGTGCGGCTGCACTAGCTGACAATTGCTCAGGGCTTGCGGTCTCAAGGTCAAAAAGATCTGGTGGACGTCTTCCAGTTGCTATCTCTATTGGTGAGTATCCACTGATAGTCAACTGACAATTTCTTGCCCAAACTACTTTCTTGACCACTTCTCTGACCGTAACACCGCGAAAACGTGGGTCATCCAGATCTACCTTCATAACATGCCACATACGTTTGAACAAACGTACAGCTGTCTCTGCTCGGTTCGGCCAAGGAGTTCTTGGCCCACAAGGACATTGTTGTATACCATGAAACCTGTAGTATTCAACAAAAGCATCTGTGAAAAAGGCTTCGTCTCCTACGATGGCCTTCGGAACACAATTGTTCTCATCAGACCATTGTCTCAATGCTTGGATGGTGGTTTGATCTATGAGGTCTTTCTGTGCCGTAGCCCAGAGAAGATTTGTGGCACCATCAAGAACAAGTAGAATGATATACTTGTTCTTGTGAAGTTCAACCTCACAATGATCAGCAAAAACAACATCACCAAAACATGAAGCTCTAATACCGGAGACTCTGGCTCGTGGCGGAGGTGCCACTGAAGTGTTACAAACACGGCAGTTCCTGACAACTGATTCATACTTCTCTAAAACAGAGTCAGGAAGCTTCAACATAGAAACACGTCTACGAAACTGAGTAGGACTCATATGGTAGTGCTTCACATGAAGCTTATAAAGCTCTACCTTGTCCTCCAGTCTCTGCAACATCTTCCTATATGCCGGTGTCATTGCAACAACTTCACTACCAGGTAATGGGATTGAAATCCGCCTAGGCTCAAGAGCGCCATCACCTGGTTCAAGTGGTTCATGTTTATCACTTGATTGTCCTTTTGATGCTTTAGGAATTTCTACAAGTTCACCTTCTGGCCTCTCAGGTGGTTCTGAGGGAGTATACCCTTCAGGATCATCACCCTTTAAATCAATTGGAGGCTCAGATGGTTTCGACTTGTGTCCTTTCCAAAATGGATCAAAACCCTTGGATGTATACCGAAACTTTGGCGGCACAGGCTTTTCCGCGGCACTGGATGGTGCACCTTCCTTCTCTGATGAGAAGCCTGGTTCCCTGTCCTTTGCAATGGGAACCTTCTCTGAGGAGGAGCGCACCACTGCATCGGGATCACCAATGCCACGGTGCTCAATGCCAGCCTTCCTGATCTTTAGATCTGGAATTTTGGCATCTGGCTTGAACTTAAAAATTGTTCTACCACGCCATTCATAGCCAATTTGTAGGTCCTTCCATTTTGCCTTGCGCCAATCATCTGTCTTCTTGATCTCTTCTCCTCCATCTTTCTTCTTGATGATTGTCAGTCGCAAGTCTTCCAGCAAGTCAGTGTCTACAGGACATGACTTAGTTGCTGGGAAAAGAATCTTCCTGTAATCCTTGTGGTGACGTGTCAGTTCTCTCTTGTGAAGATCTACTTCCCAGTAGTCAACCACAGGATATGCATGCTCAGCTTCATCTTCATCACTATTGTGATCAACCGAAATATGACCATATTCATAGTGAGTGAAGTGAGAGTAAAAGCTCTTCTCTCGCCGAGCCTGCAAACGCACGTCAGACAGATACCTTGCAATATCTTGGAAGTCCAAAACAAGATGAGTACTGGCTGCAACCTTCAACTCCAAAAATTTGATACCAAGAGGCACCGATGTCAGGTAAGCATGTTGAGGTGTCAGCCTGAGTTCAAAGCCTAAGTTCCTCATCTGTGGCAAGCTCATAAGCAAAGGGACTTCTCCTTCTTCAACTATGTCAAACTCTGTATGGTGGATCGTCCATGCACGATCATACATGTAAATCACCAGTTTCTGAGAGCAAGAAGCCTTCTGAGAATTGGCAAAGTAAAACTTGCTCTTGGTAGACTCAAAAGAGTACCATAGTCCACAGTCTGGATGATTGTCGACATAGTTACAAAATTAATCGACTGCACGCCTTGATCCCATAGCTCTAGTGCATCCAATGTCCAGGATTGCAATAGTTGGCGGGAAGCGATTTTCAGTCAAAAATGAAATGCCTGCATCTCTTTCACTTCTTCCTCAGCGCTCATAAGCGCAAAGCCATCAGGAGCATCTGTGAGCATCTCCTCTGACAAAGAGTACCTCACAGGGGCACTCATGCCATCGAAGATCGTCTCACCATTGTTGACATTACAGTCAGCTTCATCTTGACATGAGGTCATCATGCCTGACAGCAAGTCCACCTCACTGTCATGGACTTCAGCTACCGTTGTCACACAATGCGCAAAGAAACCTTGGTTGCTTCCTGATGCTTGTGAAGTTCTTGAAGGTGCAGGTAAAGAACGTGGCTGTTGTTGATTTGCATAGTTTGCATCTTGTTTGCCATCTCCTTTATCTTTTCCTTTTCCTTTCTTGCCTTTTCTCTTGCCTTTTCCCTTTCCTTTGTGGGAAAACCATGGTTCTTCAAGTTGTTGCCAAAAGTCATTGGCATCTTCATGTTCTCCTTGAAGATAGTCATTCATATCTTCGGCAAGAATAGCATCATATGCTACTTGATTTGACTCCCAAGTGTCCTCATAAGGATTCTCTTCATAATACTCTTCTGGATAAGTTGTCGATTGCTCATCAGCATAATGGCCTTTACCTCGTCTCGTTCCTTTTCCTTTTCCTCGAGGTCTGAAAAATCTGCGGCCTGATCTTCCTTTTCCTTTTCCTTTTCTTCTTCCTTTTCCTTTGCCTTTTCTGGCTCTTCTTCCTTGGAATCTCCTCTGGAACCAAGAGAAATTCTGTTCATCATATACCCAAAAGACATCGTCCAGGGCATCTAGGAATCCTTCTGTTCCATCTTCTTCATCTTCGGCCCAATAGCCAAATGTACCATCGAGTTCTCCTTCGTCTAGTACGAGAAATGATCTTCTACCTCCAGCACCTGTTGGCTGCATAAGAGGATTGTCTACTGAAGTCTTTGTTGTGCAGAACATCTCAATGAAAACTGTCCTCAACTCTATTGTAGTGTATTGCTGCAGGACTCTACCACGATGAGTCATCAAAGAGGTCAAAGTGTTCCTCTGGTCCTGAGACAAATCCGCAAGTGACAGCATGAGTAGGGCAATGAGATTCTCTCCTAAAGGAAAATCGTTCTGATGAAGAATTCTCATATTGCCATTGACATTCTGCATGATTTCCTGAATTCTTTCTGCTGTTGGAGCTACTCCAGTCACCGCTGCATCAGCTTGCATTTGAGCTTGTACCTGTGGGTGTACTTGTGTTACTGGATCCAACATGTCCATCCAACTGCTCATAAGCCTTTGGAGTAAAATCTGAAATCTTGTCATCCATTTCATCATGTCAGCTGATCCTCGATTGAATCGCACGAATTGCATAAGCCTGTATAGGAATACATTGGTTGATCCTTTCACAAAATATGGTCGTAGTACTCTCTTGAAGTAATCTACTCCAGCTCCTGGTGGATCATTCGCCTTCAATGCATCTCTGTCTAATACTCGCTTGTATACAGCTGCTTCTCCTTCAAGTCGGTTTCTCAATGCTGGTCCTCTCTTCTCATCCTCCAGCTCGGTGATATCACACCAATCGTCTATGGCATCCTCATAGGAAAACCATGAAGTCTTTCCATCATAAGATGGGGGCACCTTTGTAGTGACCTGTGTTGTCATTGCTATAGCTGCTGGTTCTCTTCTCACATGCCTATTCACGTAGGCTGCTGGCTCATAAGCCACATCCGCATCAGGCTCTTCCCAGTCGTCAATCCAATCCATGGCCGTTTGCCCACAAGCAATTCTATGCCTAGGAAAGGAGCTCACCTGGGTCTTCCAGGATCACTGCTCCGCTACCACTGAAAGAGTGACTAGGGCGTACACGGTAGAGGTGCAGACCGCTAGTGTCTTTTGCTCACGCAGAGTCTTATCCTATATCCCTTGAGCCTTATGGCAGTCAAGCATGGACACACTAGATAGGCCACTGGAGTGGAACCTGTACAAGTAGGCTCTACCTTTCAGGGGGGGGCCCCCCCCCCCGACGAACAGAATCAACTCTTACAGGACCAAACTCAATGCACAATCCCAACTCCTGATTGTAATACATTTTTGTTAAAGCAAGGAGAACTCAGGTAGCTCAAGAAACGTAACGTGATGAGCCCCATTGACAGCAAATAAATGAAGCAAAAGCATGACAGTGACTTTTCGCCACGGCATCTTGGGAAGTTCTCCGCAAACAATTGGAGTTTTCCTGAGGCTCTTGTACATACGACAAGTGGTGGTAATTACACTCCGACTCACTAACATGGAGAGGGAAATCACCCCATTTGCAATTAGAGGAAAAGAGCCTTCCCAAAGGTAATTGTCCACTTCCATGTTAATAAGTCGGACGGTATTCATCAGGACCATCCATGACAGCATCAGAGCTCCCCAGCAGGCATGGCGATGTCGCTCATCTCTTGATTGTCCTGTGACGATCGCTCCCCGGCGTCGGTGTCATTCACGGTCAACGTTCCAAAAAACAAAAAATGCCACTTCTTGAGATTCTCAATGTGAGTTGTTCAATCAGCGGCTGACTATGGTAACTTTGACCCTGTACCGGTTTTTGCCCAAAACCGAATATATTTTCCTGGTCAAGTTATCTCTCTGGGCTTCTTGGGAATGAGGTAGAGGAAGTAGAATGACGCTACCCAGCGCTATGGAGAACGCGCGACTCCAACTCCAAACCCCAAAAGCCCATACAATCACCACGCAAATCGCTGCGCCCATTGCAGGTTGGCGGGTGGCGAGAGGTCTTCCCTCGACTACTGCACTGGCTTCTTCGTTGGACGGTGCGGCGAATTGGGGCCTTTTTTTGGAGGGGAAGTTCGTCGTCGCTCGCGTCGCCCAGAATTCACTTCCCACAGAAGACGTGACAAGCTGAAATCAAGGCTGGAGCGAGGTTTGAACCCCAAGCCCCCGCTAGAGGAAGCTGGTCGTCTTGGGTCGTCTGGTCCTTGCAAGGACTGTCCCGCGTTGACTCTTAGACTCTTTGTTCGGATGATGTATGTAGACTCTTAGAGTTTATCAAACCCCACAGTACCCCACACATGAATTACGGCCAGCGGGGGGGCTGCGGGATTGCTGCCACTGCCATGGTGGGGTGACTCGGAGACTCGTCTACTGAGTCGCATGGCAAACCGTGTGGCACTCTATTCATGAGGACAACGTTTAGATCGACTGTCTTGTGCCTTTCTTCGTGGTCTCTTGCTCGGTCGGTATTCGCACACGTGGCATTTCGTCATGTTGATTTCTGGCTGAGCTCAGCTGTACTTCATACAGGGCAGCTTTTGGCTTCTGAGTTGGATTTCATACCCGAGCCCGCGTTCCATGCACCCCTCTCACTGGCTTTAACTTTGATGGAGCTGGTGATGCCTAAAGCTTCCAAGTTGTGCTTGAGGACGGCTTGCTGAACGGGCTAGCATGATTTTGTCTTAAATGAGTCTCCGGATTTGTTGCTGGACCCTTTTTTGATTTTGGACGATCCCAGAAATACCTAGCCTCTCTTGCTACGACCGGTGGGACTTGTAACGTGGAACCACCACACCTGGAACCTGAGCGGAACCGAAAAGCAATTAACTAATCTTCCAGGTTCCATGTGAATTCATCTTCCAGGGCGTATCCCCCTGTGGATCCGGGCCCACTTCAGAACCTCTGTTGGGAAACCTGTGGGAAGCCTTTGGGAAAGCCTTGAGAGTGGCCAGTTGCGAGTGCTTTCGCACTGCCCCCCTCCTGTGCCATTGCAGCGCCCTTCTTTGGCCTGGCCCGAGGAGATGGATGCTCTTGGACGTGAGCCAGGCAGAGATTCGATGATATTTCAACGATGTTTTTTCGGGTCTGGCGCATCATATGCTTCGAATCTCCAACTGCTTTTCCATCAGGGCTATATAGGTCTCTCACATTCCGAGCAACAGTGGATCAACAAATTATCTGTTGACAAGACAGCGCATCTAAGTGATCTCTGCGGCTCCAGAATCGGACTAATGGATTTGGATATGTGTAGGACACCTAATCTGCCATCATGCACTTAGAACTGACATTTTCCATCAGTTTCCATATAGTTTCCCGCACCTGCGTATGGCACCGGCACTGTTAGGGTTCCCGTCAGTCCCTGGCTTTGAGCCAGGTACTGCGGTTGCGCGGAGGGGTCGCGATGCGAAAGACACGGCTGACGGTGCGCGGTGCACAGCAGCCCGGTCGACGCCCGGTCCACTGTGCTTTACGGAGAAAAGTCTCTACAGCAAGACCGCTACACCCATCTCGGAAGTCTACTGTAGCAAAGAGTGTAAGAATTAGAGAGACCCGCGAAACCAATGCACCTTCCGAACTTCGTTGCCACTCTGTTTCTTCTTCCGAAGAATGTTGGTGAGGCCCTACTTCGAGCTACAAACACACCATGCCCAGTTATGGTGCCCAGCCACCCTGCTCCGAATTTGACCAGGGTACTTACTCTCTAGCTCGCAGTGCGCAGTGTCTCAGTGTCATGAAGTCATGACCTCACATCCTGATCCAACTGCCCAACTGTGCCCAACCCCTCAAAGTGATTGCGCGAGCTCCAAACATGGCACCTGAAATTTTCTCTCTGTTCCACATCTGCCATGCGAAAATCTCGGTTTCACCGACCTCTCGCACTGACATCACGGGTTTTGGCCGACGCGATTGTTGGTCCAGTCCGCAGCCCTGCGAACTGGAGGGTCCGTACGGAGTCTGAGGCTTCAACGGCTTCCATTCGAGTCCTTTCACAACAAATATCAAGACAACCCCCGCACGCTCCGAATGGACGAACGTTTTGGTCTTGGAGCCAGTGGTCAGTATTTCCCATACACCGCGAACCTCGGGGAGTGGCTCTGCGGCGAGGGCGGGTGTTCGGTGATCGAAAGTGGAGAAGTCTGGAGGCGTCTTGGCGAAGCACAGAACGACGACGTCGAAGAATTCTGCTCTTTACGTCTACGAATTTAAGTTATAGTTACATATACGTCTCCGAAGTGCAGTTCGACGATTTTCGGGCGCCACCGAAGGAAAGAACCCTCCGAACTTGGGGTCACCTAAAGACCACGTTTAAGATAGTCTTGGACTTTCAGGCAGGGTATATATGATTTACAAGTTACAAGCTGCTTTACATCTGGCTGCAATACATCTAATTCGTGAGACACCCTTAAACATCATTAGTCCTCGTTAGTCCTCGCTCTACCGGCAATGGCCGTCCCCCTCCCTACATACTGTCCTGTGTCCTCCACTGACCCCCCTCAGTTTCCCTGCAAAATCAAGGTTAACCTGTTTCCACTGGATGTTATTTTGGGAAACCAATCCCCATGAAAATCGTGAAAGGTCATGAACAAAATATTAAAAAAAGAAACAACTAAAGTCAAAGTTTATCCACTGCCTGGGTAGATGCAGTCTACTGCTCCCGCATCTCTGCAGTCTACTGCTCCCATGTACTTCCTGGGTCAATGAGGTCCACACACATCACCTGAGATCCCAAACGGCTTGGGTTTCGGCTTTGGCCTGGGCCCCGCGAACCGGCCTCGGCAGAAACTGCTTTTCGCGACCGACTGAGGGGCGACGAAGGATCGGGGATCGGTGGGTGATGATAGAATTGTTCGTTTGGAAGGTTCATGGACTTGTCGTCTCATGGAATGGTTCATTCATGGGCTTCAAACTCCCACCAGGTGTCCTCTATTTGGAACGGAGTCCATGTCACCAGTGGTGCGGGGGTCATCCTTGGAGCTTTGATGCCAAATGGGTCGACTTCCTCAGATTTTGCTGTTCATTCTGGACCAACCAGAGATCTTGCTCCCGATCTTTAAACATTGAATCACCGCGATTATGTTTATCATACCAATAATTGTATCATTGTTTTTGAAAAGAAGCATGTGAAAGCATGTTCGTAAACATTTACAATAGATGTGTTTTGTAATATTCTCCTTCAAAAAGAAATAGTTTGAATCACAAATGTTTAACATTGATCAAGGTTCTGCACAATATCCTTTGTGAGCACCAGTGTCAATAATCTCAGTAGCAAAACATGTTTATATAACCTATTTTAACCTACTATACTATCATCTAAAGCATTTATATACCATCTTCAAGGAAATGTCCAGTGCTCCAATCCAATGCGGGCAGAACATTCTTGATTTGCTCTGCGTTGCCTTTCCTCAGCGCTCCTGGAAAATCCAGGCCACTCTGGGTACTATTGGGTACTTGCTAGTGGGAACGTCGTTTTGTCTGTCCATCGAACCAGATGCTTGCTCTGTCCACACTCTGTTCACAAATGACGGTTGCCAATCATCTCTTGGCCAACCCTCCCAATTCTTCCACCGCTTTTGCTGGAAAAGATCCATGGCCTGGGTGGACTGGGAAAGATCCATGGTCACAGCTTCATTGGAACCAACGTCCTTCATTCGATTGGCTTACTCCTTGAAGCTCTTGAAGCCCACGCTGTTGTCTTCAGGTGATGGCAGCAGGGTGGGCATTAGGATCACAGTAGCTCTGAGTCATGGGGGTGGCGGAGGAATCAACTCAGATGGCACCATCAGGATGGGTTCCGCTGACTCCACGACTCCACGGGAAAGTTCCCACCACTTGATGCCATCAATCCCCACAGTTCATCCAAGTCAGCTGGTCCTTTAAGACCAGGTGGCCCTTGAAAACCAACCAATTCTCGAATAGCAAGAAACTCTTCCAGATGGTGAAATCCTTCCGGAGGTGCAAGCTCATCGGTTGTCACCTCGCTTGCAACGTCACCACCATCCATGGTGGGGAAGGATCAATCACAGACCACAGACTCAAGGGGCGTGGTTTGGAGATTGAAGCCTTCCATTGACGAAGACCATCTCTCCTCTTCCTTTGGCTCATCAAGAATGTCTTCGTTGCTCCGCAACGACATCCAAGAACTCAATGGGCGCTTGGTTGGAACCCATCAGTCGTTGTGGGGTAGCATGAATCATGACCTGTTCGCTGTGAATGACTGCTCTAGAATGGGTCAGCTGCTCATATACATCTTCAGACCTCTAGCCTCCCCTCCACCTCCGTTTCGAGCCCCATCGCTCCACCTCTTCCCCGCCGCGCCACAATACTCCGAGGGGAAGTCCACGTTGGGCAACAACAGCGAGACCAGCTCCACCGCGAAGCTCTGGCAGTTATGGCTCAGGAGCTTGTAGTCCTCACCGGCCGCGGCTCCCATCGCTTCGCCGCCTCCCATCGCCTCACCTGGCGCCGCCCCCATCGCCTCGCCTGGCCCGGCCATTTCGGCTTCAGCTTCTTGATGGCCTGGCGGACAACACTGAGAAGCAGCCCAAAAAGTGGGTTCAAGTCCACCAAGTGTCAGATGTATCATCTAGATGCCGTGTGCTTTTCGGGAATCTTCGTGTCGGGAAATCGAGTTTCATCTCCCAGGCCGCACTGTAGCAGGACCCAAAAAGCACATGCATGCATCAAAGGTGATTGGCAGGATACTTGTCTCATCGACTCAGGTCCCAACCGCTATGCCGGCTATGCCCCTTTAAGACAGTGACAAAACCACACCCTTTTTTGGCAAAACCACACTCCATGTCAAAAATGAAGGCAACATCTGTCGGTTGAACCTCCCGGCACCCGGCACCCCTTCGGTCCGGTGGCCACCGAACCTTCGGAGAGACATCGGTGCAGGGCTCGTCCCCGTGGGCCCCGGGTTCACCGCCCGCATCGAAGCGCCCATCTCAACTGGAGTGCCTATGTCCGCCAGAGTCATCTGAGGTGGTAGAAACAGGAACAGGGTTGTACTTGTGAGTTGTGGATACTTCCATCTTCTATTCACTTCACATGAGAAATCAAGAGAATACTAGTACCCTGGGAATCCAAGAACCGTTGTTTGTATGGTCTTTACCAAGGAACCATTGTTTTACTATGGATTTTAAACTACAAAAGTGGGTGAACCTTTCAGCACTCAACCCACCCCAGCCGAGCTTGCAAATCGCTCGGACATCGCCTGGTCCACCCGGCTGCTGCTCAGTCGGGTCTTCCCCAGCGCCACGGAGATCTTGTGGACCCCCTGTCCGTAGCCTGCGGTCAGCTCGAGCTGATCACGTCTCAGAGGGTCGTCTCTGGAACGTGGTGAGACTGCAAGCGAGGGAGACCCCAAAAACAGGAGTGGTGGGGGGTGATTCGAGCCCTACAAGTCCCTGGTTCCTTCGTCGTCCTGAGTCCTCAGTGAACCATGTTTCTCTATGACCTGAGATCTCACCTCTCTAGGTTTCCAGCGATTGGAAAGGATCGGGGGAACCATGAGGTCAGCCCCGATGAGGTTTTAGATGTTGTTTCAATCTTTCAGGTTTTACAATCAAGATTCTACATGAGGGCTATGGATGCTTATCGTTAGAGCAGAGCAGCAGAAGCTCCACCTCTGCGGAAGGCGAGTCAGTGTACAAACTCCTTCAATGCTACATCCAATGTTCTGTCCACCAAACTTCCGCTCGAAACCATAGGCTCCCTTGTCTACTGTGGCCCGGCCAAAAACGAGGCAAGAACGACTGCCAAATTGCCAAACCTCTCAAAAACCACCTGAGGAAGTGGCACATAAATCGGCAGATACCAGAACCTTACCAGACCGAAATTGAGATCCCAGTGGCCGAGGCCGCCAGTTCAGTCCCCGGGGAGCGAACCAGGAGTCGAAGCAGCGTCTGGTCCCCGCCTTTCGGGCGGCAGGCCTGGACACCATCTAAGCAAAAGAAGTGCTCCACGCCATAGACCTCCGAAAGTTGGAGGAGAAAACACTGAAGCTTTGGGGCTTGAAAATGGATGAAAAAATCATTCATGAGGATGAAAAGCATGCCGAAGACCTCTGAACGCCCGTGACTTTAAAGTGATTCGGAGCCATGGTTTACATATGGATTCACCCTGGCCCAAGGGGTTTCGGTCTATTTCATTCTTCCAGGGGGTCGTTGCCTCACTGGGAGGTCTCCTATGTTCATACACATCCAAATGTCCTTCCATCTTGATGTTCCATCTTGATCATGTCGCTTCACCGCTCCTTCAGCCGCTTCTTCCAAGGCCCTTGGTACGGTGCTCAAAGCACCCCGTGTGGACCCGGTCGCCTCGCCTAGAGGGTCTCTACTCGGACCTGGTGGGTGAAACATGGGGTAGACGACTGGGTCCTTCGCACCAAGGTTTTTGCTGCTCATTCGTGGCATATCCCAACCTTTTTGGGCCCAGTGGATGATGAACTGAGGTGGCAGGCCATCTCCAAAAGAATGATGCTCCTCTTTACCAACTACTACAGCTAATAGACTACCCACTGCTTCCGCGTTGCCTCCCAGTCTGGAACCCTCTGGTCAGTCCGTCCGGACCTCCACACCCGTGTGGTAGATGGGAAGGCCCACCGCCTTCACCTGAGCTCCATCCAGGCTCCGCCAGGTTACCCTCGTTCAGGTCACAAGAAACCAGTAACCCAGGTCAGTAAGCCAGGTTACGGGGCCTTGGATGGTGTGGCCCTAGAAAATTCGGGAGAACATCGGGGGTGGCGCTTGGGGATGTCCGGTCGGGAGGGAGAAGCGAGCGAGCGAGCGAGCGAGCGAGAGAGAGAGAGAGAGAGAGAGAGAGCGCTGAGATATTTTCAAGGTACACACAAACACACACCGCACCTAGAATTCATGGAAGATGTTTGTCGGTTGTGTGGGGTGGTCCAATAGTGCATCGGGTAATCGTTCCTGGATGGATGGAGGGTCTTGGGTGATAGTGTTGAGGCATGAAATCCTCCCCTTGAGAATTGAATAGAAAACGCACTGCTGACCATGCTTTCTTTCAAAAGTTCCAAAGACTGGCATCACTATCGCTAGATCTTGCGAGTGTGAAAGCTGGTTGCCAATCCAACAAAAGTATGGTTGGTGAATGCTGGGGGGTTCGCTCACAGTATTTGCCTCTGCAGATGGCACACAGTATACCGGGATGGATCCTTTCACCTGGAGCCCTGGTCCATGTAGTAAAAGATCTCCCAAAGAAGTCCACCAGTCGGTCTCCTGGTGATCCACATAGATATGGTGATCACCTCTTGAACATCCTCAGGTCGAACCTCACGTGCCTCAGGTCCCCTCTGAGACGCTGCACGGCTTTGGCCAAGTGGTAGACTTGCAACATCACCTGCGCATCGAATCGGTCAACCGTCCTCCCGCTACACGGCGGTCCTGCACCACGGGTCTCAAATTGGCTGCGAAGCGCGAGCCAAAATAAGACATTTCTCCAGAAGTGTGGCTTCACCCACAGAAAAAAACAGAATCACCCTGTTCCAGCTAAACCAAGTCTGCCGATCCAAAGAAGAGAACGCCCGGACCGCCCCCCTCCAGCACAGCGGCACCACGCGGTCGCCGCGCGGCGACCGCGACCGCGGCCGATCACGGGCGGTGCCTCGCCCTCGTAGAGCTCGTCGTCCAAGCCCGGCAAGACGTCCAGCGAGTTGGAGCGCCTGAACGACGCGTGGCTCAAACGACTTTTGGGTAGAGATCTGCACGGAAGTACCTTCATCGCCCAACTTCCCTACGCCCAGCACTCCAAATCCCTGCCGGTCCAAGTAAGAGAAAATTGCTCCGAACGACCTCATGGAAGACTCCGTGGGATTCCAACCACCATTGATTCAATGCTCTTCACTGAAGAACCATTGCTTCACTAAGGCCGGCTAAGGGTTTTACACTACAAAACCTAGTCAACCAACCATTCTCAAAATGGTCTTGGACTTCCAGGGATACTGTTTTGGCATTTTCCTGGACCCGTGAAATGCGTAAGACCTCCAGGGAATCCTCCCAAATCTCGCTCCCCTAAGAATCCGGGCCCTCAAGCACATTGCGTTGTGCAAATTAAACGTGGAATATGCAAAGATCCACTTTGGCGCCCTGCCACTAACATGGAACTGACTCGGAAAATATCGGTTTTTTTCAGATATGTCTTGGTTGGCTATTTTTCACCAGAGTAGGGCTTGTTTCAGGTCCGGACCCCTGCCAGCCCCGGGCCCAAGGAGGGCCATAAGGTCTCGGAACCGAGACGGCCTCAAGTGTCCATCCTGCGGCATCGGCACCATGGCCTCCACGGGAACGGCGTTTGTGGACGCGTCGGCAGGTGGGAGAAGTGCTCATGTAGACTGTTGATGAACAAGACGTAGATGGCTTGATCCTCCAGGTAGGGGGGGGTAGGGGGAATTGATTCATCCACAGTCTACATCACTGAAGTTGAATGTTTCAGCTCCAAGAGGCTTTCCCTCTTGTGGCGCTCCAAGTCCAGCTGCTCCTCCACCGCAATTGCAGCTCAGAACTGTCTCTCAGGGGTCCACATCCCACACCCCTCGATCTAAGATCCGAAACCGCCCACTCCATCTCAGCCCACTCCACGCGCTCCGCATTCGTGCTCTCCCGGGCCACCCCCCCGAGCCTCTCGGAATTGCCCCAGCGTGCGCGTTCCGGCCACCGGGTCCTGCGCGTGAGTTCACAGAAGTTCCATCTGCAAAAGGGTGGTGAGACATGAGACTTATGTGGTGTTCCGAAGACCTATTTCACCAAGTACCCCTTTTCACATATTTCGGGATGTGTGATCTCTGTTTGGTGAAAAGGACTCAGGGCTTGTGAAGCGGTGGATGAAAAGCCCGCAACTGGCGCTGCCAGCACCGTGAAGCCACGTTTTGATGTGCCTGTTTGCGTCCAAAAAGTGCACTAAACAAGTTGGAAAGTGGTCCCATGATGGACATGAAGATAAAAACAAACACTCTTTTCATGTGCATTATAAATTATAAATATGATATCATTACTACATTGTACATCTTATGAGATGTAGGTCTCCAACAGGTATCTCCATGGTCTCCAAGCCCCCCCAACACGAGAACACGAGACTTCGCCCAGTCGTGACCCGTCTTGGTTGAATTTCTAGAGCTTGAGTCGATGTGGATGTATTTTGAGGCTCCCTGAAGTATTCTTCAGGTGGGCCTCTTCCTTAGACCCGAAAAACTCAACCTGAAAACTGGAGACGAGCTGTGACTCGCTGTGACCGTGACTCACTTCCTCCAGCTGCACCGGTTTCAGCTTCAGATCTCTTGGGCACGAACACGCGAACCGCTCCACCGGAGCCCCGCGAACCGCGCCGCACCGCTCCTGGCGCCGCAGACTGGGCCTGATGGGTCTCGGTGCGGTACGGGACTCGTCGTTGGACACCGGAACTCACCGCAGGAGTTCCGAAACGAAGCTTGGTCGTTGGACCACGGGGAGTCCAATGACGATTAATTCTAAAAAAGGAGGGAGGGGGGTCTTAATGGGTCTTATGATAAGTCTTATTTGTATGTGGGTGACCTGAAAGAAAAATAGAACTGCCTTCACTTCAGTGGGACAAATTATAGCCTTTGGACCTCTAGGGTAGAAATGTCTGGAGCAGTCTCTTCATGTCTCCGACTGTTCAAGCCGCGACAAGCTTCTCCGTTTTGGCCTCACTTCATGTCCAAAAGATTCGTCTTCAGTAGCATTCTCCACCATCCAATCTGTTCCTGTCTCTACAAGGGCTTCACTTGGTGGCAAACAAACAGTCCTCACTCAAGAGAGGTTTCTCCTGCTTGTTTCTACATGCTGTTTTCTTTGTATCTGGCAAACAAGGGTGGGTGAGAAATCAAACTGCTCCAACTCCGACTAGTTTGGCTGCAAATCTGGACGACACAGTCGCCGCAGGCGAGCCAAGTGGCTCACATGGGGCAGCACTAAACTCTCTATCTTCTGAACTCTACCGTGCTCCGGCGGCTTGGATCTGTGCAGTTTTGGTGACCAATGATTCTCCACGCCAAGCAGTTGAATGGCTTGCAAGGAGGCATCACTTTGATTCTCGTACATAGCTCTTGATCGTTTCAGACATCTCGAACGACGCGAGTATCCACAGCTGTACTCCCCGCTCGTCTTTTCCTTTTTTGTTTGAAAGGAGGCCTGTACCCTTGAATGGTATCTTTTGCGTTGCTGAAAAAGCAGTGCACCGTGTTTGGGCCATATCTGGGCAAGAAACAAGACATGGTCAGAATTCCTTTGGCAAGACGTGCTGAAATCCTCTTGACGCTTTTGTGCACTGCGGCTGTGTCAAAGGAGTACGGTCAACAGTCGCCCTAGACTGACAAGCCAGAACTTGCCGCAGGCGTGTCTAGGGTGCCCCGAATACCCCCAAGTCTTCAAGGCTTGATGTCACGAGTTCAACTCCTGCCAAAGGACCTGCAGTTTGCACTGAGCCAATTCCACCTTCATGAAGGATTGGGTGGAAACTGTGGTTTCTTGTAAGCATTGCACAGTACTGCCCAGCTTTTTGTATACAATCACTCTATTTTGCGACCGACCCACCTTGAAATTGTACATTTTTTACGGGGTCCAACTTATATCCAACAATGCTTGCAAGTTGCAAGTAAGGCATAACTGAACAAGTGGTAAGAGGGTCCAAAAACAGAGTTATTATAGAGCGTCTAGACTTCTTTTATTTTATTCATCCACTGCATGCTGCGTTTATCTCTGAGCCTTGTCACATTGTACAGTTTATTGTATATTTTTCGACCCATGATCGAGACAAGGCTCAGAGATAAACGCAGCATGCAGTGGATGAATAAAATAAAAGAAGTCTAGACGCTCTATAATAACTCTGTTTTTGGACCCTCTTACCACTTGTTCAGTTATGCCTTACTTGCAACTTGCAAGCATTGTTGGATATAAGTTGGACCCCGTAAAAAATGTACAATTTCAAGGTGGGTCGGTCGCAAAATAGAGTGATTGTATACAAAAAGCTGGGCAGTACTGTGCAATGTCAAAGGGGTCGAGAAGATAGTGATTGGAGTGCTTACAAGAAACCACAGTTGGACCCCCAAAAGCCGCGAAGTGACCCGAATAGGGTTTGGTCGCCTCAAGCTTCACCTATAAAACCTGCATCCCAAGATCCCAAGTGACCGGTGCAATTGGGCGCACCCCTCGAGGTGTGAAAGCTGCATCGCAGTTTCGATCACGCCGAAACGCCTCGGCTCTCTCGTCCTTCGCGCGAGGAACAGGTAGAAATGTGATGCCAGGCTCTTGCAAAAAGCCTTTCCACTTCTGGTTTTCAGTTTGCCGTGGTGCTGCGAACACGGCCGTGATCGCTTGCTTGGCCGCCCATCCATGTCCAAACAAATGGTGTCGCTTGACTTCCATACTCGAACAGCTCCGGGATGGGTTGAGGCCCATGAGGCCCATCCGATCGACAGCACAAATGTGTTTTTTTCGAAGGCGACAGAACCAGGAACCAGGAGCCAAAGGTGACTGGAAGCGGCTGGAAGTTCCCCACCAAGTGCTGGAAGACTTCATATTCTACAGGATTTGTTGCGGGGGCGAAACAGCAGCTTGAAGAAAGTCTGTTCATCCAGCTGGGTCTTGGACGGGTAGTTGTTAAAACATGTTGAATTATAAAGATGAAGGTTCTTACATGCATCAAACGCATCAGCTGTCTGATTGGAGCCAAGTCTTGTAGCACAATGATGCAGTACGCACCTGGCAAACACTGTACACACCGGGTGGATCAGTTTTGAATGCCAAAACGAATTGAACACGATAGGAGGAAGATGCTGACTCCGACCCATGAGAAGCCCATGTCTCCACCATACATGTCAAGAACTTCCTGGGTTTCCCGTTTTCCCAACCAGAACAGTACTGGTATGTTCTGGTTGTTCCATTATGGCACTGTTTCGATCCTTTACAGAAGTGGCTGAGAATTCCATCCAGAACTGTTTCTGGTTGGGAAAGCGGGGTAAACTCAGGTTGACTGGGTTTCCAGCTCATGTGGTCTCATTGGACGCACCGATCATACCCAATCCCAGTCATGGCTTTCCACCAGTTCCCATGGCTTGGGGGGCTGGAAAGCTAGGTTCGGGTGGGTTCGGGAACATAAAACAGAAAACCTAAAAAATGCAAGCTGAAAAAGCCTGACTTAGGCCTAAGGCTGTCATTTCAGGTAGTAGGTTAAGAAATAACAATAAATATATATATATATATAAAGTAATAAAAGAGCATAAAAGCAACTTGCGGCAGCAATCTGACCTTTCCTGCTCTGCTCGCCCCCAGCATCAACCCGACGCCTCTTGGGCTCAATCTCGAGCGAAGTCTCCGCGCTCAAGCTTGTCTTCTTCTCAGCCTTCTCAGCCTTGCAAGTCATTAATTATAGCTTCAAGATGCTTCAAGGTTTTCCACATCGCTTCTAGGGTGGAGGCCATCGCTACTAGGTTGGAGGCCATCGCTTCTAGGGTGGAGGCCATCGCTCTTAGGTGGAGGCCATCGCTCTTAGGGTGGAGGCCATCGCTTATAGCTTCAAGGTTTTCCACACTACATGCTATTCTACACGGTGAGAGAAGATTCGCTTTTCCATAGCTGATAGCTGCAGTTGGCGCATGTTGGCGCTTGCCATCAGGCTGTGGCGTGTTTTCAGGTCCTTTTCTCTTAGCCCAAACTCGGAACGGGGCCGCGGCCCGAGTGAAGATGTTTCGACTTGGAACACCCTGGAGCTGGGCCACTTGTTTGATCCTTTCCCTACAGGTCAGGAAACTGACCTCACTTTGAAGTTCATACAAAAAACACGACTCAATATGACTCTAAAATGAGGTTGTCAAGATCAGCTTGGGAGCAAAAAGCTCAGACGCTTCGCCGCGTAGCCGCTTTTGACCGATGTTGTGCGGTGATCGAGCATCGTTCTCCGTCGCTTCTCGAGCAGTTTTCAAAGCAGCAGTCGTGTCGGTGCTCGAGCGTGTCGAAATCTTGATGAATCAAACCCCCACATGCAGAGACCATCCAAATGAGGAGGAAAATGCATGCAGATTCTACGTCGCTGTTCAAAACCCTGCAACGCTGGGTGCGTGGCCGTTGGTGCTAAGGTCACGGCGGAAGCCTTTGCTTTTGCCTTGCCTGAAACGCATCGTGACCGGGCCCCGTGGCCGGTTTTGCATGGCGCTTTTAGGCGCTTTCCGAACCAACACAGGTCGTTGTGACTGGAGCGCATCTCGCAATGCTCTCTGCAAGCAGATTGAGGACTCTTAGCACTTGAAAGGCGCCTGGACGCAAAGAGTCATGCTATGAGCTCTTGCACCACCTCAATCTGAAGCAAGAACGTGTCAATTCCATGGCGACCCATTCATTGATTCATTAAAGAGGAAAGTGATCACCTATATACAAAGATTGCACCAGCATCCAGATAGCATAGCAAAATGCCTCTGCATTCCGTGATCAAAACCTGAAGCACCTGCAAATCAAATCAGAAAACTGTTGCCCACTTTCTGACTTCGGACCAGTCTTCCATCAGAAGTATAGCCAGGAAGAAAAAGCTACCCAACTTTCTCCGCACAAGAGTTGATCAGGACTCTGCCCTGGGCCCCATCCCCTCCATGAAAATCCCACTCATCCCAAATCTGTTCGCCGACCCAACCGCTGCACCTCGAGCTTGGCCCTGTGGCATCTTCGGCTTTGCTTTGGGCTTGGAAGGCTCAGAAGAAGGCGCGGCACCTGAAGGGATGGGGAAACGTCAAGAATCAAGAAGCACCACCCAAACAGTCCTGGAGTGGTTGAAACAGGATCAATTTAGACAATGTGGCGGCATATATTCCAACATATGCACAGAGTGTCTGGAGCAGGGAGCATGAAATCCAAGAGGAAGAACATGTTTTTTTATGCTTTCAGCGTGCCATCGATGGCAACAAAGCAGAAGTGATCGAAGGCTCCGCCGGGCCAGTGAAGCACAGCTTCCAAACACCACAACTCTCCACAGCTTGTTTCATCATTCTGGGTTGCCTAGGTCGCAGGCTGATGGTACGGTACCTTTCTTATCACCATCCTCCCTACTTCCCACCTCCGGGGACACCGCAACCCCGGAAGCCTTCTGGCACACCCGGCAACACCGGGGCGCTCGCAGAGCCCTCCGCGGACTCGGGCGGCTTGGGCCGCTTCGACGACTTCGGCCGCTTGGAGGGCTTCGGCGCCTGAAGCAGAGGATCTCTGGTGAGATCAGAGATCCGTGGCAGTGCATTTTCTGGCACTTTGAGGTGGGAACATGTAGGAAGCGAGACCAGGACCCACAGGGGGTGGTTCAATCACCCCTTTGACCAATAAGGGGCTATGAACCAACACCATTAGGGGGCTCTGGTAGGTTGTTTGTAGTTGTGCAGGTCGTGTCCTTTTGGAATCACTGGTTGCCTATGGCCGCTTTATCGCTAGCCGCCAGGAGTGTTACAGTAAAAGTGAACACCGGAACACCACAAAAAATCACTGGTGTACTGTAGCCGCTACCCGACGAACTGTTCTAACATCTAACAAGCCATAATCCTGCAATGGCCTCCCGAGTCAGCTTCATAATCTATCATGATGTGATGCATGGTCAGAATTGTGCAGTCCTTCCCCAACCGTCGCCGTTTCCCACATAGATACACTGACCATGTACTACTGGTAAGAAATCAATAATGTGCTTTCGGGGTTGGCTCAGCTTAGCCGGACAACCACGGCAGGAGAACGCATGCTGGAAGTTCCTGCATGTATGAAATCAGGAGCATCTTGGCAACAGGCATGGTTCTGCAGATGGCATACTCCAATGCGTTTTGCCCCAGCTCCAAAGCCTATCCAAAACACCTATTTAAGGTGGTTTTAGAGGCTCGATGGCACTGGCACCCCAAGAGGTCTGGAACGACAGATGGGGAACCACCTTTTGAGACGATATCCGATACCAATGGCGATATCGGCTGCACCTCTGAGGCTGGTTGATCTGCAGCTGCTTCATGAGCCTTTCCGCTCTCTCAAGCAGTATGGACTGATGATATGCTTGACGGGCAAGGTAGATTATCTTTAGGCAGCTTAAGACGGGCAAAGGATTGAAACCATGATGCTCTGGCTTAGTGTGGATGCTGTGGTCACCTGCCGGCCGTCTTATATTGGAAGTGGGGCTGGGCACCATTGCTATGCATTCATTGACCTCCTTCACTTGTTCACACCCACAAATGGAATCTCTGTCCCCCTCACGATCTGGCGCAGCCCGCCTCTGAAGCTGCCGCGGCTGCGGCTGGAGGGTCATGAACCTTCCCGCTTGACTCTGGACTTGCCTGCAGGGCTGGACAAAACACTCTCCCAGCAGTGGGGCAAAGCAAGCGGCTTAAGAGGATCCCAGTAAATATAGTAAATAAAAAACAATGCTCTTGTTTAAAGCAAATATCCATTTATGCTCTGGTGGCCGTCGCTGTGTTGGAAGCGTGGCTGGGCACCTTTGCCTTTGCTATGCATTCATTGAACCAAAAATGGCCCGGCCCGTGTCGCCCTCACGATCTGGCACAGCCCACCTCTGAAGCTGCCGCAGCTGCGG
>CAXAMN010000669.1:1725127-1737749 GCA_963970005.1 Durusdinium trenchii
GCCCCTGTCACCCTCACGATCTGGCACAGCCCACCTCTGAAGCTGCCACAGCTGCGGCTGGAGGTTCATGAACCTTCCCGCTTGACGCCGAACTTGCCTGCAGGGCTGAACAAAAACTCTCCCAGCAGTGTAAGCTGATGATATGTGCGGACGGGTAAAGCAAGCGGCTAGCGGCTTAAGAGGCTCCCAGTAAATACAAAACATTTAAAGAAAAAGAAGCTCTTGCTTTAATAGTGTTTATGCTGTGGTGGCCTTCACTGTGTTGGAAGCGTGGCTGGGCACCTTTGTTATTCATGCATTGAATCTCTGTCTCTTGTTATGAACCAAAAATTGCATCTCTGTCGCCCTCATGATCTGGCACAGCCCGCCTCTGAAGCTGCCGCAGCTGCGGCTGGAGGTTCATGAACCTTCCCATTCGACTGTCGTTTTCTGCGCTCCACAGAACAAAGCGGCGTGCGTTGGTCGCTCAATGCTCACTATCATCAGTGGTCGCTATATACCGCTGTTTGGACCAGCAAGACCCAGTGCTGGTGCTTGCAGTCCCTACGTTCACAAGGAAGCCGCACTGTGGTTCGGATCCTCTACGAATGGTCTCTGTGGAGGAACGACTCGTTCGTGACACGCAACCAACCCCCTCTCCAAAGGATGCAACGGTTTGGATCTGAGTTCTTCGGGTGGTTGGAAAAACTACCTGACATGACAGGATATGTGATGTGGGATACGTTCATGCGCAAGGATCTCATGATCTCCAAACCAGAGCGAACTCTGTGGATGTTATTTCCTTTTGCCCAGCATATTCCCATGGATTCCCAAAAGGGGGAGCACCTTCACCATCTCCACGGCCTCGCGCCGACCCTGGACGCCTCTTCCGAGAGCAGCACCTCGGCACCGCTGTCCGCCCCGTCCTGACGAGTCGCACTCCGTCCGGTCACCACCGGTGATGAGGTTCGGCACCACGCGACATGGCGCCGAGACGTTCGTTGGGGTTCAATGATAGAACTGCGAGACTTTCGGTGGGCTTCAAAGCCAAGACAGGGTCAGCTGATCTGCCTCTGCATCAACAAACACCTGAACTTAGCGCACAATTCACGGAGGCCTTCAAAAGCTCTTCATCCAATTCGCAAAGGAGGAAGTCCTGCCGAGCACGGAGGTGTGGACCAGTAATGGCTGCCATCCGTTCCGAAAATATCCGAAAATTATGTACTGGACGATTGGTCTTGGTCAGGCACATTGGATGATCGTCTGTTCTTGTTCCCACAAATGCTGGCAGTGTTTGCATGTGTTGTTTGGGCCTTGCATGTGTCATCTGCAGGTGCAGGGAATTCCCTTCCACTCTGAAATGTACGTGTGTAAAGGAAGATTGCAAAAAAACATCTCTTTCCACCTCCTCTGAAGGTCAACCTACCAGGGGGGGTTGACCTACAGCCTTAAGTAGAGTTTTTATGACCAAGTCCGGTAAAATGAGGCGATGACCAACTCCAGTTCCTGCCACCACCCTATCTTCCAACAATTAGCCCCTTGTAGCTTCTTGTTCCTAGTAGTAAGTCCAGGAGCGCCTAGTAGCTTCTTGCTCCTCAAAAATGCCAGATGATGGATGAATCTCTTCACTCCCGGTCCGTGGCTTCCCGCGCAGTGGCATCGCTGGTGGGTGTGGCTGGGGTGGGGTATCCCCAACCTCGGTCAGTCCACGACGACTTGAGGAGAGGACGACGTTGTAAAAAAAAGAAAACATCGGTTTACAGGTCCATGAAAAACAACAGTTGTTCATCTATAGAAAGGTGGCCATGAACATGCAGACTGAAGTAGTCAAAGCATCTTTGTGTCAACTACGACTACAACTGGCTGCGTCTTCAGTTTAAATTGATGGATCCTCCAAAAAAGGAACTGCGAAGCAAAGCCCACTATATATTGCCAAATTCGCATCAACACACGTTTCAGTTGTCTTACAAGCGTCCTTTTGTCTGGTGTGTTACTCGGGCACTGTGTTTTCTGGGTAAATATATGCTGAATTGATTTGGTAAATGAGCCTGACTACTGGACCTTCTTTTACGAGGCGATGGCTGCAGTGTTTTGCACAACTTGTACCTCAGGTGTTTTCCGCTCGTTGGATGTGGATCAACAACCCCATACTGTACTTTCACACGCAAATGGCTTGTGACTGGAGGTTCATCCTGTAAGAAGCTTGGAAAAAGACAACACTTTTTGCATGAGCAGGCTCTCCAGGAAAAGCTTGCAGATGTTCTTTGGGCAGATGCTGACTGGACGCATGGCTTTTGTGGTTGAAAGTGGTTGATGGGCCATCTATATATATACAGATCTTTCCTATGTTTGCCCAACCAAGAAGTGTCTGTCGTGTCCGTCTGCCAACAATGGTGACCTGTGACCCTCCAGGCGCCATGTGGCTCATATGGTTTGAAACGAAGAGCTTTCTATGTCTTCCATCAGGGGTCTGGCCTGGCGCGGAGCCTCCTTTCACATGTGTTCAATTGGTGCTTGGGGCACTGCTGGTGGAGCCTGCTGACACCTTGTCGATAGAAACAGCCTGATGGAAGTGGAGGCATTGTCCCGAACCCTCACAGTTGAGTCCCGTCTCTATATAAAGAACATGAAACAACCTTAGTTCACCAAGAAATCAGTAGATAGACTCTGCTGCTTGCCCTATGGCTCCCTATGGCCTATCTGTTCAATCTCCTCCCAAGCGATCGCCTTGTTGGTTTCCCCCGTCTGGTTGCGTGGCTCTTTGGATTACCATTTCCTCTGCAAACATGACTTACAGTGACCATGATTGTTCCAGGGAGTGTCACCCTCTAAGCGCCAACCACATATCTTTGGAAAATCCGAGCCACAGCGCCGGCTGCGGTGGGGCTGTACCAGGTCGGCCTCCTTGTCTGATCTGCTGGTCTTTCAAAGGGATCCTTCTGGAGGAGGTGTTTCTTTTTTCCTGCCTGCTACCTATCCCAAGTCGAGTACTTGGTTTTTTGTATGACCAACTTCAGTAGAATGAGGTCTTTGACCTGTACCGTATCTTTGGAATGCTTAGAACCCTGCACTGCACGTGCCTGCTATGGGTGAGTAGAACGTAGTCTGCGCGAGACGCAGAAATGGTCGCTCACCCCGACCACTCAAGAAGGTCTCAGATCAACACCTGTCACAAGGAAGGATCCGGCGATTTCAGAAGGATCTTTCTACATCCTACCCATCCTCCAAAGAAGATCCAGCCTTCTAGGCACAGAAATTCCTCTTTTGGTCTCACACTTCATCTGACAGGAACCCGAAGGATCACTGACGGGCCGGTGATCCTTCCCTCCCGCTCTCCCCCATCCCCCGTTCGCACCCACTCCTCCACGGGCAAGCTGGGGTCGAAAAAAATCGCCTGGGCGAGGATCGAACGAGAAAGTGAAGTTCGGATGATGGATCATCAGAGTCAGGGGGTCAGGGCCAGTCTTAACCCCAGATTCTTGTTGATGGAATCCACAACCAAAGGCGCAAAGCTGTGTTACTTCTGGCACTCAAGCAAGGGCCGCAGAACAGTTCGTAGACTCCGCCAAAATCACTACCCCTCAAAACAGAATAACCCCCCCCCCTGACAGAAGGGAGCCATGGGTTTTGAGTATGGCATGACGGCCAAGAAAAAGCCTTCCGGCAGCTTTAGCCCTAGCTATGTTCGACTCAGGACTGGCAGAAGGGGAAAAAAGGCAGGGACGGCACCTCTAGAATCTCTAGAACCCATCACCATGGGCATTAAACTCCCAGGCACTGTTCAATGACGGCTTCAGGAAATCAAGTCTACCCAGCCAGGGGTCTCCATATTCAAAAATATAAATCCAAAATGAACCCTGAACCCATCAGGCTGTCTTCAACAGGCTGTCGGTCTGCACCGAGGCGTTTGCCCCCCCGCCCCGCCTCGAGTTCCGTCAGCTCCGTGGTGGCCGCGCGGCGCGACGCCGCACCGCGTCGTTCCACGCGTGGTTCCACGCCATGGCGCAGCGGGTCACTGTGCCGCACCGGTGGTTTGGGTCAGGCAAGGTGGGCGGCACCGGTCACTTGGAGGGTCTTCATGCACAGTATTGGCGGTTGAAAGATTCAGACGCCGGCTTGGAAGCTAGTTTGGCGCCAAGTAGTTCTGCAACAGTGTGGTTTTCCGGAAAAACAGTGTCCCAATTAGGCCAAGGTCGAAACAACACCGTCTTCAAACCATTTGCACCTCTTCGGCATTAAATTTTAACCCTATCCCAGAAGACCATGTGGACCAATCAGGACCATATGAAATGAGGATTGGGATGGTTTATCTCCAATTCCACCACTCCCATTGCTTCTGCTTCTCATGCCTTTCTTCCAAGTCAGCTTAAAGCTCAGGACCACCAGCAGCATGGCTCAGATCCATCCGCACGATGCCTTTGGTATCCCTAGAGGTCGAGGATCTCATTTTGGAGGTCATACAAAAACAATTGTCTTCGTACATGCTGCACTGAAGGACTCAAAGGACTCAGGACCAGGTCAGACTTGTGTCAGACTGGACTTGTAGGGTATGGTTTGGAAAGAAATTTGAACCACGTTGTTCATCCCTCTGCAATGGTCTCAAACTGTGTCTCAAGGAATTCCCAAATGTCTCATCCAAACCTGAGTCACCTCCATTTTGTCACCGAGCTTGAAGGGCTCCGAACTATCGGAAGGACCCTCGAAACTCGACGATCCTATCCGGTACCCTACTGAGTGAGTTGCGGGTCCTTTGTTTTACACCCCAAAAACCACCTCTCCGACGACGCACCGGGTTGCTCCTCCGGGTCGCTCCACCGGTCCACCGGTCGTCCGCCGACGCAGCGGCGGCGGCAGTCCGCGGAAGCGCGCCGCTCGCAGCTCGCCCCGGGTGATTTGGGGGCCAAACATGCCCAAGACCAAATAGTATGTATGAGTACAGCAAGTCTGCTACGGAAGAAGTACAAATGTACGTTGTGAAAAGCGAATTCAGTCCACAAGACACAAGTTCGTTGAGAAAACAGGTTCTCAAAGCCTCAGCCATGTTCAACAGAGACTGTCACACAGTCCGCGAAACAACTCCTTTCGGACAGTTGCAGAGAAATCCACACAGTCGCATCCCCATTCCATGGATTTCCATGGTCACAGTGCGGATAGAACCATAATAGTACGCCGTGCCGTAGTATTTTGGCTTTAAGAAGAGGAGGCCAAGCTCCCACCATTTAAGTCTGACCACCAATTTCGGGATCCGTCGCAGTTACTTTTTGCCTGCCTCCGTCGTGTACAGACGAGTTCTCGTCGCGAAACACCTGACGTCTGAACGGCAGAGAGTTGACAGCCACTAGCAGCCACCGCCATGAAACCGTGTGCAGCCAAAGGCAGTGAAGAGGTCGATTTGTCTGGTGTGGCGAAAATCGAGTGGACACTCCATGGCAACACCGGAGGTGTTTGGTCTTTTGCCTACCAGTGCCTACCAGGGTTCACAAAACGGTTGGTTTTTAGTCTCTGAGTGAGTGGATCATCGGTCTCCCCTATCCTCCAAAAAGCACCCCTTTGGAACTGCTGGCAATGTAACCGTTGCTATGCTTGCAGAGAGCAAAAGCACCACCCCTTGGTTTTGCGCCGCCGAAAATCTTGTCATTGGATCCCTGTTCTTCCACAGAACACCTTGAGGGCGGCTAAAAAATATCCGTTGTCACTGACCAAGTAGAGTAGAGTGGCATACAAAACAGTAAGGAACATAAGTTTGAACATCTGCTTACGGTTCATCCGAAACAAGATCTGCTATTGAAAGACATTGCCTTTCTTGGATCTTGCATGTTCACGCTCACATGCACTCTCCCAAAGTTTGTACATCTTTGTTAAGCAACTTGGGTTGACGACTGGCTCGGTGGCTGCGCATCCCCAGGCTTGTGGAACCGGTCTATGTACAAGAGGCGGTCCGATCGGCAGGCCGCACACACCGCCCCAACATGTCAGCGTGCGAGGAAGGAAAAGCAGATCAACTCTGAAACAACTTGGGATACTGAGCCCTCAGTGTTGTTTAAACTAGACCTGATAAAGGGTCACTATACCTACAAAAGTTGAAGGACCTCTATAGACTATCCCTTAAATACCCAATAAGGTTCTGTAAGGTAACTTGATTAATCTCTCTTGGTGTACAGTACTGGCATAGGATGGTGTTCTTTCTTCCATTCAAACCACGTTTTGGTGGGTAGAACTTGGTCAAGTAACCAAGCTGTTTCATGAGTGAAAAGCAATCCACATCTCTAGGAGATATCAAGATGATGCCAAGAATCTTGGTAATTATGGGCATGTGTTATAGAGAGAGAGAGAGAGAGATGTTACATCCTGTTTGCGTACAGCCTTGAACCTCAAGTGACTCAAGTTGTCTGTCTCAGTCGCACTCCATATGTTTTTGTCCATACACCCACTGAATCCCCCTATGTCTCACCGTCTGGCACATCACAGGGGGGGCGTTGCGCTCCGCATTCGACCGTGCATGGGGCCACTCAGGCGGTGCGCTGCAAGAGGTGTACTCCAATCTCGGTGCTCACCAAGTCATGAACCTCTGCAGCTTCAAAGCGAGATGACCGGCATCCCGGCTCAGCCTATCGTTCGGGCGAAGTGGCGCCATGACCGTGAGTCCATCCGTTCACCGGAAGAAACTCCTTCCAGAAGTGGAATTGAAGACCGAATTCACCCACAAGCGTACCACAAGTTTCAAAGGACAGCCCAGAGTGCTTTCATTGTCGAAAAGAGAAGGATCACCCCCTTCTCTTCCCCGTTCTCTTCCCCTGTCTCCCCTTCACTTTCACTCCTCACATCCTCACATCCCTCTCGCCTCACCAACCTGGAGTTCAAAGGCAGCCTTAAGGACTGCCGCAGGCACTTGCGGTCGCACGCCTGACTTGCCGCGCGGCGGGGTCCGTGCGGGCGAGGCGCGGAAAACAAAACGCCGCGACGGGGCGCCGTCGATCGAGTCGTGTTTGATCAGTCAAAGCTTCACAGCTCGCTCCTCACCCTCATCTCGCCGCCCTCCCGCGCCTTGTTTGGCCTTGTCCTGCTGAATGCCAACACCCTTCACGCGGTCCAACCAGCCCATGTCGCCCGCCAAGTCGCCACCCTTCAGCGCGGAGGGACATTGCGAGACCTCCCGGCAGACCTTCCTCAGCTCGAAGGGGTGGCCGGTAAACGGAAGGGGGCTCTAGCTTCAGTTGGTGACCCTTTTTCCAGGCCGGCTTGTAACATTGTTGCAACCCGGATAACCAGGATATCAAGGTTCTGTTCCGGACTGCTTCACACGCGAAAGCCGCGTGTTTCCCACTTCACAAGCTCATCTTCGCTCACGACCGTCACGGTTCAAACGGTCTGGCGTTTTTGGTTCTGGTCATGGAAGGTCAGTGTTTGCGATCGAGGACATGCATAGGAATAGAAGCGGAGCGTCCAAAAACGGCGTCCCCCCGAAACAATGGAACGAAGGAACCGAGATTGGCCCAGATTGTTGTTTTAAATGTTTTTGTCGGATCACGTGACTTCACAACTTCAAGTCTGCATACCTGGAAATGCAAGTCGGAGCAATGGCATGGTGCACATCTCTTTCTTTTTCACTGATGTCGTGATATGAATCACCGGCAAGCGACTTAAATAGCAGCTCACTGGCTGCATGTCTTCCATGCCTGTTGGCCAGGTCAGGTCTCCCAAACCAGAACTTGCTACCTGCTACCAGCTTTCCCAACACCCTTGACCAGTGGCCCAGACCAGAACTCTAGTCAGATCGTCTGGTATCGACCTCGGACAAATTCCTTTGGCGTGGCCATTCGAAGAGGATTCCAGATGCAGCACTAACGAGTGGATGAATTTTCCCTGGTTCTTTTTCTATACAAGCCTCAAGCTTCTTGTTGCTAGTATATAATGGTAATGGCCTTCAACCTAACAGCAATGACCTCCACCTAGTAGCTTCTTGCTCCTGCTATAGCGATGCATCAGCATCATCAGCACGTCCCCATTTTGGATGGCCTCTCGGGGGAAGCTGCGAAGCTGCGATTGACCAAAAACCTCCCACCTCACTGAGAGAGGCTCCACAGTGAACATCCCCCCCTCAGTCATTCAAGCCAAGGCTCTGGAAGCTTTTCATGCCATCAGCCTATCTTCGGCCGTCACTCAAATCGGTTTTCACGGCCGCTGCGGATGGAAAGTGGGTGAAGACAAGCTTCACTTCCACCATGTGACGTGTGTAGTGGCAGGAACCCCCAGTGGCCTGAAATGTGCTCAGTCTGCAAGCTGAAGCATCGGATTCCTCAATGACCTTCGGGATCTACTGCCCTCATTCCACTGAGAGATGCGACCAGCTGGCATGTAAACACGAACCTGAGTGACCTCTATTTTGGACCACCCACCACCCAATAATAGGGTCAAACTTCCTCACTAAACCAATTCACAATTTTGAGGTCTTTTCCTGGACTTTTCCTGGGTTCTAGGTCAAAAAGGGACCGCCTGAAGCCTGTGACTAAGGTGGAAGGTGGTAGGAAGTTCCATCACGGCTTTCACAGAACCTGAGGCCCTCCCGAGGCGTCCAACCACGGCGTCTTTCCGTTCTCCATTTGTTCTGACCGCCATGAAGTCCAACCATCACCCCGACAACCCCCCCAAAAAAGGTTTCGGCCCGCGACCAGCAAGACAACACAAGTCACCTCTTCAAACAAACAAATGTGCCTATTTTTCGCCCCTACGAAAAACCCTACCTTTGACTCTTACCTTCATCCGTCCTCTTCACCCTCCAAGAGCTCTCACCTCCAGTTTCAGCAAGATCTCCAACATCTCAGCCTCCGCCTCTTCTTGCGTGCGCTTCACCTGCCCCACCAAATTTCTCCAATCACGAATCGGTTCGCTTCAGTCGTCGTCAGATTTCACCGAAAAATGAGCTGGTAAGAAGATGGGCAACCGCACCCACATCATCTCCACCACCCCCCATCATACGCCGTTTCACCACCGCGCAGGGGTTCCGCGTTCCGGTGACCGCGGTGCCTGGCTCCGTCGGATGGGGTCCATCACTGGAGGCCCGGCCCCGGGCTTCACGCGTAGCAAGATCTGCCGTAGCCGCACCTGCACCCCGTGCAGCGGGACGAGCCCGAAGCCGCGAGGAGCGAGCAAATGGAATTGGGTGGTGAGGACCGCGGCCGAGGCCGGCTGCCAGTGTTCTGTTTGGAGAAGAGTACGATGTACACCGTGGGTCGTGAAAACATCGGGTGAAAACCATCCAAAGATGTTTGTGTCTAATAGGCGGGTTGAGCTGAGCTGAAGAGGCCATCCTCTTTGTCCAAAGCTGGATCTCAAATGTTGGACCATGAATTCATACCCTGGCATGTTCTGTTTCAGGGTGTTTTTCGACCCACATCATCGAGGCCTTCGCCGCCTTAGCCTTAGCCACCGTGTTCCGCGAAGTTTCGAGAGACTTCTCAGGTCGTTTGCAGGATGGGGTTTGGCAAAGGAAGGAACCACGGTTTGGATCCATGAGGTCTTTTGGGGGAACATAGAGGGGGTTGTTCAACATCCATGGTTTGATGAAGAAATCCTGACATGGTTCCATGCACATCGACGATCTTGGACCGGGTCAAAGCCCGGTCCAAGGTGAGACACATTGACTTCCGCCTCTTTTCATGTTCGTTCGATCGCCGTAAATCGTTATGTCCACACATTGGCAAATATGCATCCCCTGCCAATGGTGAACAAATGGTCCAGATCGGTCTCCCAATTTCTTCATCCACATAATGAAACCGCTAATGCCTTTTGATGCCTCTACATCTCTCAGGGCCATCTGGGATGACTCAACCCAACTGATCCTTTCACCCCCACCCCTCCGGTGCCTGGTCTGCCTTCCCGGACCCGGTGCCACCGGTGCCCGCGGTGAAGATGGGGCTCGTGGAGCCCGTCTGAGTGAGGACGACCGAGCGAAGTGGCTGTGGCCAGCGACTCGCTCGCTTCATGGGATGGAAAAGACCGGAGTCGTTCGAAATGTTTTGATGTTCGGAGTCTTTCTGAGACGTTCGGAGTCTTTAACCACCAGTTTGGGGACATGCGGGGACGTCAAAAAGGATCCAAGTTCCAACCTTTTGTCCAGCCGGAGAGGCAGATCCACCCCTCACCCACTCCCAGCCCCTTGGAACACGTCACCGGAACCAACTGAACCAAGCGATCCACCAACCTTGACATCCTGCGTGGCGAAAGCTCACAAACGGGCCCCCCTGATGGGTCACATACTTATATAAGGGGGACTCCAAAAAGGTCAATCTGAAGAAGCTGGTTATAGTGGTCCATAGTGGTCCCCAAATAGATCGGTTTCCGACATCATGAGCGGCATCTACTTTTCTATCTACTTGGGGGGTCTATCTAAAGCCCCTCGTCCGGAAATCCCTGGGCCGTTGCTTTCTCGTCCGCGCCTTGAGACGCTTGGCCGGAGCTTCTGGCCTCAGGAAAAAAGGACATCAATTGCAGTGCTGCAACACTCTCATAATCTCATACCTTCCAATAGTCCAACGACATGACTGATCAAAAATCTGCTTGCCCAGCATCCAAAAGACCGGCCATTCCCTCTCCCAAGTGCTCCCCTGGGCTCCTCACGCCGTCGGCCCCTCGGCCTCCTCCGGCAGCAGCCGCGCGCAGGCCACGGCCATGGGCTTCGCCACGCCGCGCGTGCGCCGAGCGCGCAGCAGGGCGATGGAGCCTGCGGAATGGGTCCGCCACCCCGCGCAGGGCGGCCGGACGTGGTCGTGGAAGTCCCGCCCAGACGAAGCCAAAATGATCATTGTGTTTTTCTTTATATTATGGAAAGGGCACTATGCGGAATCGCGTAGCCAGCAACTGATTGACAAAGCAACGTCACGTGAACGAGCGTAGCAATGGAATCTTCCTTGCGTGTTCACTCAGAAAGCTCCAGTTTTCGGGTCTTGCATTCCACTGCTCGCACCATCAGTCACCCATGACCCACCAGTGCCGGACCCCCCCTAAACCCCCTGTGAACCACCCTGGTCATCCACACACCGACCGTCACCCCAACGAACCAGTGTCGAACCGACCGAAGAGTGGCCACGGCTCCGGCCACGGCCTGTGCGGGCCCAGCGTTTGGACAATTGCGGCGCCAAGAGTTTTTCGAAGTCCTCGTCCAGGGAACGCGTCGCCCTCGGGTGCGTTGGCGCGGAATCTAGTTCATCCCTCGGGTGCGTTGGGCGGGTCGGGGGTGGAATCAAAAACAAAACGTGGCCGCAACTTCCAGTCTAGGGTAGATGATGTCTGCAACTTCCGCAGTTTGGACATTTGTCCAAAGTTCCAAGAAAAGTGTTTGGGCACTCTCACCTCTAAAACCATCACCACACCACTCACATCAACTCACCACACAGCACCCCAGGGCGCCACACGGTCCCACACTCGCGGCCGCGTAGAGGGCCTCGGCCTCCTTCCTGGGCGCCAGGCAGGTTCAGCTGGGAAAACAGACTCGCTGGGCCATGAAAAACGGGCAATGGACTCCCACACGACTTGATACCCTTTTCATGAGGTGATCCGGAGTTCCACCTAGAAACTAAAATATGGAGCCAAGATCAGTGGGCTAACTTTACCTTCTAGTCCCAGATCCCTGAACATTCTTTCACGAGCGAACAGATCAAAGTGAATGCCAAACTGGAACTCTTTCGGTTGCTTGGGTCTTCGACTCTCTGGTGAGGAAAAAGGACGCGAAAATGATGCTGAGGCTGTTGACCTGCACCACCCACAAACGTCAAAAAAATATAAAACAGTGGAACCTATTATGCTCATGACAACTCTGGGCGCACGCTTCTCGCCAGGGCTCAGCAGCAAGAACTTCGCCTTCGCCGGCGCTGACCCCGTGGTGACGGTGGGCGACGAGGTGCCCGGTGCAGGCGCCTGGCGGCTTCGATGAAGAAGTCCTGCGTCTGCCCATATGTGTTGGTAACGGTTTATACACTACCAGTAGCTCATCCCCTTAACTGAAGGGCTGGGGTATAGTGGTACGTAGAGCTGCACGCATGAGGGAGGGCGCGCCTCATCCGCACACACGGATTCGACTCAAGTGCGCACACACATTTTATCAGCCCTTGTGCCTCATCTGCGCACACACTTGTTGACTCAAGCCCGCACACACCCCATCGGGGGGACTCAAGTGCGCACACAGGCCCTTTCGCGAATGTTGCTGCGTATTCCAAATTTCACCCCTGCATTGCTCACTTAAAGGGGTAGTCAACTTGGAATGGCCACTCCTTCTCTAAATTTTACCCTCAAGTGGCTCACCAAAGGGTGAGTCAACTTGGAATGACCACTTCCTTCTCTAAATTTTACCCTGGGGTGGCTCAACAAAGGGTGGGTCAACTTGGAAGGGCAACATCCTTATCTAAATTTTACCCCTGCATTGCCCACACAAAGGGGTGAGTCAAGTTGAAATGGCGACATCCTTCTCTAAAATTTACTCCTGCCTTGCCGACAAAAGGGTTAGTCAACTTGGAGTGGCAACATCCTTCTCTAAAATTTACCCCTGCATTGCCCAAGTGACTTCCTCACTCATTCCATCAGTCACTCACTCACGCACGCACGCACGCCCGGCCCGCCCGGCCCGCCCGCCCGCCCGCCCGGCCGCCCG
>CAXAMN010000669.1:1738149-1755836 GCA_963970005.1 Durusdinium trenchii
AACTTGACTCACCCTTTTGTGGCCAATGCAGGGGTAAAATTTAGAGAAGGAAGTGGCCCTTCCAAGTTGGCTCACCCTTTGGTCAGCCACCCGAGGGTAAAGTTTAGAGAAGGATGTTGCCATTCCAAGTTGACTAACCCTTTTGTCGGCAATGCAGGGGTAAAATTTAGAGAAGGATGTTGCCATTTCAACTTGACTCACCCCTTTGTGTGGGCAATGCAGGGGTAAAAGAATTTAGAAGGAAGTGGTCATTCCAACTTGACTCATCCTTTTGTTTGAGGCAGCAAATCCGCCTGTACAGTTGAGGCATCTCATTCGCGTGTACAGTTGAGTCACTTTTCGCGTGTACAGACGAGGCATGAGAGATGTGTGAGAGCCCCTAGACAATATACCCTCCGTCCATGCCCTTGCTTGTGAAAGGCACAGCCCTTGGGGTCTTGTTCCATAGTGAAAATATGCCAGCTTGTCACTAACACGGGTGAAGAGTTTCGATGCTCCTCCGACCAGCAAGTTCCCGGCTCCCGGCGCGGAAACCCTCCACGCGCACCACCCTCTTCAGGCCTTCCGCACTTGCAGATGAAAGGCTGCCCCCTCCGTGGCCACTGCCCATGCTCGGGCACCGACCACTAACACCACCGACCTAGGCACAGCCAGACCGGTGCGTGGCATCCGCGGCAACCGGCGCAGGCGCCGCCCTGAGATTGGTTTTCCACTCTCGAAAACTTCACCCTGGAACATGTATATACATCATTAAATCATTGTACATCAAGTACTATACGAAATAGATTGAAGTGAATGATGGGTCGGAATGAATGGTTTTGGGAGTGGCAGGGCTGGACCGGGAGGTCTACGGAATCAGAATGACAAGCTTTTGCCCCTGCACAAGTCAAAGAAGCAATCAACCGGCTTTGGCATGGTGCACTCTGGAATCAGGGCGGTCAAAATGGGTTCATGGGGTCGGAATGAAAGGTTTTGGGCGCCCAAAGGTCGAAACAACCATTCGCAGGCGTTCGAGTGGCAGGGGCTGGGGTTGCGAGGTTTCCAGTGGAACGGGTCGAAACGAAACATTTACGGGGTCGGCATGACAATGCATGACAGGTTTGGGCTGCTCGAAGACCCAGGGGTTGGAGTGGCGGGGGCTGGAATGGAAGGTTTCCTGTGGAACGGGGTCAAAATGAAAGGCTTGCGGCTTGCAGAGTCAAAGAGAAAGTATGCCGGTGGCAGGAAGGAGGGTTGATATGAATATGGTTTCGGGGTGAGAAAAAAAGGTAGGGATCAAAAAAAGAGGGAACGGGGTCAAATCATTTCAAATCAGTAGGGTCCCCATCCCATAACGACGGAGCAACATCACCGGAAGAACCGGTGATGTTGATGCCTTCAGAATTACAAAAGATTGATCAACATTTGAATGTTCCAAGAAACTCACTGGAAATCCGAGAAAATACGAAAAGAAAGCTACTAGGAGCAAAGGGCATCACTACTATAGGAACAAGGACGCTACGACCGGGGCTCCTGGCCCTACTACTAATAGTTACTAGGAACAATGTTTGCAAAAAAGAAACCAGAAACAGCGTTCCTGCTCCTAATTCTTGAATTAATTAGATGGGCCCCGAATCGGGGCCGTCCCAACGGCAGACGTCCGTGAAATCGGATCTGCTCTTCAAGGATTCAAAAGCACGACGAACAGGATCTGGATTCTGGATCCATCGATTGAGTGAGAACGGACCGATCGATGGTACTCGCTTCCTCTGAGATTGCCAGCTTCATATCGTTTCATATCGTTTCATCTCTTTGGGAGTTCCCCTGTCTAGAGTCTAGGTGACCTTTTACAGGCCCTTTTTGGTGACCTTTCACCAAGCAGAATATCAAGGTTGCTCACTTTGAAGAACCAGGTCAGTTGATTTGCTTGGTTCAGGTGGTTGCTTGATTCAAGTTGCGCGCTTGCTATGCTTACAGCTTCCCGTGCCGGAATGCTTCACCATCTGCCACCCCCTCTTGAAGCGCCCTCAAACACACCGCCTCCATGTCTTTCACTTCCGGCTTGGAGCCCTGCACTGCACCGAAATAGTCAACCTTCAGGATGTCAGGACCCACCGGTCCTAACACCGAGCGAACACCGAGCCTCCGGGGCTCGGCGGCTCCCCTGCGCTCGGCCGTTCCTCCCGACCTTTTCATGCCCAGGTGCACGGCAGTTCCACTCGCACCGCCTGCCGGCGGTCGCGGTCGGGGCTTCGCGCCCGGCGCCCGAAAACTTTAAAGAAACTTCACCGGCGGTGAAGAACAAATTGACCCGAGTCGAACGGGATTCGAACGCCATTCTTCGCTCTTTCAACCGTGTTCGGCAGTCGTTGGAAAACCCGCGTCCCCATCCAGTCCTGGTCAAACTCAGTTCTCTCTCACTTGTTTTGCAGAGTGACCCTGCCTTCGGTCTCTTCTGCACCGTCCACGGTGCGATCCGGGACCGTCCACCCGATCGCCACAGAAGGTCACAAGAAGCGTGGTGTGATGCAAACACTCCGGAAGCATCAACAGAAAGCCAGAGGAAGACTACTGCATTAGAAGAATCCAAACATATATATTATCCAAACCAAATCCTCGTGAAGCTAAAACAATCAAAAATACACACGCAGTGGACCACCCTGACATCGTGGAACTCTCAACCAACCGTCACTGAGACCGTCCATCCACAGCATCTCACTGCGAACACTAACCCTCAGCGAAAACGAACTCGCGACTCAAAAAACACATCTCAGCATCTCACCATGTCGTGGGTCAAGACAGCCCCTTTTCCAGCCCGACCGCGCCCAGTGTGGCACTCCGTGCGCCGTTTTGGCCGCGCCTGCGAGGACCTCTTGCAGCGTGGCTTCCAAGGCCGAGACCAGCTGGTGATCTAACCAACGACCCCGGTAGGCGCCCAAGCGCTTGACCTCGATCGATTGGACACTGCGACTTGAGTGGTATTCTGCTGGCGCTGGGTCAACTGAGCGCTGGTGAGAGGTCGGTAGTCGGTAGGCCCAAAAACCCTTGGATTGCCTTTTGGTTGGCTCTTAGTGGAGATCGTGCTCATATTGCGGCCTTGCGCCAAACCCGGTCTTGGTCAAAACACTCACTGTCGATGTTCCATCTCATCGCAATTCCACCCAACCTACTTCCCAGGCTTGATGAGTCTTGTAACCTTTTCTGATCATGGATAAAATTCACATAAATTCTTTGTACTGGTGCGAGTACTGCCAATTAGCCGTATCCATTGAGATCACCGGTTGGAGTTCCTGACTTCCACGGCATTGTTCGGAGATCGTTTTCACCATGGGATGCGATCTACTGAGGTCCATTGACTCTGTGCACCCCAAAACCTCCGAATCTCCATCCACTCACCCCAGCCACCCCCATCTTTTAGCCGCCAGTCCATCCAAGGCACCAGTTTCTCATGGAAGGTCCGTGCCGCGGTCTCGTTCTCAAAGGCACCCAGCATGGCCGAGGGACGGTCCAGGTGTGCCAGCTCCGTCTTCCTCGGGTTGCGCGAAGGGCGAGGAAGAACTGAAATGGATACCGGTTTTGTTCGCCTCTGTATGTCCATGGACAGGTCGGACAGGTCTGCATGTGGGGAAAAGAAAGAGAAAACATGAAAAACAAATAACACAGGAAATCATGGTGGGTGGTCGGGGAACCTGCGGGGTCACTCAGCTCTTCGGGTGGATTCATGAAATGTAACTGAAAGGTGGAAAGACTCCAAAAAGAACGCGAAAAGAAGACTCCTGGGGGCCTCTACGCCTATCGGTACGCCCCAAAAAAACACGGCCGATAGATCCTTACTGTTATGCCTATAAAACGCCTTACGCTTATGAAAAACAGCAAAACGAGAATTGGCCTCCGGGGCCGACCTCCCCACCGGTCGCCGTAGCATGCCTCTCCCGAGCGGCAAAGCGGTCGCCACGCGGTGCAGGTCGGGGATCACCACCGTCTTGGGCGCGCCGCCACTGGCGCCCTCCTCCCGGTTCACACGGGGTCCGCAAACAGGAGGATCGCCACAGTTTGGATTGGTCAAGACAAAGCCGGAACCGCATGCAAGTGCATGTTTGATTAGGGCGGTGGTTTCCGTTGCCATTGCCAGACTTGGCAGGTTTTAAAAACATAAGAAACTCCAAGCTGCGCCTGCTCCTTGCACTTGGTGCGACTCAGGTCACGTACCTATACTTTGGTACCACTTGACATGGGAATGTTCAGCCTGCCGAATGATGCAGAAAAACTCTGGGTTGGCCGGTCGGTGCCAACGCCCAAGAAAACTATGCCATTTTGCATCATCGCCATGTGAGGGAACGCGTGCTAGACCGCAGATACCATTGCCACACTAAGGACATGATGTGCTTTTTCGGTGATTTGGTCTCCCCCCCCGGTGGCGAAGGAAAAGTGGGAGTTCTTTGGAAGGTACACAGGGTGTGCTCGTTGAGCCTGAGAACCCCGAGGTCCTTTTTTGAGACAAGCGAGGCCCACCCTGGGGATCCATCGGTAACAGGCGGCCCCTCTAGAAGGTCACAACACTTGGTTTGTTCGGGTCAAAATTCTACAAAACATGGACGAAGAAACCCACAAGAGAGGCTGGGAGGCCCGTGTGTCCCTCTAGATGTTCTTCAACAGAGTGTGCACCCATGGCCCAAAATCCGTGGCCTCAAGAATTTAAACCAACGTCACCCAAACCGGCTTGAAATGTTCTTTGAATGTTCCTCTTTATCTTGAGGGTGTAGCTGAAGCCTTCAACCGCAGCATCCCTGAAATCAGAACACCGGTGAACCAGGCTGCTCCCCCCCGCAGAATCGCCCGAAGAATGCGCCCGCGTGCGTCAAGGAGGCGACGCGCGACGCATCGCCTCGGAGATGGATGCTGCGCCCCCCGCGAAGGTATAGGGCAGGCTGAGCCCCTCATGCAGCTCCTCATCGCAGAAGGCGATCGCTTCAAGCGCAGAGGACCCGAGTGGTTCGGGTGACTCGATGGATCCTGGGGGTCGAAGGTGTCTCCCTAGTCTCTTACACCCAAGAACAAGTGAGTGAGATCGCGGTGGAGTGTCAAACGGCAGACGGTCTCAAGCGACCCAACTGAGTTGAGCTCCTCAAGCGACGGCCTTTCGATCCGAGACGAGACACGAGGAGCTCATGAGGAGCTCAACTCACCAGCGGCACCTAGGGAGGGCCACCGGCTGGAATGTTCACCTCTTGAACTTGTAGCCTTGAGGGGCTCCCCCAGCACACGCATCAAAACTTTTATATAAGGGCTGCCCACATTCTGCCAGCATGCCATCTTTCTAATTATTTGCTGTTCAGTCCTCACACACACACACACAATTGCACAGATTGAACACGCAGAAAGGGCCGGTCCTTGGTTCTTTTGCTGTCGCTCCCCATCAGCCGTCCATCCTCCCACCCTGCAATTTGGAGGAACACCTGTACTCAACTGACCTCCCAGTCCGTTGAGTTCCCTCGTGGCTCCTTGTGTTCCCCAGTCTCTTCGTCCAACCACAAGAACTTGCGTGTGGACGTGACCCACCAGATCTTCTCCTCAGAGCTGTCAGAGCTCACCGGGGCGGATTCACCAGGGTGGAGGGGCAGAGTGACCAGGGAAACACGGAAACTGGTGATGATCTATATACCGTGTTCAAACAGAGAGTCGTGTTTCTGCCTGGTGGACACTTCATGACACGAGCAATTCCCCAGAGTTTGAGACCAAGAATCGATCGATAAATGATGATAAATGAATCCCCTCTAAAACCTCTAAAGTTGAAAAACTGTCCACATTTCGCCTACGTGGCCGGCTTGTGATCTCGGCAGCATGCAAACCATATGCAGAGCGCAGAAGTCTTGCCTCTCCTCATGAAAAGTCCCAAGAAAGCAAGCACCCAGAACCTCTGGTGTATTCGAAATCATCTGCAATTATGTCGAAGGCCCCGCACATTTCATGAGTGAGGGCTTCTGAGGCCCCCTTTTTCCACTCGGCTCCCTCCAAAAGGACATCTCCACCCCAAACAGTGCCCTTCACTCTCTCCCCTCAGCCAGCCGAGCGTCGGCCGCGTTGTAGTACCACCCGACCTTCTCGGTCTCTTTGAAGCCCGGGGGCACATCATCGACCCCCGCGCCCTGGGCGGCGACGTGACCGACCGTGCGTTTCACCCTAGGCGACGTGAGTACGTAGGAAATCAAGGAAACCAACGTCGTGAAAGGAGGCCAAGTCGTGAGAAACTGGGTGAAGAGAGGGTGAGAACAGCCACACATGTTAGACTAATTGATGGATCAAAGAAATACAACACCTCTCGCCCACTCTAGGTTGACATCCTTGGTCATCTGTGTGGACTGATTTGCTCAGTGGCCTCGAGATGTGAAGACACATCCAGAGTTCTCTCGACCGGTTTCAGTATGCCCTAGGAATGCCTAGGTGCGCAGGGCACATGTGGCCTGATGGATGGATCACAAAAAACAAGACTGGAGGCGTAGAGTCTCGGACCCATGGTCTGAGACCCAAAAACAACAAAGGGTTCCTCCAGAGGTTTGAAACACCCTGGTGTCCGGAGAGGTTTTTTGCGTGTTCTACAAGGTGGAACACGTCCATGAAGTTCTCATTGAGGAAAAATGCGAGAAAAAAAAACTCCATTGTTACTACTAGCTTCTTGTTACTACTAGTAAGGCACTTGTTACTAATAGCTTCTTGTTACTAATTTGTTGCATTCTTCCAAAGGATGACATGTTGGTCTAGAGGGGTTCGCATGTCCCAAATTCTTGGGCCATTCGCAAGGACTCGCCTTGTCCTGGAAGAAAATGGTCCTTGAAAACGAGTGATGTTGAGGCGACCAATCGACATGGTGAGGTTTGGAATGTACCAAATAATATACCATTCGGTAGTCCAGATAGCCAAAATGTCAACCTAGAATGATTGTGGTTTGTTTTATGTTCAGTGACCTCCACATGGATCGGAAACCCTACCCTTGTGTTGCTGACAGTCCACATCTTTTTTAACGCACCATCTGTCTCTACAACAAGCGCACACTTTGGCACTGCAACGCGCTTGATGCTACTCAAACTCAACAACTAATGGACCAATAATGGAATAGGGAGACCCTCCAAACCAGTGGGGTTGAGCTGATTTATGATTCAAAAGCAGACGACCATCCACCTCTGTACATGGCATGGCATAGATGGACGCCAAAGCCACAGGAGGTCATTGACTTGGAGGTGGCTCCCTCCGAGTCAGGCGGCCCTGGTCGCTGATTTAGCGACCTCGGAGCCTGGCGAGGTCAGCCTCCCTATTCCTGAACCCTAATAGAGCTTGAAATCTGCCTCGCTGGGTCGTGCAGTTGGCACCAAGCGAGGCTGGTTGGCCGTGGCTCCGTGCAGGAGCTTGCGGTCTTCCTCCACAATTACGGTGACCTCCAGGCTCTTGAAATGACCCGGAAGAGGGCGCAACCTAGGATTGAATTGGCTGATCAAAGACCTAGGACACATGAGTTATTGTATCTTACATGGACAGGTGTAGGGTCTTAATTTGTTTGGTTTTGAGGGACCTCATCGTGGTTCCTTTGACGAACAAGGGGTTTTCCACTTCTCTGTTACGGTCCCAGATTGGTGGATTTGGCAAACTCTAACCAATTGTGAAAACTTGGAATCTCCAATTCTCCAAGTCACACGCGCACCTTCAAAGGACTCTGGGGTGGCCGCTGAGACAACACGCGGTAGAGATCATCCATGGAGCCCACCGGCTGTCCGTCCGCCGCAACTAGCAAGTCACCCGGCTGAATTCCAGCGCGTTGAGCCGGTCCATCTGGGTCAAGGGCCGCCACCTGGGGAGGCTGGGGAGTGTTTGACCAAGCCTAGCCTTCAGCTCGAGCATGTGAAAAATCCTTGAGCTGGCTTGGTGGTGCAAAATCCTGAGTAAAACATTCTAAAACAAAGCTTCTTCATCTTGAGTCTTGACTCTTAATGGTGCTTCGAAGCAGACTATCCCACAGGTACCAAGAGAGGTTAAGTGACTAAAAAAGGATGCTACTAGGGGTACCTATGGAATAGTCTGGTTCTTCAACCTCTGTTGCTACCCCGTACTAGGATCCTTTTTGGGTCACTTAACCTCTCGGTTGCGACGTGTTTTTCCTTACAAACAAGCCCCATATGCCACGTTCATGACTTCTGCACATTTCCGTCACTGAAGTGCTTCGAAGCTGTTTCCATCTCCCCTTTGCACTGGAACTGGAAGGCGTCTTTTTCCCATCATTCTCTCCCTGGAACCACCATTGTAAGATATAGTACAGTAAGGCAGCCGGAAAAAAAAAGAACGGAACCTGCACTGCCGTGGGCATCAGCCCATGTTGTTGCTGCAACTGCCGGTGCATCGCCCGGGAGCCACCCACGATGCCGAAGTAGCCGCGCTTCACGCGGCCGAACTGCATGAGTTGCGAGACGACGAAGGACAAGGTGTTGGAAGGCACGGCAAAGGCCAGTCCTCCCAAAAGGTTGGTGTGTCGGGTGTTTTTCGTTCTACTAAACTGGATCCAGACTCACCAGAACTGGTGTTCTTCTTTTCATCTTGGAGCTTGGAATTGTCCTCCAAACCCTTGAAGAAAGGCACCAAACGACACCAAAGGACCAAAGGATACCCCGTCATCGACCCCGCGATGTGGTCCTCGCCTTGGGTCCCAGAGATGATGGCGGTGTTGACGCCCACCGCGCGGCCGTGGGAGTCCACCAAGGGGCCCCCCCGAGTTGCCGGGGTTGATGGCGGTGTCCGTCCTCACGTCTTGGGCGGGTCGGACCGCTTCTCCGTGGAAAGGGGGAGGCTGGTCTACATACGACATAAGACATGTATAGAGGTCTTATGTCTTATGTCTATGGCAAACCCGAACGGTTCGGCCACGGTGACGGGATGAAAGGGCTCAGGACGGGAGATGCTTCGGGCCGGTCCATCGAGCGGAAAGCACCACGATCGACGGTGAGCGAAGTGCTTTGAGAGGGGTAGATCTTGGCCCAATGAAGAACCCTTGCAAACCACCCTACACACTTACCAAGGTCGAGTCGTGAAAGGGTGCAAGAAAGAAGCCCAACAGTTGAAAGAGCTACCCTCACCCAAACTACCATGGCGACCCTGAAGTGGCCTTTGAATTGCTTTTGGTTCTGCCACTCAGTTATTGCCATGTTAGTTTGTGTAAAGGATGTCTGAACTCGATCAGAATCTGGATGATGTTGTCGATCAATCTGCCCGATTGCGAGCGCAGGGATCGACCCAGGGCAGAGACCACCCCTGCACTCACTGAGTTGGCATAGCCCAGCGGGTTGCCAATCGCCACCACCAGCTGTCCAACGCGCAGCTTCGCGGAATCTCCAAGCTCCACTGATGGCAAGGACCTGCCTCTGGAAGGAATTCGAACGATGCCAATATCCGTCGGTGGATCCCGACCCACCAATTCCGCCTGGAGGACCGTGTCATCGGTTAAGGACACCACGATCTCCGAGCCGGCATCACCCAAAACGTGGTCGTTGGTGACGATGTAGCCATCAGAGCTGAAGACAAAGCCACTACCTTGTCCTTTGCCATCCCTGTGCTTCACGGCCACAACTGCCGGTCCAACAGTGTCGACCACATTGGTGACCACCTGTGAATACGCATCCAGTGCGGCTGCTTCTGTTGAGAAGGTGCTTCCAAGTTGCCACCGAGCTCTGCGCAAACCATGTCTGGGAATGCCTCTCCATGCGGTGCAAAGCGCCCTCATGATAGGGCGATCTTGTGAGGCAAAGCAAGTGAAGATCTGAACCAAAAGTAGACACGAACTTGGTGGTCATCTACATTAGTTGTGACTTCACCTGTCTGAATCGGTGCTAGTAACCATTCATCATCGGGCTTGAAAGGCTGTTACTTGAGCTGTGTCGTTCGAGCGGAAAGCAAGCTCGGTCTCTGAACATCTTTGACCCCATGACTGAACTTTGACCCTGAAAGAGCCGCTTTGACTCCATGATTTGGTGTCTATCAAACGTGCTCTCCGAAAAAGAAAAGCAAGATCTCGTCTACAAGGCTTTCCCTACTGGCAGATTGAAGCCCATGTCGATGCCTTGCAGAATATGTCTTTAATTGTTCCATCAACTCACGGTGCTACCGTAGTACTACCTGGAATATTTACCCAAGGTTATACCCCGTGTTCCAACAGCATATTTTGTGCATGAGGGACCGGCTTCTCAGATCGACCTGCACAACGGATTCCACGGGACGCGCAGCGCGTCCCAGGTCTGCGATCAAACAGGCAAGGATGGCGATGTTGGACCTCTCGTGAGGGGTATGAGAACCCTCAAGAACCCCCAAGAAGCAAAACCTCCACAAAGCGTCTCCTCCTCAATCCCGCAGGCTTCAGGTCTCCTATGTCGTTAAGTCCTCCGTCGTTGACGTCCTGCGGTCGTTTCATCCACTTGCTCCGCAGTAAACCCAAACAGCTTGGCCATGTGGCGTGGTTCTTAAAGAGCTCCGGATTGTTCGCCTGGCGCTGAGGCATGCCAGTGACAAAAGCCCCCCAAAAATAAACTGACTGTTTTAGAGCCCCCGAGTCTGGCGTGGATGGCTGTGGCTCCAAAAACAAGACCCCCACCAAAAAAGCAAAACTCCGCTTTTTAGCGTAGTCGTCCATTCCTGAAGAGTGTGGAGGTGAATTGCATTTTGGAGAAGCCAAGCCAGAAGTTGTTTATAGTGGACGGACTTGGGCATTGGCTTAGAGCAGTGTTTGAAAAAAGAATGAAACACTCAAAGCAGTCTTGACTTATAGAACCTTTTGGGGGACCTCTAGGGGGATGCCACACCCTCCGGCCGCCGCGGGGCTCGAGCTAGTCGAGCAGTCGGGTCGTGGTCTTGAAGGTTGGTCGCATGGGTCGCCTTTTACGAGAGAATGTGTCCCCACCACTTTCTGCTGCGATCTGTTCAAATTGCATGAAGTTTTCCAACTACAACCCGCCCTGAAAACTCTTGGCACCATGTAAGTGGCTCCAAAGCATCCTCGGACTGGGATTTGAGCCAGATGGTCCTAGCCCATGATTCTGGGAGGAAGATGTTTAACGAGACATGTCCAATCACGTCTCTTTAAGGGGTCTGACTACATATGACCCGTCGCGAGAATCGTGGACAAGATCCAGCGTGCGGTGTCTTCATGGTGTTCAGGCGTCCGATCAAAGCAAGTGGCGCCATTGGGTCAAAACCCGGAGCAAAGATATGAGCGATGCATAGGGATTCGACAAAGACATCATGAACCGTTTCACGCTGCTAGGTTGACCTCCCTCGTAATCTACTTTGACCCAGAGAGTCCAGCTCATGACTCACCCCAAACGGCGAGGCGTGATTGTGATGGCTAGTACTGCTATTGTAGGAAAAAGGTAGTAGGGATATGGAATACGTTATTTTCGGTGGTCCACCAAGGGTCCCTGGGCTTGGACCCCACCCAGAACCCACACACCTTCAGCTTCCACAAGTCCTTTCCACCTGAGAGGAGGCACGGCTTCCCGGTGGGATGCGATTTCGCAGCTCTATAGCACGGTCAAACTGTATCCAAAGAGCCTGAAGAACATCGGAGGTGTCCCACTCACTGCTGCTTTTGGGGGAGGCCCCAGGGCGGCTGGATCCATTCCGGAACCTTTCATGGTCTCCCAAAGACCATCCATTCGTGGCCCGCGCTCACCAAGTCAACTAATTGGTGCTGATCGGTCATGTGTGTGTGTGCAGGCCTAAAGGCCATGTCACCCTCCAACACCGCGTTTCCCAGCGAAGCGAGGAAAACGACTACCAGATCGGGAGTATCGTTTGCCGATGGTCCAAGGCCCCTTCGTTGCGAAAAAAACAGGCCTCCCTTGGAGGCAAACCTGGATCTGCACCACAGCCATGTCCAACCGGGAATCCCCAGGTCTCAGGTCTTCGGATGTCTTCGGTCCAGAACTCACTCAGCACAGCCATGGCCCCGGGCTGTTGCCACTCGTGTACCAAATGTTCGCACTGGCGACGCCCGCTTGCCGCTCTTGTTTGGCGGTCAGCACCGCGGAATACCTGCCAATCGATGCGAAGGATCGCACCTTCCCTATACCCAGACGCTTCGTTCACAGCCCTTGGTCCCTCAAAACCTAGGGATGGCCTCGACCCCATGCCCCTCCTGTCCGGAGTCGAGACCGATCCGTCCAGAGGAGTTGGTTGGATGAGTATCCAATGACACAGAATCCATTCAAAACTCATTCCAAGGCTCAGGGATTTTGCAGGCGAAGTTGAACAAGGCACACCCTCCGCACAAAGTCTCAAGTTCTACTTAACAAGCACTTCCCTTGTTGAGCTAATCGAAACAATCCTCCATAGAGGAGGATTGTACCTTGGATTGGCTTCTACTCTTGTCCCAAAGTAGAGACGTCGGCTTTCCCACTTTGCTTGTCATGAGTGCCCCTGCTCCCACCTCCTCCCCCATGGACATGGACAGTGGCCATCAGCACCACATGTTGATGCATTATTACTATATATATATATATTGAAGCCAAGGTGAATCATTTAGCTTTGCATGTTACAGACAGTTGTTGAAAGGGTTGCTTTCACAGGTTTGTAGCCACTTCATGACTCCTAGTCTCAGGCCCACTCCTAGCTTCGCGCTTTTTCGCTCAGAAAAACGCTTCGTGCACAGGCCACGCACTCCTGGAACCATGGGGAGATCTCATACTCTTTGGATTTGCGTTCTCCAGGAACTGGTAAAAACATGTAAAAAAAGGGAGAAATCAACCACCGCGACCAACGGGGGATTCACCCCCCACCGGGGGGGGGGGGATGAGAATACCCTACACCGTCGTAGCGACCTTTGGCCCGACCTTTGGAGCCACAGCGAGCCGCGAACGGTGAATCCATCGGACACGCGAGAGGCCACTGCGAGGACTCGAAGTGGTTCGTGCCAGTCGGTTGATTTGAGGGTCTTGACCATCCTTGTGCCCACAGAACCTCCATCACTTGCTTCGTCCCCAAACCTTTTGCTTCCTTGCCTCACAGGAATCTCACCCGCAGCCCAACCAAAAACGCGACTTGGAGTCCACGCTTGCTTGCCATCGCCAGGAATCTTCAACTTTCCCATACAATGACTTCCGCAGTGAAAAAGGTGCTCGTGTGGGGTGTGGGGTGTGTCAGTGTGTGTATGGGGTCTTTGACTTCCGCCAAAGCGTCTGTGGAGGAGACGTGGCCCCCCAAAAAAACCTTTCGTCACTCTTGCCGGGGTGGACCGGAAAAAGCACCCGACCTCAGCCGGTTATTCTGAGTCTCCAGGATTTTGGTACATGACTTGTGTGACCAGGGACCATATTATATGACGACTTCAAAGAAACTCTTGGACCTCAGTGCAGTGTTCAGTAATGTTTACGCCTTTCCATCGAAACACACCAGGTTTCGCAGCTTCCATGTCCGCTTGGTGCATGTGTGCTTGGACCGGGCTTCTTGACATCTTCCATGCATGAAGCTGCCGGGAAACCTGCACCTTGAGCCTGCTGCAGATGAACCGATCGGCAACTGATCAACGAGCTCGGGCTCAGGTGGCGATGCAAACGGCTTGGAAACCTTTCACCACATCCGAGACCTACCACAGTGACCTACCCGGTTGGGTGTTCAGGGATCTCGTGTCCAAAAGCAAAGCCAAGAGGCCCCCAGTCAAAATGAGAAGTGGATCCCTCGGAAGATCATGTTCCTTTGTTCCTTGTCTTTTCAAAGTCAGTCATTGTTGGAGGGAGGGTATGGGAGAAGACCTGGTGCTACAAAGCACTACCTCACTTTCACAAACCTGATGGTCAACCTCTGTCACAAGCCTCAGCCCAAGGGCTCTGGCGATGAAGACTTCATCAGAGCGTCTTCCACTGGTCATGTGTGATATCAGGACTTGGCTCCATCCTCCAGTGGTCGCAAGCACAATTGGATGTTTGTTACATGGAGCCAAAGACTCCAAGCTGCTAACGGAACCGGAGGTCACCCAACTACAGTATAGAAATTGATATTGGACTCTTGAGCTTCCGCCACGGAGCAAGTCACACACCTCCCAACGTTCTCCCAACATGTTTCCCAACATGCCCCCCCTCACTGCAGAACAGCAAGAGCTCTCCCTCCCAACTCTTGAAACCTCTCCCCATGGCTCCTCCACTGCCCCACTTACCAAATCTCTCATCCCAACGTGTCCATCAATCGCACTATTTTCTTCTCCCAGCATCTCCAATCTTCCACTCCGGCTCTTTGCTTTGGGCCTGGGCTTCTCCCGCACCTCCACCGCCACTTCCGCCGGCTCGGGCGGCTCGGGCGGCGCCGGGCACGGAAAGCGCTGGCGGTGCAGCAGCAGCTCGGCGGCGGAGCGGGGCGTGCGGGTGGAGGGCGGGTAGCGCAAGAGGCTCGCGATGAGTTCCGCCGCCAAGCGGGACATCGTGAACTCAGGGATCTCGAAGTTCACAGAGCAAATGTTGTCCTCAGGGGATCTTTGAAGTGCACACGGCCCTAAGTCTAGTGAAGGGGGAGGGAGGGAGGGAGGGAGGGAGGGAGAGGGAGAGAGAGAGAGAGAGATCCTGGCTTTCAACTTGGAGTTGTTGGACAAGTCAGCTGACTTAACTTGTAGCTGATTCTTCTCTTTGAGTGTTTGAGTCGATAAATTGGCTAACTATGTGAAGAATCGAAGGCTTCTTGGGGTTGAGAGATACACTCTTGGATGTGGATGCAATCATTGAATCGTGCTCACGTATCTATCGATCATTTGTGCCTGCAAACGAAATGTACAGACTGAGATTTCGAAATCCCTAAAATAATGGTTCTGTTCCCTCCGCAAGTACCATGCATAGCAGCAATGCTTGGAGCCATCACATTGGATCCTCAACAGGGTGCCAAGTTTCCCCGAAAGCATGCCACAAATGGAAAGAATCTGGCCAAGAAGCGCCCGCCCCCGCCCACCTCACCCGTCTTTCCACTACTTCGTTCGAATGCGCCAAACGTTCGATCCAGCACCAAGCGTCCATGGTTTCCTTCGTGGACTGACCAGTGAAAGGCGCACGCGCCAACAACATCTCGAAGAAAAGCACACCTGGTTGGCCCAGGTGGTTACAACTTGCGAACGAAAAATATGGAGCTCGGTGAGCGAAAAGTCCTCCCAGGTAAAGGTTCCAGCACCTTCAAAGGGGTCACCAATGGAAGACCCTACACTACTTATGGATCATTGGACACACCGGCAGGAAGGTCCAGATTGACAAGAACCATCTCTGAAGCCACAAAGAGAGGTTAAGTGACCCTAAAAGTACCCCAAAATGGTGTACCTATGGGCCTATGGGAGAGTCCATAAGTTGGAGTTCTGGAACCTCTGTTGGCACCACCCAGACACCTAAGGCCCATAGGTCGACGGAGAGGTCGTGAAGCTCGCCCAGGAGCATCTCAGGCGCTGCATAGTCCTTGGCCGCTGCTGTAGTGAAGTGGTTTGGTTTCTCCGCATCGCGCGGAGGCCTTGAAAGGGAGAGGCCCAGAATTTCTACACTACTGGTCACGTGACTTTCTACCTCAGGGCCAATCTTTTGTGATTTGTTCAACACGACCATGTGAGTCAATTGTCCTGGAAATCCTTAAAAGGATCTACTTCGGACAACCTCCGTCACCAGAAATCCCAGACGTGCGTTCGTCAGGTTCAGCATGCAAAACACCTGAAAGAAGCCACAGGGTGGTGCCGCACTCCACCCGTTGCAGCAGAATGCTTTGGTGCCGAGACGCAGATTGCACTTCTGTGCACAGCTTGATCTGCCAAGGCTGGAGCGACCACCAAGGGCTTTGAAAAACACTTGTAGGGAATCTCAGGTTGGTCTACTTCTTTGGAGACCGTCTCCAATTTTGCAGCACCTTCCTGGAGATGGAAGGTCCAAAAGACGTGTCATCCTACTGAACACCAGGGTCAAATAGATCGAGGACCTTGGTGTTCCACTTGATCCATGGAATACCAACGGCGAAGTGGTCCATCCGATGCATCATCACTCCACCGAGCGGCCAGGGTCCCGCAGAAGGTGCTGCGAGGAGCGCCATCCACCAATTCCACACACCATCCGAAGTCCCCGACCTGCGAATCGGGTCCGAGAATCTGCAAATCGGGTCCGAGAATCTGAGCTTGGGGGTTGCCACAGCTGTTCATTCGTAGTTGTTTTTCCGTGTTGGACAGCTTGGGCGAAACAAGTCTGCTCCAGCACGGAATCCATTCTGGTTGGGTTCGATGAAATGGATTTCTCATCAATTATTTCCTTCATAGAGCAATCCAAGCTTGGATTGGACGAAGCAACTCGATTCTGTTGATTCTGTTCATTCTTGAGCTTCGGCAAACCAAGTCTGCTCGTTGTTTTAACTCGGGCAGCCCAAGGATCATTCAGGACCTCTGTACAAAATAGGAAACGCGCCTTCCATTGAAGGGGCAAAACCATGCAAAAACAAAAGAAAAGAGGAGGCTGACCCAGCGGGCAAGCAATTATGTTCATATTCGAACTTTGTGGACTAAAAACATGTATGTAGAGTTACCAGTATGTAAATTACATATAATGCAAATCATGTCCAATCCATTTCGATTTAAGAATGAGTTCCAATCTAGTAGTTTCTCTGGTGTTTCTTGGGGGAGAAGGGGTAGTGCTAAGCAGAAGAGTCGTCTGGTTCCTTGCGCATCTGCAGTTCTCATCCAACCAGACTTCACCAGCCTTTGATCTTTTACAGATCCCTTCAGGGAACCCAAAGGAACGGGAGCCTCGCCCAACCACAGCCATCAAGTCAGGACAGCCCGCACCATGTTCCGCCCAAAACGCGCGCCATGGTTCGAACAGAAGAATGCGCCATGCGGACTTCGCCATGCGCGCCTTGGCCAACAACTGGGGGCCGAAGAGCAAGATGTTCTCCGGTTTCAAATCACCTCATCGCTGGGGAGATAGACGTCGCCCGAAGAACTCGTGGCGCCGATTCGAAGGTCGTGAAGGTGAAGTGGGTGTTCGACCGGAGAGGGCACCGTGATCGTTGTGGGTGCAATTTCTGGCTTCTTGATCCCTTTTTGTCCGGGTTTGGCGCATGTGTTTGAGAGGATCGAGTTGACCTCGAGTCTCGAGCCTTGGCCGCACTAAGAAACCCACTCCTCGCTCTTCCCACATGGGGCCCCCACGATGGGCAATCTGCAGGGAGTGCAAGTAGTTCACGCCACTGGCTGTATCAAAGAAGAAAGCAGCAGCCTGAGGCTCCTGCACACAGATGCAACACGCATGGGTTTTTGAAAGGGAGATGTACCCTTGTTCTGTTCTGCAACCCTCATGGTGTGGATGGCATGGCCTCTTGGAATGTGATTTTCCTCCAAGAGGAGGTGGTCCAGTCCTGCTATCCGGATCAGCCTGCGCCTTTTTGGGGTACAGGAGTGTTCTTCTGCGGTGCCAAGTGTATCACTCCCCCTCCAAGATTTCAAACTCAAATCTGGGAACCACTCCAAAAATCAGACAAAGTGGTCCTTAGCCTTACCCACTGTACCAGCACCACCCTGAAAACTTGAATGGCTCCAGTCAAATGGTGTTTGGGCTCTTGTCTCCAAGCCAACCCCCCCAGTGTCCAGCGAAACGAGAGTATGCACAATCCGGGTCGCGGTTCACGGCGGCCACTCAGCCACTCAAGATCCTGACCAGCCACTCAGCCACTCAAGATCCTGA
>CAXAMN010000669.1:1755846-1777459 GCA_963970005.1 Durusdinium trenchii
CAGCCACTCAAGATCCTGACCAGCCACTCAGCCACTCAAGATCCTGAGTGGCTGAGTGGCTGACATGAAGAAAGCCTGAGTGGCTGACAGGAAGAAAAGCCTGAGTGGCTGAGTGGCTCACAAGAAGAAAAGCCTGAGTGGCTGAGTGGCTGAGGCCGACAAGAAGAAAAGTCTGGGTGGCTGACCGGCTGACAGAAAGAAAAGCCTGAGTGGCTGAGTGGCTGACAGGAAAGAAAAGCTGAGTGGTTGAGTGGCTGACAGGAGAAAGTATTGAGTGGTTGGAGCTACCAGGCTACCAATTGATTGCTCGACAATTCCCTTCAGGTGACTTGCTACAGGCTGCAGTCTGCCATTTTGCAAAACCTCTGGTCGCGCATTCGCGCAGTGAACAGGAGATCTTGCAGAATTCTCCACAGGTGTCGCACCGATGGTGGGTGGACCAGTGTTCTTCACGCTGGAAGGAAACAGGTCGGGAGACAGCTTTGCAAAGGCCTTGGCCGCCTTGGTCCTTGCAGCAGTCCTTTTGCCAAGGTGCTCAAGAGATTTGCTATAGGGCAAATGTCAACAAATCTGCCTTCACGGACTTTTGCGCGGGCGCAGCCGCTGTGATCGCTGCGGCCACTACGGCCGCTCCTCCCGCTGGCCCCACTCTGCCCATGGTGCGAGCCCACTTGCCCCACTTTTCCCGCCTTTTGTACCGGGTGAGCTCTTGCGCTTGTCCCACTCCGGCGCTTGAGCATGGCCTTGAGAACCTTCTTGGCCATGACTAAGCTTTCAAGCTAAGGGGTTAGGTCTAGGAAGCTGAAGGCTTGGTTTGGCGGGAAGGGGTTGTGGGAACACGGTGCTCATTGTTTTGATAGCTCAGGAATGGACCCATGCTTCACACGCCTCGCACGTTGCAAAAAACCTTGCGATTGGCACTCCAGAATGAACAAGTTGTGGAACTTACAAGCCAAAGAGGCCCAGCCCCTACAGCTCGTGACACTTGACACATATATATATATATAATATGTAATGTCTATATATGTGTGTGTATATATATATACATATTGTAACAGCACAGATTGTATATCTAAAAGGCACATACATTAAACAATCATCTCTGCAGCTCTTTCTCTTTGTTGCAAATCAAGCACACCGATGACATGGCTACCTTCTTTCTCCATCCGAGCGTCCCGCCAAACCTCGCATGATCGATGCATCTTGGACATTCGGGATGGAGCCGAAGACTCGATGTTGGGCAGCTTCTACGGCCACACGGCTGTTCCGCCCGCCGGCTTGGGTCGTCGTTACCCGAGGTGATGACGGAGGAAAAAATGAGCCCGCATGACATGTTGTATGTGTTTCATGGTGTCTCCGATTCTCCAATTTTAAGGGATTTCCAAAGATTGTCAAGCCGACGCTTCTGTTGGGCTGATTTCCGTCAGCCAAGGTACATAGAATATAGACATGACAAATCATTCCCAAAACACAGTACGATCTTTCTGGGCTTGTCGGCGTCGTCTCTGCCAGGCGGCGCACGGAGCGACAGGCCACAATGTGGAGTACCCGGAGTGGAACCTGACCTTTTCAAGGAAGACGACATTGCTTGACAAACAGGGTTTTAGGTTGGAGTGCGGCCCGCAAATGATAGCGTCGAACGCCAAGCTGTGATGTGAACAGGCTGGACTGAAAGGCCACGCGAAAGGATGTACTAGCCTCCTGCAGGATAAACAGTTGGGGTACCACAGCCACGCGAAAGGATTTAGAAGAAAAGATACCTAACGTTCTGTCCCTGGTTCCTGTCCAACGCTTCCAACCGCGACCGTTTTTTTGGCTAGGCGCATCATTGGGACATCTCTGAGCTACCTTGAGTGTAGCAATTTCTTGTGGCAGAATTCGATGGCCCCGGCCAAGGCTGTTCCAGCGACAAGACACATCTCTCGGCTCCAGAAGAGGGGGAACCCTCCAATTTAAATGACGCAAAGTACTAGATTGAAATTAATCAAAAGCCATAAAACCTATGTTTTGTGGGACTTGTCCTCTTTTGTGAATCCCAAAGTTGAAGCCTTCCGGAAGCCATCAAACAAATCAGCCACGGTAGTGGAGCAAACAGCCAGGATGACTTTGGTGAAAGTTGCTCAAAGCAGCACTAACATCTCCATAAAAAGCCTGCACCAACCATAAGATTCCTAGAGGCAAACGATCCACGACCGCAGCAGCAGCGACTCTACAACCCAATGAGAGCCGGCTTCTTTTTACTTGTAAATTCTTGCCCAACATGCCGGCAAGGTATTTGGGGCATACTCTTTGTCGGTGCAGGCCACATCCCTGGTCCAGGCGCCCCCGCTGAGCACCCCCACCCCGCTGCGCAGCGCACGGTCGTGGTCTCCAGTGTTCAGCACTTGGTTGGCATCCTTGCACATCGCTGGACGCGCGTGGGGAACGCCCTTCGGCGCCGCCGCGTTGACTACACAAATGCTAGCCACTACACAAAAGCTAATCGTGAGGAAACCCGTTGGCGGAGATGCGCAGGCTCGTCAGAAGCTCTCTAATGCCTGCGGATTGCCCACAATGTCGCCCCACATCCGCTTACTGACATCTGACACTGGGCGCGCCTTCTTCCCTTTTTTGCTTTCCTCGAAGATACCGCGCTGCACCAATGTCTCCAACGCCTTTGCAAGCACCTTGGATTGTCAGGACGCTCACTCTCGTCTTCTTTAGCATGGATGGGGGAGAGCTGAACAGTGAAAACATGTGCACCTTGCACTGAGCACCACTTGGTTTGGCACCATGGACACTATAGCGCTTGGTGATTCTGAAAATGCGGGTGTCCTTTTTGAACACTTTTCAACACAAAAATTGGAGTCTTTTTTGTAAATGGACACCCTTGGGAAGTTCGTGATGTCGGCTTTGTCCTTTGCATTTCTCGTATCCCTGAATGCATTTTTCCAGAAACAACCTCGATCCAATCTTTAAACCAATCTCTTGAAATAGGTAGCGCTTGACATGAACGTCTGTGAATCGTGCCAAAAATGGGCGGTAAACACCTAAGGGTTGTCCAATAGTAGCCCCCGGGAGGTGAGGGCCATTAACCACGCCTTAAGCTGGCTGGCTGTATGTTGCGGTAAACCTCTATTCTGCGAGGACCATCTATCACATCCTCTGATGTTCACTGACCCACAAGGCACACAGCCAGCCCCACAAAAGTCCGATGCACCTGGTAGCAGACTCTGTTCAAAACGAGAGGAGAGGACACAAGAATCGAAACACTAGGTCCGGAGATTTGCGTGGCCCCCTATGCGGTCGCAATGAACTCGTTACACAGTTCATCTGTGAAGAAGGTCATCATCCCGAAATACCTGTTGAAGTGATACTTTGATGTATTTTGAATGTATGTTGCACCTACCGTGCATCTCCTCTTCTAGTCTTTGAAGATTCAACATCTTCCAATGCTATGAAGAACTTGAGGAAGTACTCCCACTGCAATCTGCGACTCTTCAATCGAAATTCCTCGAAGGCGGGTTTGATCAGAAGGGGCTAGTTGAAATTTTGTTGACCCACACCGAGCTTGTGGGTGGTGCAGCGTCTTCAGAAATGCACAACTTCGTTGAAAAGTGTGCAAGCCGTGAACCCAAACGTTGATGAGAAACCTACACCCCCGAACCCCCTCATAGCAGTTTTCACCACCGTTAATGCCAAGATGGCACTCAAGAGGAAGGGCATCACCAAGGCGACACGGCTTAGCCAAATTTGATTCGTTGCACCTTTTCAAAACATGAAGATCTCTTCAGGCCGACGTGAGTGAGCCTTTGAACATGGCGTCCATGGAGGCCTTTCTAAATTGACGTTTCTTGTGGGATATACTATTTACATTTATTTGCGTTATGACCTTGCCGGTTCAACCACAGCCTTTCATGAACGTGTGGAGCCAAGAAGGTGGTCCAAGCACTCTTTTTGTGCGTGCTCGTGCAAGATATGAACAAAGTCGCTCTAAAGTGTGTACATACATAAATGAATATATATATATATATGTGTGTGTATATATGACTGTTAGAGTAAGAGGGTGCTTTAGCCAAAGGAAACCGACTTCAGTCTTTGCGTCGGCTTTCACTCCAATGGAACAGCTGTCCAATTCAACAGGTAAGGATCAGCTACTACTAGTTACTAACACTACTTCTACTACGGCGACTACTCCGCATCAGCCTGCTCAGGCTTTTCTTCCTGTCAGCCACTCAGCCACTCACTCAGGCTTCTCCTCCTGTCAGCCACTCATCCACTCAGCCACTCAGACTTTTCTTCCTGTCAGCCACTCAGACTTTTCTTCCTGTCAGCCACTCAGCCACTCAGCCACTCAGGCTTTTCTTCTTGTGAGCCACTCAGCCACTCAGCAACTCAGGCTTTTCTTCCTGTCAGCCACTCAGCCACTCAGGATCTTGAGTGGCTGAGTGGCTGACAGGAAGAAAATCCGCATTTCCACGTACAATCGAACCTCAGACAAGGTGAATCATTCTTTGAACAATCTACAAAGCACTTGAATGGAGAAACCTTCCGAAAGTTAAAAAGAAAAAAGAGAGATCCCGATCCCGCCGTTTTCTCGGCCTTTGGCACTTGGGTCTCCCATGTCGGCCTCAGAACTGGGCCCCAAATGGCCCACCTCTTCCCCTTCCTGTTTCCGCAGCGAGCGGCTCCTGAACCATTCCTGTGGCCTTCAAATATGCAAAAAGTTGCCCATGGTCGGCAAACTCCAGAAAGCAGTAAATCTGTTCATCATCCTCCACAAGGGGGTTGAACTGTCTCCGGTGCAGAGCACTCGCATCAGACTCCCCAAAGAGTTCAGTGATCAAGATTCAATGGCAACATGTATCTCTCTTTCATTGGAAAACAGCGACCGAGCTCCACCCAACAACTTTTCAGAACATGGTGGGGAACTGATCAAGCTTTTATTTAGGGCTTCAAACACATCGTGATAATCGTGATGCTTCTGTTCGCTTGCATGCAGAAATGAAAGTCCTCGAAATAGTAGTGAAGCTTCAACAGGTTCTTGTGCTGCACCTTCAGTTGTGTCAGCACCTCCCGCTTGACCTGTGGAGGAAACAGGCAGGGGGAAGCGATCACCGCTGTGGACAAGAGAAAGAAGAAGCTGAGCTGTCTCCTGATGTATCAAAGACCCCACAATGATATTCATCTCTCCCTCTGTCCAGATCATGTCCACCCTTCCCCAAACAACACAAGAAAGAAGTGCTAAACAAGAAGAACATGGCTGGCCTCGAACCCGGACTCCGAGCCCGACCGAGACCGGGGTGTGACTCGAAAGTGGCCGACTTAGGACCTTGGGTACAGTGGATGATGGGGCCTGGTTGGCCGAAATCCATCTCAGTGATCATCCGTTGATCAACTGTAGGTGGGACACACCCAAGGACCGTGAAGGACCCTGCTCTGAAGTCATGCAAAAAGGTCCCTCCACCGGAAACACTTCGACCATCCAGAGACCCAACGTCCACTCTGCTGAACGTCCGTTCCACGTCCGAGCCACGTCCGCGACGGTCATTCTTGCTCGGTGTCCGTTCCAGGGAATCCACCCAACCGCGACACGAGCTGCAACAAGGCTACAGGTCTGGGTCAGGACGGGGTTTGCCGGTGCCGCGCGAGCGAAAACAAGGAAGGAGTCATGATGTTGTTCTCAGTTATATACTCATTACATCTCATCAACTCATTCTCATGTATTCTCATGTGAGAAATAAAAGACTGAAAAAAATACAACACACACACACACGCACACTACTCATTATTCCTGTGGAGGACTGTTGCCATCCCTCAAGGCTCGCCCCCCCCCCCCCCCGAGGTCGCCGGCGACCCGCGGGACGAGTCGCGACCGACGGGACGAGTCGCGGATTCGTCGCCTGCTCCGCCATGTCTTTTTGGATCACCTTAGCCTTCTCGATGATCTTCATGGCAAAGACTTCGCCCGTCCTTGACTTAAGCTCATAAAGCGTTGTTTGGTGGTGTATTTGGTGTGTGCGTGTGTGTGTGTGTGTGTGTGTTTGGTATGTGTTTGGTGTGTGGCGTTGGGAGATTTTCTTTGACCAGCGAGGGACTAAATATAATTAATGATTTATTTGGGCGTTTGTTTGGCATTTGGGGCATTGATATTAGCCGTTTGTTCTTTCGTCGATTGACCAAGAGGTCCTCTCTGGGAAATCCGAGCAACCTGCAGTACCCTGGAAGCATGATGTTTACATGAATGGAAATTGGCCCCGAAAGGATAACCATTTTCCGAAAACAGGTGGTGCCATCCCCTTTCATTATAGATTCAAAAATTGTTGTTTTATGTCGTTTTGTCTTGCTTGCTATCCTTTAAACAGAACGGTCAGAACGGATTGAAAAGCTCACAAAGGGTACTCCTCATGGGGTCTGGTTCCCCCATGTCAAAATGCATGCCACCACTATTTTAAGCCGAGCCTTCCTGCCATCTCCTGTCTTGTTGCCCTTCACTGTCCTTTCTTTTCGTGTGGATTCATCCAGATCTTATGGTCCCCACAACGACCGACTCAAGGGGGGGCGTGGGGATTCCCAACATCCAGTGTTGGCATTACAGAAATACACAGTATTCCTTTCAGACAGTTCACTTGAGTGGAGATCCTGTACCCGAAACCATTGGAGCTTGGTCTGGGACCCCTTTTCCTGAAAACGTATTGGTCCGTTGAAACTGTACCGCACCCCCCGGTGGTCTTTCCGATAGCTAAACCATGCTAAAAGGTGAAGCTTGGAAGCCCAGAAAGTCCCAATTGACTCCTCGAAGCACACCTCCCCCACCAACCGCTTGCCCTGGAGGCACGGGGTTACCCTACCTCATCTGTCCAGGCGTCTCTCGATCCACGCATTTTTGCACCACTCCAAAGGCCCCAGCGCCCAGGTGGCTCACGAAGCTGAACTGTGTCAAGGACTTCTCGTCGAAGTCGTCTCGCGGACCGGGCGCCACGTGCATGGCACCTGGAGAATGTCGTGAAGGAAAAGTCACGTAGGTGCATGGCGCCAAGGTTCGCCCCACTGAAGTCACTTAAGCCTCCCAAGGGTCACTTCGGAACCATCAAGAGGCATGTTTGGGCTTGTTTTGTCTTTTGTCCCTCACGACCCGGTACTTTCTCAGGTCAACCACTGGTGTACTGTGTCATACTCAGAAGCTCGGGGAGGCTATGTTCCCTTGAACCGTCACCTCGTCGACCAAAAACGGCTCGACGCCGCAAGAAAGATAAGAAAGGCATCCGTGGGGAGCGGCTTTCTTGTTGGACCGTGGAAAGCTGTTGTGGATTTTGGAATCACCTGGTGTGAATTAGCTATGTATTATGCAGTATACTTTGGATCTTTCTTGCCTCTATGGATATTCAATGGGAAAAAAAAGGGGCATGCACGACTTGTCGCATTCGATTCACCTGATGCCAAAATTCAACCTGAAGTCCGAAGTGTGGGCAAACAATATTCGAGCAGTGGTTATATAGATATCTTGAGAATACCTTGTCACATGTATCCCAGGTATAAAAAGACAGGAGCTTCCTCCCTGATTCGCTTGGGCTATAATAAGCAACTGACAGGGGGCATTGCTGCCCGCCCGTCATTCCCATTTTCAGACTCGCTCATGGATAACCTCGTTCGTTATTCATCCTTGCCCAATCAGCAATACCCGCTCAATGTTCGTCTTGAAATGGTTTTGATCTCTTCTCATAACGTGGCCTGCATCCCTCCCTATGCTGCCTTACGTTTTGGAGAGAGTCAGAACCTATATCAGAAAGTAAAAAATGCTTGCGAAAGAAACAACCTCTTGATTCGCTCCATTTTTCGTCCACTTAGATTGAATGCGTGTGTCAATTCATAATTCACCGGTGGTACTCTCCGTTGGTACTCTCCGTGTTTTAGACCGGTGGTACTTGTGGTGGTGGCACGTTTTGTCTTTTAGAGTCTTTTGTTACATAACCTGCCTCGGGTACCCCGCGAACATGTGGAAGGACCCACCCTCGGTGCGTCCAAGACCAGGGATTTAGTGCCCCCCCCAAGTTCTTAGGCGCAGGACTTCCTGTCACTTTCGATAGATTTGCGGCCACTATCTAATCAAAAAGCATGGCAAGTGGTGTCTACTCCACCGTGCAATGCTTTTGCCCGCAACTCGAACAAGTAAGGCTCCGAAGATAGTTAAAAGGAAACCATGATCTTCAAAGTCTTCATCTTTCAGCTTCCAGGTCCCCTTCCCAAATATTGCTTTTGCGGGGTGCTTGACCAGGTGCAAGTCACACTGTTCAAAGAAGACGCGTCGCCTCCCAAAGAATGTCAAGGTCAAGCCTCCCCCCCCACGTGGTCGCCCCGAACGGTTGCCCCAAACCGCAACGCCTCGCTCCAGGCGTGCACGTGCGGAGACACCACGCGAGGCCCATCGCCCGGACCAACCGCGCGCCCCGCGAGTCGAGTGGTGATGGGTCTTGGTTTCCGGAAGAGGATGACGGTGTTCCGTGAAAATGAGAGGTGCTGCAAGTGTAGCACTAGAAGAGAAGGAAGTTCTGATTGCTAGAAGGTCTGGGGCCACTTGTGAAGCTTCGTCACCAAGACGACTGGCTGCTAGACCAGTCTGGGGTCCTACCACATGGAGATCAGGAGTTGTTCGATTCTGAGCCTCGACCCGAGGACTTGAGCATGGTGGGATGTTGATTCCCCGCCTCTGCCAGGGCTTGAGATGGGTCGTTCAACCGTGTTCGCCCGACCAGTCCACCATCTAGCGAACGACCTCCGGAGGTCGTTCGCAAGGGATCCTGGTGCCATGACCCACAGACTTCTGGGAAACAAAGAAACCTCTTGACGAGTGATGTCACAGTGCTCTACTCCTGCTAACTCCCACCCAGAAAAGGAAAGGAACGAATATGGACTGCCAAGAAAAATGGTCCTCTACTCTACCCTGGTTTTGGGTCTCTTGTTGTCTCGACATGTCTCGACCCACATTGATGACTGAAGATCTGCTCTTCTCCAAGCTGCCATGTTTGCTGCAAGCACTTGAGCAATGTGAAGAATGTCCCAGCGGCCCCGGTGGCGATTTGTTTCTCCCAGTTTCGCGGGCTTCGATCCGGCTTCCACCACCTTCCACCTGGCAATTGCATTTCTTATCAAGAAATATCTTCAAAATCCATCACCTTATAAAGGACCCGTAACCTGGGGTAGCCATGGGATAGTCTATATAATATGATTCAACCTCTGGTCAGGATGCTGAGTCTAGACTCAGGACACATTCCCTGGGCGGATCCTCTGTTCCAAAATCGCGGATTCGAGGCCAAGAAGGCACGGGGTTTCCCATGGCTGTTCAGGGGCTTGGGTTTGGGTGGTCCGTCTGAAACCATTGGAAGACCCGATAGGACGTCACCACCGTTGGAGGTCATTGTCTTTTTTTGGACAATTCGGAGAAAAGGAACATCTGTTGGCCGGCCTTGAAGTTGTTCATGGTATTAGTGCATGTCATTCTTATGGCAACTGAGTGCCCGAGTTGGTCCTCCTTCGTTTTGGGGCTCTCTATATGCAGAAACCTTCGATTGTTTTTTGAGAGCACTAACAGGGCCTTGCTTTGCACCCTGGTATTCCATCCACTCCTGTTTGCTTCTGCTTCCACAAGAAAGCCCTCAAGGTTGCCTCATGAGTACACCTGTGTCATCCAGTTACTCTCATCTTGCAGGAATTCACCCAATAGCATCCACTCCAACCAGAAACTGCATTCCGCGTCACCATGCCCAAACCTCCCTCCAAATCTCCAAATCTCCTTTTCAGCCTGGCCTCAGGTCGGCCCGTCGCTTTTCACCCCCCGGGGAGCTTTTCACGCCCGGGGGGAGCGGTCCTCTTTCGGACGCCGGAGGTCTCCAACGAGGTCCGAGAGACTTCGCTTCTGGTCTCTTCGCGGAGCGTTCGAGGCTGGCCCACTGCGTTGGACTGGGGGGGCACAAGGTCTCGGGCACCGTGGTGCTGATGGTACCCATCAACGATCGCGCATTGAATGGTTTTTTGGGGGGTTGAGGCTCGAGACTAACCTGGCCAGTAACTAACTGTAGTGGGCAAGGACTGGCTTACAAGGCATGCCCTTCTCCTCTTCCTTTGTTTATGCAACAAAAAGGATACACCCTGGGCATTGATCTATATAATGGTCTTTACCCAAGAACCGTAGTTTTTACTAGGGTTTTTTCACTGCAAAACCAAAGTCGTTCCCATTTTAACCATGGTCGAACGGACGTTTTCCACTTGCACCTCGAAAGCCACGCGACGGTCGTGGCACCTCGGGTTGTTGTCCCGAGAGTCTCACCACGTCACTCGGTGCCCACTCAGGAGCTCAGCTCAGCGGCTGTGGGTCGAAACCCGACCCGACCGTCGGATACTCAGTGGTCTAGTCTGTTCATTTTCCGTGGTCCACCAGGGTTTTCGCGGTGCCATGACCCACAAAGGATCCACTCCAAGCGAATGGGTTCGATTGGGTTCGACTGGGTTCGGTGTCGCAAGCATGATCAAAAGCCTAACTGCCCGATTTCATCGACAGCGCTCCATTTCATTGAGGTTAGGGGTTTTGAGGTCAAAATGCGAACTTTGGAGGTGAAAGTGCCCCACAATCGGAGATGTTGTGCGGGTGACAAGGATCATAGCCGCTAACCGAATGGAGAGGCGAACCTCCAAAGCTGAAGATGGATCACAAAGCGTTTTCTATTTTGTGCGGGGTGCGGGTCGATTTGTCTTAGATCGCTCATGCATGAGGGCAAGAGTTGCAAGCGACTCCAAAAGCGGGGTTGGATACTCAGTATGGGAGTCTACCTGCTGTTGATAGTATATAGATGTATATAGTGTGCAATAGGATGCAATACGAGCATATTCAGGAAAGATCACCTGGGTGGTGGACGAGTACGGTCTTATTGGTCGTGTGCCAACAGAAAAATAGCTGTCACTGAACTGCAGAATAGTTCAACTTCTATCCGCAGGGGGTGGGTTGACCAACGCCACATGCTCACAGTTCTACCCGTGAAAGAGCAATCGACACCTGCTTTGCAACTGAACTTCTACTCCTGAGAGAGGCTTTGAAAGCGGCGTTGAGTTCGCCGCACAAATTCGCCACCTTTGGGGGGGCACGAATTAATTAGACTTGGACGCTCAAGTCCGAGTAGCCAAACAAGCTGAATTAGTTCTCGCTTCTGTGAGTGTTTACGTCCAAGATTTTGTGGAAGGTACAGTGTCCAGCAATCGCAGTTCTGAGGCAAAAGGACGTGCGAAAGTGTCTTGCCTCTGGCAATGATCCCCTGTTCCATTGGAAGCTTGCACATGCATTGCTGGACACCCCTTCAAGAAGACATGCGCATGCACAAGGGCCGCAGTTGCCAGCTACGCCTGAAACTTGCGCGTTGCCACAAAATGGTCTGTTCTGTCAAATAGCAGGAAACGGTCCCTTCTCTAGTTTGATGGCAAAAAGCTCATGCTGCTTCACTTGCTCAAACAAGACTGGCATCCTCGCAGGGCCCGGACGAAGAAAAAGAGACCGCCGAGCGGGTTCGGATCACTTCGTGACAGTCCGAAGGCTCGCTCGACAGACTTGCTCGACGCGCGCAGCCACTGGGGAGAGAAGGAGGAGCGCGCTGCCACGGTTGGCAGCTCTGACCCATGTGGCAGTGGGTCAAAAGCCTAAACCCAAAACCTGGCCACAGTTGACCATGTTTGGCGACCAGGGTTATTCGAATCCAGGGTTTTTCCGGTGCCATGACCCACACCCATGTCTGAATGTCTTTGGTTCCAAAGCCAAATCACTACAGCATGCATGGGCATGCGAAGGGAACGCCAATGGCGCCATCTGTGAGAGCTGGGAGATAGTATTGGGCCATGTTGGGCTCCTTAGTGTAGTTCATTTACAGTAGATTGAAGTTGTTCAGACTTGCTCCACTTTCATGCCTCCGTCAGTTGCTGCGCTGTCAAGAGTGGCCTGGCCAAACACGGGGCTTTCCACCAGCCCAGGTGCCGGGCGCCAATCAGTTGGAGATCAGGGTTCCCAAACATGGACTTCATGCCTTTTCATGATGCCTTTTGAGAAGAAAAAGACCACCTTGGCCCCTCCATTTTTGACGGATTGGGCGAGGTTCCAGGATCCGTCCCTACCTTCTGGGAGCTCGTTTTTGTGGGGAGGCGTGGAATGAAAATCACGTGCACAGCAGGGTGGTCCAAGAAATGGACGAAGTTGACATCGAGTGGATTCAGTCGAGACGGTCTCACCGAAATGGTCAAAAAGGATCCACCAGGTTCAAGATTTACATGGTTTGATTGGCAGTGGGCTCTCATTCGGTGGAAGAGATCCTGAAAATGAGTCTGATCTTGGGTCAAGGCGATCAAGGGTCACTTCTCTCCCGGTGAAGTTGCTCCTCTTTTGATCTACCAAGAGCCGTATTGGCCAACTCTCCAAGAGAACAAATAGGTCTGTCCTAATGCCCCAGAAGATGAACTTCCAGACTTTAGTCAACTCTAGTCACTAAGTCATCCTAGCAGGGGGAATGACTTGACCTGTTCAAACCAAGGAAAGCGTCCTCAAAAAGGATTTTAAAAAAAAATAAACAGCACCCCCACTGTACCCCCACCAAGTCATCCTCCCACGTGGCGAACAAACGCGGTCTCCAGGAGACCGGACCAAAGGGGCGACTCCTCCGCCGGTGACCTCGCCGGGCTGTGTGCCTCGAAATGCTGCTGTGAAGGGGGGCGTCTGTGCTGGGTGAGTGAGTGTCCTCATCTCTTCTTTTGTTTGGGATGCACTCCCTGAAATCATCATGGAAGTGTATGGATGACATGTTCCTCTATTCAAACAAATGGTTTTCCAGGTCCTTGTCAGTGACTCAGAGTGTATCCGTCATCGACTCGTAGCATATGGGACATTCTTTGTTTCATCCTCCGAAGATCTTGAAGGCGAGGAAAGCGAAACCAAGCATCTGTGCGTGTGAAACGATGCTTCGGAGCTCGAAGATGAAAGCTGAAACAAAGATTCTCGTCCCTTGGTGAGTGGATCATGGGCACCGCTTCCCGAGACATTGAACTTGCTAACAACTCTCCAGAAGAAGGTGCACACGACTTCCCCGAACCCATGGCTATGGTTGAGAGTCTTTGGAGATCAAGCAAAATGCCCAACCCCCCATGGCGCTACCCATCGCCATCTCTGCTGTTGGAGGGAGTTCCCCCTTCCCCAACCCACAGCTGCGACACCTTCAACGGCTGGGCGGCCATTGGAAGTAGAAGGGGCCATCCAGCCTACGGAATCGTGGACCACGACCCGGGCGCCGCTTTTGCTGGACGCAAACCATCATTGGATCGATGTGGTTTGCGTGGCATGTCTTCAGCTGCCACCAGCGTGGGGGAGAATGTCAAGGGGCGTGGACAGCGCCGTACGCTGCTGGCTCTCTTCCCTCCGTGGACAGTGACAGCGTCCATGGACCCAACCAAGAAGACTTGAAAAGGACCAACTAGAAAACACCAAGCAGTAAGATAAGTCAATTTGAGACCCACTTCGACCTTTTCAGATTGATCGTTCGGAGACTGTTTGCATGTCTTTCTTTGGGCAGGTTCATCTGGCTTGCCATCCGCTCTCTTGAGGCTTCACAAGTCTTCCAGCACAGGTGAGAAGACTTGTTGTCCTCGTGCCCGGCCTCATCTCAGGCTCAACTCACACCTGGCGAGCAGCGTCTTCAAGGATGTCTGATACCTGGAACCAAGTTCGATGATGAGAATGACTGTCTAGTCTAGAACATCCCAGAACCAGGTGACAACCTCTGGATACAAGGGCTATGTTAGGGATGGTTTGCTCGTCTAAAGCGTCGAGGTCAACTGGGTTCCATATGTGACGGTACCGCTATAAAAATAGAACAATTCCAAATAAACATCCTGGAGGAATCTCATTTGACCAGCTGCATAGGTCCAATGGTCCAATCTGTGGCTGAACGCGTGTTTGATCGTGCACAAGATCCAAGTTCCAGGAGCTCCAGTTCGGCGCTACCGGAGGATGATCCACCCACTTCTGGATTATATAAGTCAACCATCCCGACCTGGAACAAGCTGCACCAGAAAAAGGATCTCCCTGGTGTTGGGTTGGAATGTTTTCAATTTTCAAGAAGCACCAGATAGACCCCAAACACACAGAACCAACATAGCAAACAAAAAGGTCGTTTGGTCTTTTTCCTTTTATCTCACCGGTGTTTTTTCTGTTTTGTTTCCGTCCTCCTCGCCCACAGCTTCCCCGCCTCGCGCTCGACGGGCTTGAAACCTCAGCTTCTCCCGATTCCGTCGAAAGGGGAATGGATGACCTGGTCCATGGTCCGATTCTGGTCGAAGAACGATCAGAATCATGACTCGAAAATCGTGAATGCTCCTACGATTGATGACTTGCATCGAGAACTCCCACGGTGTGGGTGTGAAGACGCTCTTCAGATTCGACGACTTGCTCGATCACTTTGTCTCATTTTGCCAGTGGGGTCTTCCTATTAGAAACATGCGCCAATGCAGGTGTTCCGAAACTCTGCAGTTCTCAAATCTTTAGGGACCTTCAGGAGTCCTTCCCTTCATTTCCATGCCATCTAGGCTTTCTGAAAGGTCGGACAGATGGATCAACGCGTAACACTGAGTCAACTGCTGAAACACATCAGAACCAAATCTACCTCGGCTGATGGTTCGCTATGCAAGCCACAAACCCTACAGAGCTGGCCGGTGGACCAGAATCTCTGCCTTCTCGCGGCCACTGCTGTACCTTCCACTGACCATGTCTGCTGAGCCGTCCGGACGCAGCACGACGTAGCGGTCTTCCAGCTGCCTGAGGCCATGCTCACACCGCACACCGCCGCGGCCCTTGGCTCTTCGGTTGGTGAAGCCAAAGACCTTCCATGACCTTCCAGGGTGTCCTTTTGCCGGAAGTGACATCGATCCACTCGGCGGTGCATGAGGGTGCAGCGAGGTCTTGTGCACAGATCTCCAGTCACCCCCCCCAATGGAGTGTTCCGGCGTTCCCGAACCAAAAAAACATGGGTGACTGGGTTTTCGGCAGCTTTTGTGACCGGGTGACCCATCTCAACGACCTTCTTTCATGGATGGTCATGCCGGCATGGCCCGAGTAGCTTGGCATGCCAAGCCCCTCAAAAGACAAGCTCCGAAACGCGCACTCACCCTTGTGTAAAGCCAAGTTGCTGTTCCTTCCATGCTTGCTGAATGAACGCCCTGGCCGTGCGGAAACGGTCTTACTCGAGTGGGTCACGTGGAACGTCCATGGTTGATGTTGAGTTGATGTTCAGGATGGACATGACCCATCTCCAAGGCAAAATACCACTCATCATAATATTCCATATGGCTGTAAGTACCATTGAATATTGACATGCCTAATAGAGGAATCTATTAATTTTCGGTGGTCAACCAGGGTCCCCCTTTCTTGACCCACTGCCATATGTGGTGAGGAGTCTTGTACTGACCCGGTTCTGATGACTTCCCCTCTTCGCTTCCTCCGGCTCAACAATGTGATCCGCTAAATGGCAGCTGCTTATCACCTGCTTATCGTGGCACCTTCCCCAAGCAGAACGTTGCTCACCCCCACCACACAAGTATGTCAACCTACCATGGGGTCAAGCGACTTGGAGTGCTTGGTTCCCACACCCTTGGGGTACCAACTCGGCCTGGTCCCCGTTGGGCCCGAGTCAGGACAGCAAAAGGTTACTTTCGTAGGTAAGGCACGCAAAAAAACTTACACTTATGTTTCAGCTTTCCTCTGCCCAAGGACAAGTGTCGGAGAAGCTGTCTACTAGGCATTCCAGAGGTTCCACTTGATTATATATATATATATATTATATATATATATTATATTATATCAGATTCTCAAAAGGAATTCACATCTTTATGTTGCAAGGCCACCTAACCATCTCATGCATCGGTTGCCTGGCGTCCTGCACCCTGGACCCGGTGTCACCGCCAAACGGCCCACCCACGGGCCGCGTATGGCCAACCGCGCACTCGTCCAAAACACGCTCGGCGCACTTGGGTTGCTCCAGGACGCACTCCTCGTTGATGAAGGTCAACAAATCTCCAGCGCGCAAACTCTCGGGCACTGCCTGCGGTGAACTTTCGACGCTCTCAGGTACGCAGCCGAGCGCGGCCGGAAAGATTTAGGGCAAGTGGGAGAGGTGCAAGAGTGCTTGTTGGGTGATCAAACAGAAAGAGGGGTGCTGGCAAATTCAAAGAAGAGAAGACGTCGAACTGGAAGCCCCCCGCAAACCCAGTCTCATTCCGCGCACCAAACAGCACTGTCGGTCTCCGGGCGTCTCACCTCCGGGCAGTTCTTGTTGATGACCTTCACCACGGCTCCACGCTCCGTGAACTTCCAAACGATCGACTTCATCTGGCAGAGCAAAGAAACAAAAACCCATGAGTGTCCTCGTGACCGAGAGCCGCTTTTCCGGACTAGGATTCCAAGTTCGGTGACCTCATCGGGACTCAAGTAACCTCTTTCCCTCACAAAATCTCACTTTGAAGCTCCTATATAGAGATGCAGCCAGCCCGCCCCTTTGCACGCGGGACACGTGCACACAAAGAATCACAAAAATAGAGACACTTTTTCGGGGTGGCCTTTTTGCATGGGGAAAAACCACAAACACCAAACGCAGTGCCTCCTCCACGTTGTCGGCGTCCAACTCCAGCGTGAGGATGCTCGCCCGTGGCTTCGGACCGGTGACCTGGCGAAGCCCACCGGACCGGACGAACCGGCGGGCGGCACCGGCCGCCAAACGCGGGGCGAACGGAGGTCGGCAGCGTTCCAAAGTTTTGGGGTCCCCCAGGTGAGTGGATGTCGGCACCCCCAACCTTTCAAGAGGTGAACGTCTTCCGTGACCCTACCCCCAAAAAGAAACGAAAGACCTCTCTTCTTGCCAGTCCTGAACAGAAATCCACCAGTGCCACCGCTCCCCACCAGCAAAAAGAGCACCCTTTCTCCTGGCCTCGGACTTGCGGCGGAAGCCGTCCTCCACCAGCAGGTCCGATTCGCTGTCTTCTGGCCTCGGCCGAGGGATCTCAGACGTGTCTGACGCAGCGTGGCGCGAGCGAAGACGGAGAGCCGAGCAGCGGCCGGTGGACAGTTCGCCAGAGGCCATTGGTGTTTTACTAAAGCCCTACTGAATTAAGTTTGGCGTCTAGTTCGCTACTAGGCTAAGTTAGCTTCTAGGATAGCTCACACTCGCACTAATGATTTGCTTCCTAGATGTTTGGGGAAACTTAGCATGAGGAACTCTGGTGGCGCCAAAGGTCAATTTCGAGGTTCGTAGCTGCAAACTCAGCTGTCCATGAATCATAAACCAACTGCTGCGGGCAACCAAAAAACTCTCTTCCGAATGAAGAATGGTTTTACTATGTTTTACCTATACCACTAGTAGATGCACTCTAGATGACTCTAGCAAGTCTGCAGGCTTCTCCCATTGTCCTGAACTCGGCGCTCCCGACGCAGGCGGTTGCGAGAGCATCCGCTGCTCCGAGCCTCGAGCTAGAGCCACATGAAAAGGACTCCCCTCAGCATGGTTGGGAAAGGCCGTTGAAGATGTTGAAGAGGTGAACATGTGCCGAAACATGCTGTTTCAGCTGGTTTTTGGAAGATGCTGACGTCCTCACTTCTTGGTTTGTGAGGGCCTCCTTCAGATTCTCTTCGCCGCCTAGTGAAAGATTGAAGAAATTGCCCTTTCTGCGCCTGACAACCTGGAACGGCGCTCCTCACGCGAGAGGCGGGGACCTGGCAGGACGCTCTGAGGTCGCTGAGAGGTCGCCGGTCGGAGTCTTCGCACGACGGTTGGATCCCTGGAAGTCCAAGACGATCTGGCAAAATGGTCTGACTAGGAGTTTCCTTTACTTCGCCCCAAAACGTCGAAACGGAACATCTAGATACATCTAGGGTGGAGGTGGAAAGCACCTTGTTTGTCGAGGAAAACAGGGAAAAGAGTCGAATCTATGTCGGGTGGAGAGCTCATTCGAGTCGAAAGCAATGTGACGTCTTGCTTTGGAATGGAATTCAATCTTGGATAAATTCCCGGATGGGACTTTGAGGGTCTGGGGCACCCCACCAGTTGTGAAACCGAACTTGTGGGAGGTGAAAGTCATCACATCCAATGCACCTAATTTTCTATCCTGGAACCCCAAACAACCAGAAACAAATGGTTGTTCCAATATGGCAATTGAAATCCTTTACATAGGAAATGGTTGTTTGGGGAAACATCAATTTCTTTCTGGTTGTTTGGGGTTCCAGGATGTTCTAAATCCCAGTGGACATCTTACTCAGTCCGGGTGAACTCAACCAATCCGTTGGACTCGGACGGATGACTCATTTGCTACTGAAACCAACCCGTCCGGCCGCCGTCGGCTCAAGCTTCGGCCTTCGATCCCAGCTTCACCATTTTTTCGGGGAAACTTCAGAAAGCCTTCTCCAGAGCCAAGCTGAGGACTTCCATGTTCAGAGCGCTGAAGAACAAATAAGAGTCGAAAAAGCAACGACTCGGCCCGACGAGTCGACGCCCGAGTGTCGTACGAGGCCACTCACGGCGGACACGCGGCGCCCACGGGTACCGCACCTTCCTGAGAGGCGCGACGGCCCAGGGAGCGCAGATCACCTGGGCGCCAAATCGCCGCTCTTCAGCAGCTGGAAGCTCGGACCCTTACCTATATTGCGGATCTCTAGACAAGACACCCCAGGTCCAAGAAGGCTTCGGAACGTCCATTTGGACTCACGAAATACCCCTCCTGGCAATCATAATCCACTCCCTTAGCTGCTTCCTTTTTCAGAAAGGCACCTCTCATACAAGTCCTTGCTCGAAGCAAATGAACCGCTTCTCTGACCTGGACTTGGATTGAAAAAATATGAGTGCACATACAGTGGATTGAGAGTAGTAGATGGCACAATCCGCAAGTTAGGAGGTTTATATGGACCCCACTCGTTACAAACACCTCGCTCGGGGACTCTCGCTTGTTCAGCCGTCTATGCAAAAAACGAATCACCTCGAAAGAGAAGCACTACTCTTTTTCATTCGAGTGTAAACAGGCGTGGGGTCGTTACACTCGATCATCGACCAATGAAAAAGAGTGAAGGGACCGAACAGTACCGTGATCAAACGGGTTCAGCTCATCGTGAGCTTGGCTCTTCACGAGCCCCACTTGACCTACGGAAAACTGAACAGTACAGTATGAGTTGGTTGACCTCAAACGGATCCCAGACTCTCACCACCTCGCTTTCACATCTGCTCTGCACTGGGTCGAGCGAGCGACACTCCACAACGTGTTCACGAAAGGATGGCTTCTGGCCAAGCTGCATCGATCGAGAGCCAGGCCGTTTCGCCCGTGCTCAAAATCATCACGAGACGGAGCATCTGCTGGGTTCGAATCGGTCGCGACCCTCTCGATGAAAACACGAATGCGCAATCTCGGAACAAGGTTCCAGAACTCCGACACGAGAAGGCAGATGTCCTCCTTCCTAGAATAACCTTTTACCAGAGCGGCTTCCACCACTTCTGAATCGGTGAAGATGAAAAGGTCTGTGCGAAGCAGCTGATCAGCAAACGTCTCCAGCGCTACGATCGTTGCAACCATCTCCACTGGGAGCCTTCTTCGATTGAAAAGCACGGCGCCTATATCCGATCCGGTCGGGGGTCAAATTCCTTAGGATCGGGCGAGAAACCATCGGTGAACAACACACAGTCGGCGCGTTTGTTAGCACAGAAGTCGATGGACCTTGGGGGTCTGGCAGTCACCAGAAACAACCACTGTCTGAGGGACTCCCAGGGAGACGGACCCAACCCAAAGCGGCCGAGAGAGTCTGACTTCAAGATCGCCTCAATTTCATCGGATAACTCCTGGCGACGGCCTTCTTTGATCTCTAATACCCAATCGGCCAGATTGTAAGTCACTCCTAGCACGACTGGCTTGTCCGAGATCTGGCATCGAAGGCTGCCAAAAATGAACTTTTTGTGCCGCGAGAAAGACTGACTGAATCATCTCAACGGGTTCAAGACCATACTTGTCATCATAGAAGTTGAAAGATACCAGCCCGAACAGGCGCATCAAAATTTCATCAATGGCAGCGGATCTACGAGTGTAGTTATATACAGCAGACACCAACCCGAACGAGTGTCCTACCATCACAAAGAATACTGGCTTCCTCGAGCTGTGGTTCTTGAGACAGATCACGCTGAACTTTCTATGCTCAGGCCAAATGCCCACCTGTCGGTAAGCTTTCCTCTCGTCAAGGAATCAGGCTGCAAAGCTCGAGTCTAGGAAGGACGATCTGAGCTTCCTTAGTGCGGCCACGTTCGTATCGGCCGACGGTAACTGGAGTTTCTCAGTGGTCCAAGTGATCTGGTTGACCAGGTTCGTGGTGGCACTGTCGCAACCTCGGACCTTATTTTTCTGAACAACCTCGAGTCTCTCAGCGCGGTTCCAATCCTCACGTCCGAGCAGGTTAGAGATCTCCTTGGCTGACTTGAACGGTCCTAACGAAGACCCTTCACGACCGTCTTCGAGCGTTGCATCCCAGATTTTTCTGCAGGTTCTCTGACACTGGAACTCCTGCCACACGAGCTATGATCTTAGACCTCACCATTCTACCTAACTTGCCACTGGTCTGACCCGCCAGCGTATGTATATATTTCTCAGGAGAGCAAACAAGTTGAACTGTGGGCGACGTGATTCAGAAGACCCGATCAGCTGCAGTGTGGGTGATTTCTTCCACTGAATTCTTTGCTCCTACGTCAGTCTTGTTCGGCCTGGCTTGGCCATCGCAAAGCGACCATCCATGGCAATGGATCACTGGATCAATCCCCTGCCTTCATCGCCAGCATAGGACTTGCGGGTCGCGACACTCAGCTGGATATTGTTGAGGGTTAGTGATTTGGGGTGCTTTGTCACAGGGCTTTCCCCAGGCCAAGAGCTGGTGGTCCAAATCTTTCAAAAAGAAAATACGAGAAGGAAGACCGTTATACTCTGCAGGGACCTGCAGCTGACCTGCAATTAGCTTCCTTGCCCACCCATCCAAGAACCCGCCGCTCGGGCAAAGGTTGGAGCCAGCTTCGGGGCGATATCCACTGGTCGGGCGCCGGTCCGTCCAAAATCGGCGGCATCACTGTAGCCAGGACCTCCTCCAAGCAATCATGGCCCTGGAGGGCGAGTGCCTCGGCTTTCACCATGACTCGATCCTTCTTGAAGAACGGGCTGTCGCTGACGGGCTGTCGCTGAACGGGCTGTCGCTTTCACTCTGTCGCTTTCCAGCCATACCTCGCGCCGACCTGGTCCGGACGGGCTTATTGCAAGGCGTTGGCACAGCCAAAGAACGGTAATTAAAAATCTCTGTTCAATGCGGCTGCATATATTCTTGCATCATCGGTGTTTTCATCGAAATTATGATGTCTTAAAACGTTTTCGGACGCAAATTTCTTTGTGATATGCAGCCAGTTTTGCCTCGGTTTCCCAAGTCGTTTGGTGCCGCAATCAACTCTGGATGCAGTGCTATCAACTAATGAGACAAGAAGTAGAAACAAGTGCATCGCTTCTAGTAGCAAGTGCCTTACTAGTAGTAACAAGAAGCTACTAGAAACAAGTGCAT
>CAXAMN010000669.1:1787259-1799705 GCA_963970005.1 Durusdinium trenchii
GCTGCAACATCTCCCTGCAAGTGAGCTGCCGTCTTCATCTCGGCTCAGATAGGATGCACGGTTGACTGTGCTTCGGCGAGCATCACCTTTGCTTTGAATGGCGCGATCTTCAGCAGAAACAATATCTCGAGCTCAGATATTCTTGGTAGCCTGAGGCCCTGGTTTGGTGAGATTTCCCTCCTACACATCATTATCCTCTCCCTGCAAGTGAGCTGCCGTCTTCATCTCGGCTCGTATAGGATGCACGGTTGACTGTGCTTCGGCGAGCATCGCCTTTGCACCATGTCTGGGTATGGCGCAGTTTTCCGCAAAAAAATTCTCTCAGATATTCTTGGTATGAGGCCCTGGTTCGGTGAGATTTCCCTCATACCACATGATGCAGGAGAATCCATCCTTCAACACCATATTGCAACAACATCTCCCTGCAAATGAGCTGCCTTCTTCGTCTCTGCTCACATAGGACGCACGGTTGACTGTGCTTCGGCGAGCATCACCTTGGCAAGATGTCTGGGTATTCTTCTGTTGCGGAGCGCAGAATTCCCGCCTCTGGGACGTCGGATCGGCAAAACTGCCCCAGCTGAACCAACGCAATCTGAATCATTCCAAAGCCAGGGGAGGCCATCGCTAGTAGGTTGGAGGCCATGGCTATTAGGTTGGATGCCATTGCTATTTGTAACTCAAAAGAAGATTGTTGTTGTTGTTGTTTTAATGAGTCGCTTTCAAAAGGGTCAATGCTATGCCTTCCACGTCGCTTCTTGCAGTCTCAAGATGCCGTTAAAGTTTTCTGTTTGGGCTTTTCACTGTCTGGGAACAACAAACCCAACAACCTCGTTCTTCAAAGTGACCCAAAAAGGCCTTCTCTAAAGACACTGGCCGGGGCCGGTACAAAAAAAAGGGGAAGTCACTTTGAAGAAGCTGGAAGGCCTTTTTGTTTCTCCATCAAAGTTGAAAGCTCAAGTGACTCAAGTGTCTGCACCAAATACACGATCTTTACACCCAGCATGGGATGACTATAGTTCACATCCCAAGTGAAATCTGTTTTCAACTGGGCGACCGCCGCGTTTTGAAAAAATAAATACATTCGTGGTGCTTCGTCCAAAAGGGGTTCCCCCACCCAAAAAATACGCACACTCCAGATATGATACATTCGATCTGATCGCTCCAAGTCCCGAAGAAGCCTCGGAGAAGAAAGAAATCTAAGTAAAACCTGGTGGTGTGCAAGGTGGTCTAAGCATCCAAAACGAAGAAACACCAAAACAAGCGGCGAATGCACATCTGCCGACCTCCAAAGTCACCAAAACAGCCTGAAATCTCGAGGGGCGTGTTATTACCACAAATCACAACAGTACAGAAAAATGCAGGTACGTGCAGCTGATCAGGCTGCATGAGACGGTTCAATAGTCAACAGACTCCCTATGACTCCAAGGGGTACATACACAAATCAAAAATAGAACAAAACGCAAACGTCCTTCAAAGTGGATTGCCCCCCGAACGTGAACCGGTGAGCACCGAAAAGCATGTTTCTTTCCCGCTCTGAGCCCCAAAGGAAACCAATCCGTCCTCCCGTCCTCCCCACCTTCGCTTCCATCGGACCGGTGGAGCTCACCTTCCGGTCGGACCGGGTGCGGTCGGACTGGAGGGATGGGCATGGATGGACATGAGAACGGGAAGGAATGAGGACGAGTCAACGAACGAACGAATGAACGAACGACTGAGTGACTGAGTGACTGAGTGAGTGAGTGAGTGACTGAGTGAGTGACTGAGTGAGTGAGTGACTGAGGGAGTGACTGAGTGACTGAGTGAGTGAGTGACTGAGTGAGTGAATGAGGGAGTGAGTGAGGGAGTGAGTGTGGAATGAAAATGAAATGAAATGGAATGGAATGGAAATGAATATGAAAATGCAAATGAAATGAATGAGTACACTGCCTGAAACAAGTTCCCATCATTGGAGGGAGGGTAATGAGTCATGATGTACCTGGATTGAGTGATGATTGAGTGATGAATGATGTGCCTGGATTGAGTGAAATTGAGTAATGAATTTATTTCCTTGCGAGAGAAGAAAGTCATTCATGACTCAATCCAAGACAAGAACTGGAGGCCTGACCTGGGCAAGTGGGTGGTCATCAAAGAAACAAATATAAAGAGCAAATAATATATGTTTTAAACTTTTTATTGGGTATATCCGATTGTCTGTAACAGTGGATCAAAATGGTTAGTAAAGGCCTTAGTCAGACATGATGATAATTGTTTACTGACTGTGACAGGTAATAATAGGACAGACCCTATGTATATATATATATTATATACATATATATATATAAACACTGATTGGATCAAGATTTCCTGAGCAGCGAAGTGGGTGACGCCTGCGGTCGCGAACCAAAACACTACGCAAGTCGGTGCCCTGGCATCGCATGGAGACGACCTGTCCACCAGAGAGGGAGGTGAACTCACCCCATTCCCAAAACGGAAAACAAAAAAAGAAGAAAACACGCTCTCTCTCTCTCTCTCTCTCTCTTTCTCTCTCGATATGGACTGTTGGTCTTCCAGGATACCTTCGTTTGACATGTTTTGACCTATCCCCGCATGGTCAAGCTACACGATGGACCAAACCTTCAGGGAAGATCACCACCCATCCCCTGCGGCCCCACTGGCGGCCCCACCGGACTCGTCGCCCGAGTGGGACTTGTGGCTGGCGATGGAACGCCGCAGATCGCCTGGGCGAGACCGGTGGGGGAGACGGTCGATGAAATGAAGCCCTCCCGTATGAGCTGACAAACCTGACCAATTGGGTGCTTAACTGCTGACTTCTGTACTATACCTCCAGTACCACAGCCTCATACTAGTATGATTACCAGCACCACTATAAGTACTCTACATCAGTCAAGTCTACATCTCTGGTGTGAAAATTCGCTCCCCGCCCTTCCACCACCCCTCGGGGGAAGGCGAAACACCTCCAAGAACGGCCACTCCAATTCATCTGACTGGGTCTCACAAGGGGCCAACTGACACGTGGTGGCAACCAACCACGTGATTTTGGATGAAAAAATTGCGCACCGCAAAAAACTGCAACACCGCTGCAAAGTTCGTCAATGTGCATGATTGAAATGAACTTCGTTTCGCCACCTGTCCCCTGTGTCCAAAAATATTGGAACTGTATGACCAAAACTCTATATATACAGTACAGTATATATACTAATAAGTGTTCTTGAGGCTCACCCATATCTACAACATCCTCGCTTTTCCCCAAAGTCGTCCAGGACACCTGCCGCTGAGCCACCATTGCTGTGCTCATCTCGGAAGGTCGCGCGGTGCGCGAGGCTGCGGCGGATTCCATCGCCGCCTGCGGTCGACTCGGTCGGTGGAAGGTGGTCGAGGGGCACCCTGGGTAGTGGGGATCTCACTGGCCGTTCTGAGCCTTTGAAATCAATGCGCCTTAAAAGGTCATGAAGTAAGGGGCGTCCATGAAGTCCATGAAATACCCCTCATGGGTGGTCTGGATGATCAGACTACCGCACTAGAATGTCGCTACCACGTCTGTATGTTTGAACCTTCAAATCTCTCACATCGTCAAACATCCCAAAAAGAAAGTGAGGTCTTACAGTCTACAAATGTCTAGAGTCTACAGTGTCTATAGTTCACCACTTATATTGAGCTGCTGGGCAATTCAGGAGGGAAAATATCTTGGTGCGTGTCATCCCACCAAAACAAGCTGAGTGGAACTCCACAGACTTCATTTCAACCACACCCAAATCAAGTTGCACTCCACATCCAAACATTGAGTATTTGGTTCTTCCACCTGGTGGAATCTTCCCACCTCATGGGCCATGGAGGTTGTCCCCCCTCAGTCCTCACATTTCACCTGTTCCCCGCGCACGTACGCCAACGGAAACGGCTCCTGCGGTTTCACGGCGGCCTGGCTGCTGACGGTTTGGTCGGTCGGTCGCGAACGAACGGTTTGGTCAGACCATGTCAGCCGCAGTGTTGGCGCCTGCATAAGTGGCCTCCAACCTCATTGTGATGGCCTAACCTGCGTGTTCACTGGCACTATGGAACATGATATTTGGAGTTGTCAGCCAGAGCGGTGAATAGGAACCGTCGCCCAGCTCCGGCCTTGTTCGCGAACCCAGTGGACTTGCGATAGATTTGCTTTGGACGTCAATTCGAATAATTTGGCCCGGTGGATGTGCGTCTATGTGTCCTCTTCACGTTGGTCTTGGGGGTCCGGCCATGTCTTAAAGACACACCCATTCATCCAGTCTCAGATTTGGCTGCATCCAGGATCCCAGCCAGATGTTTTCCTTTAAGTTTGTGTGCCAGGTGTCCAACAATCGGAAAGAATGAAGGATTCTCTGAGTGATGCTCCAAAAGATTTACAGAAGACCCCGTTGCACCTGGGACACCGCTTCCCGCCCACCCCGGGGACCCCTGCCTTCGCCCAGGGCGGACGACATGCGCACGGTGGAACGTCGGGCGCCTCGCTGTCTCGACCGAGGAACGTGAGGAACGCGACGAGGAACGCGAGTCGTGCCGGGCGCGACGCGGTTGGAGCAAAGCGAGTGTACACAGTTTTACGCTACTAGACCAAGCTTTCTTTCGGTCTTTGAAGGCTGGGGATCAGAAAACTCGGATCGAGACTTCTGTAGCATGGTGATCGAATTGCTTGGAAGGGTCGTGTGGCAAAACAAATTGGTGCGTCGATGGTGCTGCAGGATTTCTCGAGAAGCCAAACCCTCCTCCAACGGTCTTTTTCCATTAGAGAAAACGGAGGACCAGCTGATCCCTGGCTTTTCGAACAGTATGACCACTGAGAAGAAGGACCACTGTGGGTTCTCAACCACATAGAACGAAGGTCCACTGACTGCAACAGACCAGCCTTCGCTTTGGCCCACGTTCGCCCAGTAATTAGTGGTACATATGGGATGGGCGACAGAAGGCTGTTCAACCTCTCTATTCTTTCCGATCAGCTGGAGCACAAAGCACTTGAAAAAAACGAAAACTGAGCAAGGTATTCAAGTCCCCCAAGAAGACGCCCCCGCCACCCTTGGTCTCGCTCATCGACCGCGTCCAGTCCGGCTCATCCTCGGCTCGTCCTATCCCCATCGCTTTGGTTCTCTCCCGCTGTTAAACCGTGGATGAGGATGGTGTTCGGTTATGGCGGCCTTTCTCAAGAATCATGTTTGTTCTTGTTCGTCTTCCTCTGTTCTCCTTTGGGAACATGCCCATCGCCGTCGTCCGTCGTCCGTCGTCGCCTTCATCATGGATGGAATAGACCTCCCCACCATCGTCGCTGCGGGTCATGGCACTGGCCCGGCGCAGATCGCCTGGGTCGACGGAGATGGCGACACCGGTCTCGGTCCACAGGTCGCAAAGCAGAGAGGTTCACTGTCTGTGGATGGTGAGAATGAGCACAAGACTAGCTAGTACAAGAAAAACTGCCAGTATGTCTAGAGGAAGGCCCAAACTAGAGAGAACATGAGAGCACCACATACAATGTTCTTCAGGTTGAGGGGGTTTCCAAGCTTGACTTGCCTCCAGCTCAAGAAAGTGGGGAACACCCACCTTGCGTAAACCCAACTAGTGAATTGGTTGGAAGATGCTCTATGCTCTTCTGTCCGTCTACCAACCCAGCTGGTCAGCACGTAAAGCAAATAGATACATCTTTTACATTCATTTTACGACACCATGTCAGGGATGGTCGAAACCCTCTCGGCTGCACCAGTCAATGGCGACCGGTCACGGGGTTCTGCCCTGCCGCACCTTCCTCTTCTCGGTCCGATTTCCGCATCGCCACGCTCTGTCGAACATCTCCTGGACGCGATGAGCGAAAGCTCCCGCGTCATGTCACACGTCACGGTGACCGTGACGTCTGTGATGTGCTGCTTGAGCGTGGCGGAAAGCGGGGCGGATGAGGCTCATGGACTTCGGGTTCACAACGGGAAGTAAAATTTAAAGTCTCCAGAGCTTGCACGTCAACTTCGTCATGATTGCTATGATTGCTTGCGTCAAGTCTACCAGTCAATTTAGAAAGGTTGTGTGCTTGGAGCCAGCGTCTCTCCACCTGAGACACTTGACCTCTTTGGCTAAGAGCCACTTCAGCTGAACTTCTTCGCTCCATCCAATCGCTCCTTCCAGGCTCTTCCGCGCCACGGAACGGCGATCGCCGCCTGGCGACGACCGGGAAGAAAACCCGAACCTGGGCCAGAAAGAAGGGGTGCTTCGGGGATCTCGGAAGTAGGGAGGCAAACCCAGGTGATTCCGACAGGAAGCTGGAATGGGATCACGTTGGAGCTCAAGACTTAAGACTTCTTTTTCAGCCACCGACTTGTGGAGGCATAATGCATATCCAAAAAATGCAAATTCATATCATAAAATGCATATCATGTTGTATACCTTTAAAGAAAAAAGGTGCACATCACAAAATGCAAAACTTTGTTGGATACTTATCACATACTAAAATACATATGGCACATCTTTGGGGGGCTTCGGCTAGGTCCTGAGATGTGTGCATGCCCAGTGACGATGAGTCCGGTGACCGTCGTCGGACCGGTCCGAACCGGTGTCCGGTCGGTGACCAAGTCCGGTTGCAGTTAGAATAACATCACAATTAAACTAAATTAATAGCTTTTTGTTCCTAGTAGTAAGGCACTTGTTACTACTAGCGATGCACTTGTTACTAGTGGACAGGTGGGAGAACGAATGAGCACAAGAGCCTGATGTTGACTGCTCATGGACCCTAAACCTGGGTCTAAGCTCTCCATGTGGGGGGTGTCCATTCCTCAACCGTCAGCATCTTAGTGGTTTCAGAGCAGTCTATAATGGGGGTCTCTATATATAAACCACCTTTTGGGGATTGTGCCATTTACTCTGAAACCACTGCAGTTGAATGTGGGTTCCCCTTGGCAGTCATACTCCATACAAAAAGACAACGCCCCCCCAGGCCTTTCTGTGGATGGTCAAAAGCATCGGTTTTGCGAATGGTGCATGGTAAGTCGACGTTCAAGACAGCGGTCTTATCTCCAAGTGTTCCTTGCAGAGTTCATGCCTGGTTGTTCAATCTCTGGGTTTTGACCTATGATGAGTTGGGTTTTCAGGTGCTGTGGTCTCCAACTTTTAGTTGAAAACCTGACATACAAACATACAAAACCAGCAATGTGAATATCTCAGAGTCGATCTTGGATCTTCACCCCAGAATACTTAGGATGGAATGGCCCCCATCCCATGTCGTTTTCACGGTCTCCTTCCACTCCTTCAATGCCCTCGAAGTCGTTCACATCGCAGGACATACGGCAGACGCTCGGCGGCAGCGTGCGGCGGTAGCCTGCCGAAGCGCGCGTGGGAAGGCTAGGCAGTTGCGGCAGAAAGAAGATACACTCAGATCATCTCAAATCACTCAGCCAAACCGGGTGACCATCGCCGACATGCTCCTCCGACACCCTCCCTCCGACACAGTCCATTTCCGTGGTCCACTTCGGCCTCCTTGGCTGCCGCGTTGGCTCTCACGCTTTCCTGGAGCGTGGCTGTCAGCCGACGGTGGGTCATCAGACTAGTGACTTGCGGGGAAATGAGTCGGAAGGTTTCGGGGTGGAACGCCCTGTTTCGGAATAAGAGTCCTATGACATTCGGATCAGATCATTGACCTTTGACACCCCTCATTCCATACAAGGGGAAACGTCATAAATGAAAGCTGCCCATCCGTCTCTCTAAGTGGTAGACTGAGGAGTACATCGCCTCTCAGATTGTCGTTCTCTATTCGGGAACCACTCGAACTCTAGGATTCACATTCCAAGCGCATCTGTTCTAGGTTTGACGCTCTGAACCGCATCGCTTGACCAAAAGATATCCATCCACATAGGCCACCAGGCCTTCAACCGCCGCCCCAAGCGCCGCCCGTCTCGGCCTGCTTCGCGCTTCTCGGACGCACAACGAGAGCAGCGCTGGCAGCGGGAGCAGCGGCTCCCGCTGTGCTTGGGGTCGTGGCTGGAGCTGCGGGTGTCACCTCGGCCCAAACTGGAAAGGGAGTGGGAACCGAGACCCTAAGTTTCTAAGTGAGCTCGGCTTTCAACCACCCACCACCCACAAGCATGGTCTTGTCCTATCAAAAACAGGGGGTTCAAATGGGTTCCAGGAAGTTGTACCCCTCTCTGCAGGTTCATCTCGACAAACAGGGCTTGCCGAACTGGTACAGTATATATGGAGTCTTTCTAGAGGGTCTCCACAAGTCTCTGCACAGGTTATACCCACATTACCCATGGGTCAACCAAGAACCATGCAAAAACGCGTCCTGCTACGTGGGTGTCCCACACACCCAGTAAGGGCCGCGACTCTTGAAGGCTTCGTCAAGGGTCCTTTTGTGGGATGCCAACAAGCATTGTTTCATGCGTCTTTAACCAAAGAACCATTGTTTTACTACGGATGTTTTTGACTACACAACCAATTCGGCCATTCTTTTAATGGTCTTTGAAGGCTTGGGCCCTACTCAAACAGGGATGAGCTTCGGTGAGCAGAACTCAACCCAACCCACGGACCGCGTCTCCCTCCGTCTGCAGAAAGCCCATGGGTCCAGTTCACTGGGCTTCAAGGGGTAGACCCCGGACCAAAATGAGACCCTGAATTGCCCGAATCAACCCAGAGGACCTAGAAGGTCCTTGGACCCGGCGTCCGATCATTTCTCTTCCATGCCTCACGCTCGCTAATTGGCGTCTTTCACCGGAATCCGCATGGGGCAGGAGCAAACCTAGCAACACCCCAACAATCCCCAACAAAAAGAAACCGGAATGATAGTTGTCCTCAAACCCTCTTGGGCCCTCCTCCAAACTCTGCGCACATAGATCTCAGACCAGAGCAGGAGTGACGGGCACCTGATCATTGCCACGAGACAGGCGTTGGCGCCAAGGGCACCAGGGTTTTCATTTGGGTGTGCTACATCGGAGGTCCATTATTCAGCCCGTTGAAGGACAGCGCGGCTCAACTACCCAGACGAGCAAGCAGGCCGACGGGTCCCTTAAAACGAGGATTTGAGAGTCCGGACCCTACTTATATAGGACGGTCCATGAGCGTCTGGGTGGTTTGTCTCATGTGGTCATTCTGTGTCGTTCTTGGTCCCAGCATGTCTCAGCAATCTTAAGGAGGAACTCGGTGCTCCACAAGGCTCGAGGCCCCAAGAAATCATGCAAAAAGCAGGTCCAAAGGGGTCCCAGCACTCCAACGACCTGCAGTAGCGTGACAGCTGTTGTTCTGCAATGAACTTCACACTTGCACCCGTCTGCACCACCGGTCCAACCCCGCGAGAACGCCGCGAAAGGCGCGCTTGCCTGGGTGATCCGGAAAGACCTGACCCCGCGAGTGGAGGTCAGACCCGCAACAAGGTGGTCGGGACGGTCGGACGGGAGATTCTCACGAAAGAGATCGCGGATAGACGCGGATTTTTTCCGAAAGAGTGCCACCCTCGTCGTCTGACAGCCGAGGAAAAAGCAAATTCTCTGGCCTTGAAAGAGGGGGTACGACGGAGGAATCTCTCCGGAAATCCCTGGTCCGAACTGGCCCACTCGGCGCTCTCCTTGGATCCCCATGAGCCCTCCAAGCTAGAACTGCGAGGGCTGAACAAACTCACCTCTTGAACTGGAAGGCCTGTTGGGGTGACCAAAGAACATCAACAGAGCGAATTCCCCTTTGAACTGGTGACAAAAGGAATTCATGTCTACTGTCTACTACCCCGAAACTCACCAAGGAAAAACCGGGATCTATACCAAAGAAGGACTATTTCCCCCACGTCGTGCCTGGCACAACTGCACCGCGGCCAATTCGTCCTCGAAGGGGTTCAATTCAGTAGTGCAACCTTCTTCAACCCCACGGTGTGAAAGGGTTCCCCGGGTTCCCGCATCTGCTGAAATCAGACCATATCAGACCTATCTCCTCACACGCTTGTCACACTCCTCAATCGCACCGACTTCCACTTCACACGTCGTGCTCCCGCCTCGGAGGCCTTCTTCCAGCGCCCCTCATCCGACACGTAGACCTCGTTCGACACCGGACGGGCGCCACGTCGGGGACGGGGGTCGCGACCCCAGTGAAATGAGCTCCCTTTGGACCTGCTTTTTCGGGCACACCTCGTTTCTAGGTGAGTTGACTAGCTTAGAGTCCTGATAAAAACACTTGGTGGTTCATCTATTTTCGATTCACCCACCGCTCAGATTTTCACCAAGGAGGTGTTGCCACCAAATGAGACCAGGTCCGTCCGCGGTGAGAGATGGCTCAGGGGTTGTGCTTTGGCAGCCGGCCAGCCGGTGGGCCGGTGGGGGTTTCTGCCAGCTCAAAAGCAGGATGTCTTTGCAATGCCCACAAAACCTTGGAGAAGTGACTCTGAGAACTCTGGATTCAACAGTCCCCACAGGATGTGTTCCAAAAATCCAAAGAAAAGCACCTCTTTGTTCCAGCTGGATTCAGCCTCATGCTCTTCGGATCCAAGGGATCCATGGGCGAACACCTCCCGCGCCTCGGTCTCGGCCATCGACTCATCCGAACTCTTCCTCGGCGCGGGCCACGTGACGGTTCGGTCCATTGAAGCATGTTACTAATAGCTTCTTGTTACTACTAGTAAGGCACTTGTTACTAGTAGCGAGGCACTTGTTACTAGTAGCTTCTTGCTACAAGCAATCTTCCATGGTTGGTTTTTCCATAGTCGAAACCATGGTTGGTGAAGCCTCCTTTTTTCATAACGATGGCATTCTCTGGTTGAAACTGAAGTGTGATCGGTCTTCAGCGATGTGGTGCATTAGGCAAAAAGAAGAACGGTGGTGTAGTCTTCGAAAAAAAACTATCTATCTATCTATCTATATATATATATATCATATCATATGTGTTTGGAATAGGGAAAGCAATAAAGGTGTACTGTACAGGTGTGTAAACCCAAACTGTACACTCTTATAGTATCTTACTATGATCCTTTGCATTTGGCGCGGTGTGTGTGTGTGTGTGCATGCAACAGTGCATGTTTATCGCACTGGATGAGGCCATCATGTGAAAGATCTGATCACATCTAGCATGGTTCCTCACACAGGTATGGGTTCACATGACAGGTTCCTACGTGTCCAACCCAAATTCGGTTTGCATTTTTATGGAGAAGCCCTTCCACCAATGGGCTGTACCATGTTGTACTGGGAGGTCTCCCGATCACTGGGGAGACTGATCTATTTTTCATCTGTCCGAACCGAACCCAGGGGGTTGCCCGGGACGTCTCCCTATTTGGCTGTGGGTCATGGCACCGGGGCACCCCAGAATAGACCAACTCAGAAGCTCAACCCACGAGTTGTTTCAGGGGCTCCGTTTGGAACCACGTGAGAATTCACCCGCAAACGACGATCCCTTGCTCCCTGAGAACTCACCCGTAGTTTCGACCATTTTCCTTTACAACCCATAGATTTCGATCCATGTGGTCTTCTGCAGGAGAGTATGCCATACAAGGCGGTCTCGAGCACGGCGGACACCGCGGTCTCGAGCACGGCGGACACCGTGTCGCGCGTTCGGCGCGGACCACAAAAGCAACCCAGCAAAAGAGGTTGAGAGACCTGAACTACGACCCTAAGAGTGACTACATACGAATAGGAAATAGTGCAGTTCAACCAAAACCACCCCCATATGCACTTCTCCCGTGATCTGTGTCCACAGATAAGGCACTCTCCCTGATGACGTTCACCTCACTTCACAGGCGACTCAACGCAAAGGAGCTTGAAACCGGGCCAAATGGGGTGGTGAACGAAACTTCTGGGGCGCTCAAGGCATCACAATGAGGCTCATCATGCGAGTGCAGGGATGGAAGATTTTGGATGACTTCTCCACTCTGAAGACCCGCTTTGGATGGTCTTGAGGCAAAAATGGGGTTGATGAGGATGAGATTGTTGTGTGAGTAAAAATGAGGACACTACGCAGTTGGACTGGTTGGACTTGGGATGACTTCGGAAAAGGCGGGAATCAACCACCCAACTCCAAACAAGACAGGGAGAACTTTCTACTGAGGATCTCTGGAACAACTTGTATTGTTTTACGAACCAACCTGAGAACGAGAAGATCCTTTATCTATACATATATATACATAGATATATATATATATATATACAGTACATATATATATATAATATGATCGAGTGTCCTTTAGGTATCATTTCGTAAAAAGAAACAAACACAAATGATTTAATGTTCGATTCAAATATTTATTGCAAAAAGCAATTGTAAATTAAAAAATGATAGATTTTGATGTTTTATTTATTTTGTTTAAAGATCTATTTAATTTATTCAATTTTTCAAATTGTAACTTAAATATATTTAAAAATTAAAGTATTTCTTTTTGTTTGTGGATTTGGCTATGTAAAAAATTAAATAAATTAAACAAATTAAATACATTAAATAAATTAAATCGACGTGTATATTTTTGTTTAATTTATTTAATA
>CAXAMN010000669.1:1801604-1813604 GCA_963970005.1 Durusdinium trenchii
AAGAAGCGCAACTTTCTTCTGGCCAGTGTAGTGTAAACAAAAATCAGTTTATCAAATGGAATTGTATTATTGTTTTGTATGTGTTAAAATATTTTTTATGAAAAAAGGTTTTATGTCCAATATAGCTCTATTACTGTATAAGTGCAGAAATCAGTAGTTTCCACAAGACCCTCGATCAAATAGATGTTGCCTGACGCAGTTGTGGGGGAGTTCGGGCCAAACACAACAGTTAAACATGCGATTTGAATGCGTTTCTATGGATCACATGAATGATTGGAAGGATCGGGGCCTCTACTGGTGTTGAAACACGGAAGAAGATGTGATCCTGTAATCCTATTGAGCGAGTCCGATATTCTCTCCATTTTCAGATATGTTAGTAGGGGAAGACCAAGGGGGGATGTTCACCTGACCACCCTTCCCCCATCTCCCCTCACACCATCTTTTCCATCATCCCCACTCCCCACCCATCCTATGCTTCCTACTCTCAATATGTCTTCTCCACTTACATTTCTCACCTTGCACGCACATACCTCACACCACATCTCAATCAAACTATATTCCCGATCATATTAGTTTTTCTTCTCCCTATTCTCCTCTCTCCAAACTCTATATCAATCTCCTTCTTCTTCTCAACATTCCTCCCCACCCACCTTTTCCATCTGTCTAAGCACACATTACAAGTCGCATTCTTTTCATTAAACATTCCCAATTCCTTATTACATCCACACTGTCCACACCTTCTCTTCTCCACTTCCTCACCTCCACCCTGAGCATTCTCAATATGCGTATTTGTTTTCTTATGCTTCCCCCATCCACTTTTCCTCACATTGCACTCACACACCTGACAATACACATTCTCAAACTTATCACCTTTCATCTCCTTAGTACCTATTGCTACTATCCCTTTAAGTATTGGTCAGGTGAACATCCCCCATTGGTCTCTCATAGAAAAAATTAGAATAGTAAATATCTAGTTTATAGCATTATATAAATATTTATCTGATCAACTCTTCTGGGATTATGTATAATTCCTTCTGATTAAACAATGTATAGTTTTCAAGTTTTCAGGCCATGTTTCCTTCCTATTGCTAGGTGCCCTTTGTGCTGTTTCCCTATGCCTATTCCCTTCCATTTGTACGCAGTTCTTTTTACATAATGGTTTAGGTGTCCAAGTTTTTATATGTGTCCAAAGTCTGGTGCGTTTTCTGTATGCCATTCCATCTTTACAATAATCAACATCAAAAAACAAAGTTTTTCATAAACTCTTGCTCCTTCAAAAGTCCGGTCTGGGGGGTTTTCAACGAAAACATTTGGATCAAAATAGTTTATTATGTCAATAGCTTTCTTCACTGTTTCATTTGCTTCATCAATTTTTCTAGTGCCTGTTTGTTTTGCTATGATGTATTCAGTGCAAGGCGGGGATGACCAAGTAACATCAAAGTCGTTGTCAAATTTATTATAATCAAATTTCAGAATATCCTCATTGATACTAGCATTTTTAAGATCAAGTGATATAATAGTATAACCAAGTTCTTTAACAATTCTTCCAACACTACCTGTGCCTGAAAATATAGGGGTTCACGAAATGATGGCACAAGTAAAATGGTTGAAATATGCCATCAAAGATTAAAGATTTCAGCGCAAAATTGAGCTTTGACAATAGGAACACTCAAATGACATACCAATACACTGAAGCAATGGCAGGGCCGCTGTGAGAGCGGGGTTCTTTGAGAGTGCTGGGGTTGCATTCACAAAAGAAAAGTAAAAGAGAGGGAGGAAGGCAAGCAGGGAGAGAGGGAGGGAGGGGGAGGAAGGGAATGAGGAAATGACATGCACTAACACAGGAACAGCATACTGAGAGGAGAGGACCATTATATACAACAATGGTAGGTCCGCTGCGAGAGCAGGGCACAAAGCAAAAGGGAAAGAAGAGGCAGGGAGTGAGGAAGGGAGGAGAATGAAATGAATTGAACATAGGAACGCTAAGATGGCACACCACACACAAAGAGAGAGAGAGAGAGAGGGAGTTACAGAGAGTGAGAGAGTGAGAGTGAGAGTGAGCTAGTCTCATACTAGAATCCAGCAAATGGAATGAAGTCCAAGAGAAGGAACAAAGGAAAGAAACTATACAGACAGGAAAGGACACCCCCAAAAAAACACACATATAATATATATATATATACGTATATAAGATGAGATAAGGCGCCTGCTGCACAGGCTACCTTATTTGATCTTGGTTAAGCCTTTGTTCAGGGAGCCGCGGTGGGAGAGAGAAAGAGAGAGAGAGGAACCAACATAACTAAGGACGTCCTGGAACCCCTGGCAAGTAATTGAGGTATGTCCAAACAGGCTAAAGGGCATGAAAAGAATACTAAATAGAACGGCAAGGATAAAGGCAGTTGAAAGGATGCGAGGAAAGAGTGGTATGCATTGAACATAGGAACGTTAAGATGGCACGTGAGGAAATGATATGCACTAACGCAGGAACAGCATACCGAATGGAGAGGACCATTATATACAACAATGGTAGGTCCGCTGCGAGAGCAGGGCACAAAGCAAAAGGAAAAGAAGAGGCAGGGAGTGAGGAAGGGGAGAAGAATGAAATGAATTGAACATAGGAACGCTAAGATGGCACACTACACACAAAGAGAGAGAGAGAGAGAGGGAGTTACAGAGAGTGAGAGAGTGAGAGTGAGAGCGAGCTAGTCTCATACTAGAATCCAGCAAATGGAATGAAGTCCAAGAGAAGGAGCAAAGGAAAGAAACTATACAGACAGGAAACCTACAGTGCATGACACTCTTTGGGCTGCTGGATGGAAAAGGTTTTTTGCGGAAACTGAGTTTCTGGTGTGGGAGAACTGGAAAGCGTCGACAGAGAGAGAGAGAGAGGGAGAGAGAGAGGGAGAGAGAGAGACCAGCAAACAGAGTACAACACCCTTAAGGCCTGCAACAAACAATAAGATGGCATACCAGCCAAACGGCTCTAGTAGATTACAATGCCGATCCCCCCAAGCATCAACTGACCACTATGATGGCACACATGGCCCTTTCAGATCCTCGATGTGTTTCATCAAAAAGTGCATATATGCCATGTATTGTCTCGATTCCTGTGTGCCATCAAAGTGTGAACCTGTATAATTGTTATAATTTCATAATAATATGTTGTCATAGAAAATATATTATCATGAGTATGTTTCAGTGTCTTCATCATAATCAATTTTGTAATATTGTATGGTGGTCTCTTTAGGTTGTTTTATTATTTTTGAATTCAACATTTCTAAATACTGCTTCCTTTTAGTTTCAAAGTCCCCTACTGGTCTACCTATGCTTTTCTTTTCAGATGCTTCTCCATTTTCCTTAAATCATTTTTTCTCATTAGTCTTTTCATCAATGGTTTTTAACAACTGTAAGATCAATTTAAGACTATTATTATATCTGTTCATTTTCTTTATCAGCTCATCAATTTTATCAGTATTATCTAAAGTAATAGATCCACCATCATCGTTTGAAACTTTCATAGTCTTATCTTATCACTCTTGCTGATTTTAAAGCTATATGGATTACACTTACACTTTTTGCCTTTAGTGTTGATTTCAATTTCATTCTCAGTTGTAGTTTTCCCTGGCATAAAGGACAGTCAATGGTAATGAATTTGCTTGTTAGTTTTTGTTCTTCATCTAGTTTTATTGTTGTTGGTTCTTCATCTGATAGTTCAAACTCTTCGGGGATTTGTGTTTTATTCATCTTTGTTTTTTTTTTCTTTTTTGGTGGCATGTATATTACATTTTAGATAAGTAATTATCAATTTTGACATTTCCAGTGAGTATTTACAACACTGCTTAAGTTTAGTATCTTTAACAACTGGATATTTAGCACTATCATTTTTTTTCCATATCATCTCTTCCTGTTATATAAGCATCATGTTCAGATAGCGTCATAATATATAACTATAATTAGATATATAATGCTTTAACACCATCTAATTATGTAGTGCTTGGGAGAACACCAAAAACGAATTCAACTGTAAGGGCAAAAAATCCATTGCTGAAAAGCAAACTAATTACCGACTTATGCGGATTAGCGTAGCCTCACCTACCGCACTCTGTCCATAGGAGATCTGCTAATATTTAATAATGTGTTCTATGTAATTTTATTAATAGATGAATAATAACACCGCACCACATATTCAACCTATCAAAGAAATCAATTATGAATTCACTCAATCAAAATATGCTGTTGCCTCTAAAGTGCCCTTTAGATCAATCATAACCGGTCCGTCTGGTAGTAGCAAATCAGTGCTACTAACAAACATGAATATGGACACCTACAAGGAAGTTTTTCAAGGGTGTATATCTGGTCACCTTCAATAAATGTTGATAGCATCTGGTTGCCAGTCAAGAAATACATAAAGGAAGAAATGAAAGTGAACACTGGTAAAGAGCAGGTTTTGTTTGAAGACTTTCACAGTGAAGATTTAATGAAAGTCATTGAAACACAACATAGAATAACTGAATACAGTAAAAAAAACATAAATAAAAAAAAACAATCCTAATAGTCTTGGATGATATAGCAGATGATCCCAAAATAGCAAGATATTCAAACATATTTGATTCCCTTTATGTAAGAGGTAGACACAATGGTATTAGTGTTATAACATCTGTTCACAAATTTAATGCACTGACTACACTGATAAGAGTTAATGCCACACACCTATTCTTCTACAAGGTCAGCAACTTTAAAGAAATAGAACTGTTTCAAAAAGAACTATCAGCAATACCTAGAAGAAAAGAAACAATATCCAAGAAAGTAAGCAGGTCTTATATAAACTTTATGAAATAGCCACTGAACAGCCACATATGTTTTTAGATATTAATCTTCTGGAAAAGGATAGGAACAAGATGTTTATGATCAATTTTTCACACTATTTGCAAATTGATGATTGATAATGTTAACTATGTTAATATGATCAATCTTTATACCAATGAAGGAGCACAAATATTACAGCAGGTAGTTTATACATAATCCTATTCGATTTCAGGATGTGAGCAGCTGGGAAGGTTCGTCAAGGGTACACATTCTATCACGAGCGAAATGAACCCCAAAGGTCCCTACCACATATATTATATATATGTTTATCATATATTGTACCAATGAAAAAGAGAAACAATTCTCCGAAAGGATGCACCTGAAAAATAATGTCCAACAGTTCAAAGGCACTCTACTCCTTCCGCGGACATCGGGGGATCTGGTCCAAATTTCCACGGTGTTCGTCCCCGGTCGGCTGGGAACCCCCGACAGCCGCGGAGGCCTGGCGGTGAGACATGGTCGGTGGGAACCGCTTCGGACCCGAGGGGATGCTACCTAAGAGCGATGGCCTCCAACCTATTATTAGCAAGAACGTGCTCAGGGGTAGAGGTTCCGCGGCTTAACCTTCGACCCTCCATGGAATCAAGGAATCAAACGCTTCAAAACTCCCAAGCGCAGGAAAGTTGCATTCGCGCCAAAAAGGTGTTCACAACAACTAGTCAAAATCCTGAAGGGCTGAGGAGATCTCATTATGAACGCCAATGTAATTTACAGTATAGGATTCATCTCATCTGCGAATGATCTTCTTACACACAGTAAAAAGAAAGACCTTCTAAATCCCCCGAGAGGTCGTTGGCAGACTGGAAAAACAGAGTGTAGCATTGTACTGCACTACCCCCCAAATCCAAGTGAAGCACGTTGATTCAAAACATGTTGAACATCTGGGATGCAAAGACATGGGCGGCTCTCCACTTCCGAACTCTGGTTGACCGGCCTGAAGGACCCATGCGGGACTGGCGCATGTCCTCGACCTGCTGGTCCAAAGGCCGCGGTCGGTCGAACAACCCGAGGGATTCCCCGCAGGGGTGAATCAACCCCCTCGATCTCCGATCTCCAAAACCTCGCGACGTTTGGAAAAGTGTTCCCCCAAATGGTCGTTGTTCTTCACATTCACTCGCGACGCAAAGCAAGCGCGGCCGGCGAAGAGAAAGATCACCACGGCTTCGGTCGCGCACTCGACGACAGGACGATTCAAAAATCACCGAGACCGGCTTGAAACCAGATGGTTTCAAATGAGAAATAGTGCAGACTGATGAGATTTCAACCCCAAGACTATGAAGAGATCTTACATGGCGTAGAAGCATCATGGACCCGCAAGGGAGTGCATCCATGTCTTGGGGAAAGTTCTTGGAAAAACAAAGGTCTGAGTCTAAAATTCGAGCTCAAGAGCTCAAAAATCGCATTAGCAAGCATCGCAGATTTAGCAAAGCATTGGAACATAGAGAAACAACGAGAAACACCAACGTTTTGTGTAATTATAGATGTGCTTTTGATCTGGGTGAAATCCCCTGATTGATCCCATTTGTCTCTCTCTCTCCTCTCTCTCTGTGTTCCCTTGCATCCATTGATTTCAGGGTTGAAAAAAGAACGAAAAAGACCAGGCCTTTCTCCCACACAAACCTGTTTGTCTCCGCAAAATCTCGGTCGTCCGAAGTCCAAAGGCCTTGGTCCACTCTTGATCACTGCTGGCCATCGTCGACGACTTGGTTTGGGACGCCTCCCGGACCGACGACGGCGTCGGTCGAGCAAAGGACATGAGCCGCGGAAAGGGGAGTTGGGGGCAACCATGCTGGGGCCCTAGAAGTCTGGAACCGTGGAAGGCTGTAGAGGAGAATGATAGAAGTAGATCAAAGGTTGAGCGAGATAATGAATCCAATGACCCAGGCGACGTAAGGGAGTCCCAAAGAAAACCCATCGAGCAAGGAATCTCTGGTCCAGCAGCTTCCAGGACCTGACTATCAGGATATGGAAGAATCAGTTTTTCTGTTTGAAGACTGTGACTCAGCCACATCTGCAACGCTGAAGGGAGGCCTCACAAAAATGCTATGAAACTTCTGCCAGCTCTTGTTCTGGGACACATCTTCATGGAGTTCAAAGGGAATGGCAAAGAGTTTCCCTGAAACACCACGATTGTCCAGAGGTCCCACTGCATATCCATCCATTCCCAGCTTTTTGTGGACCTAGCTTCCCTTGGCCGCTATAGAGCCCATCCCAAACCCGTCCTGCGCGGGTTGTTGTTTTACTATTTTCGAGTCGAGCTCAAATGCTGCTTGAAGCGAAGAGCATCAGGTCGAGGGGTGGATCCTTTTTTCTGCTCTAGGGGTTCTGTCATTCTGTCCGCACTGAATCCAGAAAAACCTGTTAAACCTTTGGACCTAAGACTGGACTGGTTGAAGCTGCAAGGTCAGGAGACACAGGGCAACGTATATAGCTCCGCTAGCCTTTTCTGGAGGAGCTGTATCGAAAAACGGAAAGTCGCCGAAACCACAACAAAGGAAAGTAGACCGTGGCCCAGTTGTTCGCGCCCCCATATTGAGATCGACCGATTTCTTAAAGCCAAGTAATTCGACGGTACCAACTCCCAAGCCTTAGCCTGCCAATCTGACATGTGGGTCACAACGACGACGAGCTGAACGAAGAACCTCTGAGGCTTGGAATATCTTCTTCCCAACTCGCTGGGGGAGGCCCGGTGAAGCCCCCCATTCTGAGCAAACCTAAGTGAGGGGGAACACCTCGTCGCCGCCCTTTGCTCGGTTTCAGTCGCAGCAAACCGCCGTGTCACGCCGTGTCACGCCGTGAGCTCGCCGCCTTTTTGTCACGCCACACGGCTTGCTCCGTGGACGGCCCCAAACAGGCTTTGCTTCCAAATCCCGGTCAGTGACCAAGATTCCATGAGAATATCGCGGCTTTGCGCTGGAGCGCAGCTCTTCAAATGCTAGCCGGACAGATTGAGGATTTCGTTGAAATTGGTGTAGAAATCAATACGACTAGAAGGTCCCAAGGGTGAAGGAGAAATAAGCAAGCTGAATTCCAAAAGAATGGCTGCATCAACACAATCTCTATTTGGGGAATACTTAAGAGCCCTTTAGATCCTGCATCTTGCGGTATACCCTCAAAACCACGTCATGAAGCTTGAGTGTCTTTCAAACCAATGAGCCTCAAACTGTGTCGCTGGTAGGAGGAAGAGTGGAAAAGCTCAACAGGTCCTTTGGGAGGTTCTCATTTTGCGATACAACTTTATGGACATGATGTAGCCGCTGCTTACCTTAGGTTCTGGGTTCACAATGACTCAAAACCAACTTCAGTCATCTTCTTTCAGGGTCCTCACCAAAAATCACCCATACATAATCTGTCTTCTCATGTCTGGCCAAATAACCTGCATGATGCTTCCAAATCAACCTAGGATGTGCCGCTTTTCCTTTCATATGTCAATCTGAAAATCCCTCGACTGCCTTTGAGATCTGCTCACCGCAGCTGTGCCCATCTCTCAGACAACGAGGCGCTCGGGGTCGCGCACGACTTGACTCAGCGACCATGGAGCGCCTCGCAAGTGACTTTCCGGGGAGAATGGAGACACATAGGGTGGCGGATTTTCTCCAGGTTGGAATTTCAGGCCGATGTCCTAAAGAGACGACTGTCTCTGCCTGCAACCCGTATGCTATCCGGCGAACGAATGGATCCAAGGCGAATTTCGGCCGTTCCCACTCATGTGAGCTACGCTTGGATTCGATCCTAAACCCCTCCACGTATCGCACCTTTGGGCCCGCACCCTACATACGGACCTCCGCCTTTGACAGACTTTTGGAATCCACATACACTCCCTGAGAAGGATGATACACTCATCCTCACTTTTCCCCTACAAACAGGCGGCTTTCCACTTCCAGGATTTCTGGGATCCACCGTTTCGTTCAGGCGAGCAGGCCTCGCAGGCCTCGCAGGCCTCGCAGGCCTCGCAGGCCTCGCAGGCCTCGCAGGCCACGGCCAGGCCTTGGCCGAATCCTGTCGCCACGCCCTTAGATGATCATCTGCACCTGCGGAGGAAAGACGGCCTTCTTGGAGGGTGTTGCCACCCTTCTGTTGCGTGGACCTTGCACAAGGTAAGGAACCAAGAAGAGTCGAAGAGGCGTTCTCTGATTCACCTGAACCTGCAGGTCAACGAAAGGTTTATGGAGGAAGAGTACAGTAGTTCCTGATCTCCGCGATTCCAAGTGCCATGGTCACATGAACCATCCAAAAGAACTCCCAAGCTCAAATCCTCTGTAGATAAAGATTGATCTGTTCGCTTCTGCAGTGTCCTCACCCTCCTCCCCTGCACTGTCCTACTCCTCACCTCGGAAGGAAGAAGCTGCAGTCCCGGTGCCAGTGCGGCGCCAGAGGCAGGATAGGTGCCTGTTTCGGCTCCAACTCATGTCACCAGTAAAACGAAGACAGCAGTTCCAGATCGCAGCAACTTGACAGACAAAAGGTAAAAGGACAGGAATCGCCCAGCAAAGGTGCGAAATGTGTAAATCTTGAAGGATCTTCAGCAATTTATGGATGGCCACCTAATTAGCCCCTGAGCTCTTGGAGGTTTGTGCACGGAACTCTCCACTGTAACTTGTATTACAGTGGCCCCCTACGCCATATCTCAGGAAGTACGTGTCGTTTCCAATCCCCGAGCCCAACAAGCAAGTGCTTGAAACTTCTGACTCAAAGCCGCACGCCCCCTAGCCAGCAAAAACCCAAAATGGAACGCAAATGAGCCACAAATGTGTCCAACCGAGCGGCAGAGACCCACGCCCATAATCTTCTCACAGGAGCCAAGGCCTCAGTCCCCAGTCCAGTCCACTCCCCTCCGCGTCCCCGTCCCATGCATTCCCCATTTCATGTATCCCAACTACCAACTGCACCACCAAGGCACCGCAGTCAGAGTCAGACTGGCAGATCAAAGCGCAGTACTTGTCACCGGTGGTGGTGCGCAGGGCGCACTCCGGAGTGGCTGAGTCACCCTTGGGGACGTCACTAGGGCAGCTGCCGGAACTGCTGCACTTGGGACTGCAGAAGTCTCCAGACAAGCCCTGAACACGCACCGCTTGCTCATCAGACTCGCAGCCGGTCTTGGGGTTGCCATAGTGGCTTGGGTTGGTTGCAACTGCCACCTGCCACTATGACAGTCAAAAACATGGATGCCGATCTGTCTTGTCAGGAAAACACCACTAGCAAAACTTTCAGATTTGGTCCCACATATGCTCCGTGAGAAGTTGCTTTTGTAAAGTACGGCTGGGAAACAAAGAGCAATTGACCAATAAATTTCCCCATTCAAGTCCTGTTAGAACACTGCTCGCCTGAGTCATTGTCGTTTCCATGCCAATCTTCTTTGTCGCGTCATAAGTGCAAAGACCGACGCCCATAATCTTCTGGCAAGACCCTGTTCCTCAGTCACACAAAAAAAATCTACAAAAAAACAATAAAAAATACTTGTTGTCGCACTTTGCCCGCATATGAAAGTATATCCTGCAATAGCCAATTCTCGATGCAAACAAGGCGCCGCAGTCAGAGTCAGACTGGCAAATCAAAGCGCAGTACTTGTCACCGGTGGTGGTGCGCAGGGCGCACTCCGGAGTGGCTGAGTCACCCTTGGGGACGTCACTGGGGCAGCTGCCTGAACTGCTGCACTGGGGACTGCAGAAGTCCCCAGACAAGCCCTGAACACGCACCGCTTGCTCATCAGACTCGCAGCCGGTCTTGGGGTCACCGTAGTGAGTGGGGTTGGCTGCAATGGCCACCTGCAAAGTTTCAAGCAATCATATTGATACAGTTGTTGGAAATCCCTGGCATCAAAAAGAATCAAGCTGCTTAGCAAGTTGCAAATGAAAGTTTTCAGCCAACTGCTAACATGCAAGACGCGCAAAGCCCCGGCCAGCCTGAGTCATCGAGGCTTCCAGGGCCATCTTGTTGGTGGCGCTGTAAGTGCACAAACCAACGCCCATGATCTTCTGGCAGGACCCAGTGCCTCACCACATGTCAGACTAGATACCAACTTGCTGAATAAATGTCCAAGACCCATCTTGCAGTGTGACGCTGATTTGTGCTTTGCTGGGCGGCGCAGAAGACCAAACAACAAACTGGAGCCCTGATGGCCCGAAAGCTTCAAGCAACGCGTGCACAGAAATATTGTTTTTTCCTTTGTGACATCGCCAAGTGTGACATCGCCAAGCAGCCCAGTGCGCACAAAAATTCGCATGTCACCTCAGGATCCTGAGAGAGGGCTCCGCCAGCGCCGGCAAAATTCGCACTTCCCTACACGTTTGGGCACTCGGCGCCGGATCCTGCGAGAGGGTCGCGCAAGCGTGGTCAAAATTTGCACTTCCCTACACATACACTGGACGCGCTGGATCCTGCGAGAAGGTCACGCGAGCACCGGCAAAATTCACATTTCACCATACGTTCGAGCACGACACACACGACCCTGTGAGAGGGTTCACCCCAGAACCCTCCAGAACCGACCAAAACTGCACATCGCTACACCTTTGGACACTCGACACACCAGATCCTGCGAGAAGGTCGCGCAAGCATGGGCAAACTTCGCGCTTTGCTGCATGTTTGGGCGCTCGACACGCTCGCAGGAGGGTTCGCCACCACCCAAGAAAATTCGCGCTTTGCTACACGTTTGACCACTCGACAGGCAGGATCCTGCGAGAGGGTTGCTTCTCGCGATCTCTCGCTCGGTCCGCCCCGGCTTTAACGATAATTGAAAGGTTGAAAAGTCAAGAACAAAAGCTATTTTTGGAAGTGCTAAAACTTGGTCAAGTCTCTTGCAAATGCTAAAACTTGATCAAGTCTCTTGCAGGTGCTAGTGCAACATTCTCACAGGTGCTAAAGCCTGTGCATAAAGCCTGTGCAAAAGATTCTTACAAGTGCTAAAGCCTGAGCAAAACTCTAACAAGCGCTAAAGCCTTTGCAATATTTTTACAAGTGCTTAAAGCCTGAGCTAGACTCTGGCAAATGAAGTCGTAGATATGTCAGGCCAAGTGCCTTTAGTAAGAGCCCTTCAACCAAGTCTTTTGGGAACAACCAAACTCCCGTGATCATGACTCTCAGTGCAGTCGAGGCACCGCAGTCAGAGTCAGACTGGCAAATCAAAGCGCAGTACTT
>CAXAMN010000670.1:12897-37102 GCA_963970005.1 Durusdinium trenchii
TTGGAGGCCATCGCTAGTAGGTTGGAGGCCATTGCTAGTAGGTTGGACGCCATCACTAGTAGGTTGGAGGCCATTGCTAGTAGGTTGGAGGCCATCGCTAGTAGGTTGGAGGCCATCGCGATTAGGTTAGAGGCCATTGCTAGTAGGTTGGAGGCCATCGCCATTAGGTTGGACGCCATTGCTACTAGGTTGGAGGCCATTGCCAGTAGGTTGTAGGTTGGAGGCCATCGCTAGTAGGTTGGAGGCCATTGCTATTATGTTGGAGGCCATGGGCCATTTCTATTATGCTGGAGGCCATCGCTAGTAGATTGGAGGCCATCGATTGCATCATCATGGTGCTTTACAGAAAGAGCGACCCTGATGTTTCCAATCACCTGCAAGCGCAAATGTGTATCAAGGAGCCTTTTGACCTTTGCCAAAGCAATGTTTTTCTGCTCAGGGAACAAATAGTGTTGATGCACCGCGACGCGTTCCTATGCACCGAGAGCAAGGAAAGTCCCTCAAAAGAACAGAACAGGTCCAAAGACAAAGAAAAGAACAGGTAGGCAACGGTCCAAAGAAAACAACATGTAGAAAACAAATGAAAACAACATGTAGTTTGGAAACTGCGACCGACGAGCACCACTTGCGGGCGAAGTGAGCCCGAACTGCCGATCGAATCATCGGAAGGTCGGTTTATAATGAACAATACCAACGATAGCCTAAGCAAACAAATTCTATAAAGGTCCAAAGAGACCACTCTATTCTTTATTGTCATTTGTTGCATGTTTCTTTGTGTTTATGTTGATTTTTTTGTATATTGTTTGTCTAGACATTTCATATTTTTTCCCTTTCTTCCTCCAGCTACTAGTAGCAAGGGCGCAGAGTATCCCTCATCGTGAGAAACAGTCCGTGATGCAAAACCCTACAGCTTCATTGATGATGCCGGAACTCAGGTGCAAGCACGCAAGAATGATGTGAAACACCTCAAAAGAGAGTTCTCTTGTCGTGAATAGTGCGTGAACTATCCTGGGTCCTTCCTAGTAGCGTTTGTAGCTAGGATAGGAGCTTACTCCCTTATTTAGTAGGCGCCTATTTAATTGAGCAAGGGCGGGCTAAGAGGCACAAAGAGAAAACACAAGTCCATGAGCATTCAGTGCTGTTTGGAGTAGCCCTGTGCTGGCTCACCCGTCGACGGGATTCGGACAGGTTGCCCGGACGGTGCCAAAGTTGCCTGTGCTGGGCTTAAAGGTGGGAAACTTGTGGACTTTCCAATTTGGAAAGATGACAGTTCAGTGAAAGACATGTTATGTGAAGATTGTTCAGTGAAAGATGACACATGTCATGTCTAGGTCGTAGGCTTCGGGTCATGTTTGAAGCGAAGACCCTGTTTTTTTTTGGGTGCAAGTGGAACCTTGAAGCATGCCAGGCCTCTCATACTGGCACCTTGGCTTGGTTCTTGTACGGCAATCCCCAATCAGAACAGTGAGTCCCCTCTCAAATGTATTGGACATAGTTCCCATCTATTTTGGAACATTCCAAGTGGCAGGAAGAGTTTGTGGGCCACAGGTCTTACAGTCAACTATCACTTGAGTCCTCTTACTATCAAGCTTTCCTAAGCTCTGGCCTTCGGCCCTGCTGGCCTCAGACTTTGCAGATTAACAGTGGAATCACATGCCCAGATTGCGCCGACTGGACCAAGGATCCAAGGCAGATGAATGACGCGAAAAAGAGGGCCTCCAAATGCTTCCATGACTGGATCACATGCTTGTATCAAGCACTTGTTCGTGCGCAGTAGGTGGATCGACAAAGCGAACATCAGCTACGTTCTTTTCTCAAAACCGTATGCAGATCAAGTGACTCAACATTTTGAACATTCAGACCCCGCAAGACGTCGGGAAAGACAATTGGAAAGGCTAGAAAACCATGGACAGACACAGTACAACAACAGTACACAACAGTTCTAGAGCGTTGGAGGCCATCGCTGCATAGCGTTCGTAGGTTCTGACGGTCGGTGATGGATGTCGGCGGCGTTCGTCTCATGGATCTGGGTGGTGCCCGTCTTCGGGGCTTGGGAGGAGTTGACTTGCACAGGAGGTTGTTGCCTTTGGAGCAGTACCTCATGGCGAAGTCAGAGCACTTTTTGTGAAGTCTCTCGACTGATACTGTCTGATTTGATCGTTTTTCGTCAAGTTTCAATAAGAGCACCGGTAACCCCACTGACCTTGCGCCCCTTGATTCTTTTGTGCCTGACGCAAAGGAAAAAATCATAGTGTTGGACAATTTGTTGGAGGCCATCGCTACTAGGAGCGATCGGACGCTACTAGGGGCTCCTGGCGTCGCTACTAGGAGCAAGGACGCTAGTAGGTTGGAGGCCATTCCTATTGGACAATTTGTTGGAGGCCTAGGTTGGAAGCCAATCGCTATTAGGACACTGACAGTATTCAGATGCGCTGAGGATCTCATGTCCGGCTTCCTCTACAGTCCCGACTTTGACAGTAGCACAGGACATTCCTTGAGCTTCAGCTATACAGGCCAGCTGGAGCTCGAGTGTTTGAACAACTCAAAGTGGGTCAGCATTTGGAATTCAGATCACCTGGACCTCTCAGAGCACTTCGCTTTGGAACGTTTCCAGAAAGCCGTCGTGGAGCTGCCGTCAGAAGCATCTGCAGTGCGCTTCAAAAGTCGACCTTTTGCCCAAATCAATCAGATCATTGCAGAGCCCTTCAACTCTTTCCGGCAATTGGCAGCTGAGGAGGGGGGCGGGGGCACCCCGCTATTCATACGCAAATTGGGTTCAGATCCACTTCAATGATGGGCCTCCAAGTAGGAGATGGCACACGGGTGTACTAGATGCAGCTGGCAAGATTTGGATCTTTGCTGGGGAGAACAGTGGACAATTGCTGAATGATTTGTGGCACTTCAACACTGCAGTTATAGAAGAAGGGTGGGCTGAAATCGATTCCGCAGATGCTTGGCCAAGCCCTCGTTTCAGCCACATGGCTGTGATGGAGGGACAGCGAATGTGGGTGTTTGGTGGCGTGGTTCAAGGTGGATTAAGCAAAGAACTCTGGAATTACGATGTGGATCTGGGCACTTGGACCCTTTGGAAAGCAGATTCCATCTCTCCCACTGCTCGTGAAAGCATGACCATGATCAGTGAGGCCAAAAGTGGACGTCTGTGGATGTTTGGAGGCTATGACGGCAGTCCAAGGAATGATCTTTGGTTCTTCGGTACCCATGATCCGACGCCCGCTTGGACCTTGGTCTCGCCTGGACCTGGGTCGCTTCCTTCGGCTCGTTTCAGTCAAGTGGCTGTGGCCGAATTCGGACGAATGTGGATCTTCGGAGGCCTAGGCTTAGAAGGCCTGCTGAAGGATGTGTGGTATGTGGACATCGGTGACTATATCAACAGTTCTTCTGGGTCTGCCACTTGGACTTCGGTCACCTCCCGATTGGAAGGCCCCACTGCTCGAGAAAGTGCTACGGCTGTGACCAGTTCTGGGGAGATGTGGCTCTTCGGAGGGATCGGCGAAGACACTGAGACGACTGATACAGATAGCGGTGAGCTTTGGGTGTTAAACCTGGGTGAAGCAGAAGAACGCACTGAAGGAGAGGAAGGAGAGGACAGGCCTAGTTGGCGTGAAGTGGACTCCGTTGGTCCCAATGGTCATCAATATCATGTCGCGGTGTTGGACACCATGGGTCGAATGTGGTGTCACAATGGTGAGCTCTGGTATTTCGACACCAACCCACTAACATCAACGAGTCAAAGCAGTTCGTCCACGAAGACAAGTGTGACCAGCACGGTTTCAACCTCCACTTGGACCTCGACTTCCACCTCAACTGGGACATCTTCGACCTCCTTGACCAGCTCGTCTTCCAGTTCCACTTCCAGCAGTTCCACTTCCAGCAGTTCCACTTCCAGCAGTTCCACTTCCAGTGCCTCTTCCAGTTCCACCAGCTCTTTCACTTCCACCAGTTCCTCATCCTCTTCTTCTCGAACTCAGACCACTTCTAGCAGCTCTTCAACGACCACTTCCTCAAGCAACAGCAGCACCACCTCCTCAAGCTCTTCAACTTCAAGCATGACGACCTCCAGCACCAGGACTTCAACACATTCATCTACAAGCTCTACCTCTTCTACCTCTCAAACAAGCACCTCAACACTTTCTAGCACAACAAAGACTAGCTCTTCAACTCTCTCAAGCACGTTCACCTCCACGGCTAGCAGCAGCAGCAGCAGCTCAAGTGTCAGTGTCACTTCAACAAGCAAGACCATGACATCGACTTCGAGCACAACCCTAGTGATTTGGCATGCAGCTTGAAGCGTAGAATCACATCCCAGAGTCCACAACTATTTTTGAAGCTCGAAAACTGTTTGATGTAAACAGTAGCAGTAATACATGCCTACGTTCACACTTTTTCTTCTCCACGCTTGGGTTTTGGTGAGAATCAACCGCAGTCGACAGTCGTAACCCAAGCATTTTGCAGCCATTGCAGGTGAAAGATCTTGCAACGGCACTTCATGATTTTCTTCTTTCCCAGGTGGAAGAGACCTTGGACAATTTGACGACAAATCAGAGTTTGATTGAAGTTTCGCCTCACAGATCTATGGCGCTGGTGACTTTTGGAAAGAGAAAACCAGAGAACGAGAAGACGGAACTGGAACCAGTGGCGGGTGTTGTGATCAAGGACTCTTCGATGCCGCTGTCAGTGCCCCGCTTTTCGTCACTGGCCGACCTGCCTGTGTTGGTTTCGATGTCGATCAGCGAAGGGTCGGTGCCAGGTGTCGATCTGCCAAAGGTCGGGTCGGCCGTGAGCACTGCGGATGGGGAAGTTCAAGTTCTTGCCGGACCATTGGTGCAAATCTCTTTGGTGGATGCAGCTGATGTGACATCTTTGGATGTGGTGAAGATGAATTTGTCAGCGCCACTCATGTTTCGAGCATCTGAAGAGCCAGTGGAAGGTGTGACATGCCGCTTTTGGACGAAGTCCGGATGGTCTGTGGAAGGAATGGGAAGCCCATCACCAGAAGAAGTGCAGGAGATATTTGCCGGTATGGATGTGACTGGCAGTTGGTGTACCACAAATCACCTTTCAGTGTTTGCCATTGTGCGACCATGTACTTTTTTGGAGTCTTTGCAAGCTGGTGAGAAGTGTTTTAACATTCCAACTTTTGTGGCCTTGCTGGGTGGCAGCGTGCTTTGCTTGTGCTGCAGCTTCTGCGGTTTCTATGCCACCATGAAATCACGGCATGTGGTTGGTGGAAAGATGGAGCTAGCAGACCTTCAAGGCTCTTCACACAAAGTGCCTTTTCACGTGAGGCGGCCAAGTAAAGAGATGAAAGAACAGCAGGATATCTCCCAACCAAAGACCTTGGTTACTTGGGAGGTGCAACCAGAAGCCTTACAGGCGACGGGCTTTTCAAAAAAGCATCGATTCCTGCAGCTCAGGACGAAGTTCTTCAGCGAGCGGAATGATGATGCGAGCTTTTTTCAGATTGTCCCGAGAAGAAGTGATTCCATTTTGACCTTCCCTGAAACGCCTGAAGTTGAAGCACCTCTTGACCACAAGCAAGGCGAACTGGGAGACCAAGGCGAGTGTCCGCCAGCTCTCAGTCCGTCAGGCCTTCAGCTCCACGAGGTTTTTACACCTGGGACCCAGGTGGAGTTCTTTTCTGAGACGCACCAGAGATGGGCACACGCTTCAATCGAAGGTCCTGGCTTCTTCACGACGTCCTCGTCGGACTCCGAACCATTGCCCATGTACAACGTTCGCCTTGGCCGCCAGATTCGCAACTGCATTGCTGTAGAGCGATTGCGCCTTCCATTCCAAAGAGGGGATCATGTTTCGGTGGAAGTGGATCAGCATTGGCAAGCTGCCATGGTCTTGGGAAAGCGGAGTTGGGCCAGTTGGCCCTTGGCGTATGAGATTCAACTGATGTCCTCTTCATCGACCTCTTCATCGACCCTTGCAGCTCGTCAGCATTTGGTGCTTCAGCTCGTCAACGAATTGCGTACGTTCTCTATTACCCTACAACATTTATTTATATTTCTCTATCATATTGATTTTAGCGGCCGGTGGGCAGAAGTTTTCTAGAAAGGATGCAGCTTTATTCATGTCGTTGGTTTTTGTCAAGTGCAAAGTGATGATGATGTGATGCAGTGATGCGATGCATCAGATTTGTGATGGTGTAAATTGATGCGTGGTGATTTCAGATTAAATTCCAACTCGCACAGGTCTTTGGATGGTTGGGTAATGTTGGGTCTCACCAAGCAGCACCGGTAAAGGCCAGCACCAATCGCATAGATTCACACAAAACAAAGCTACTAGGACTAGGGTGGAGGCCATCGCTATTGGGATGGAGGCCATCGCTGTTAGCAAGAAGCTAGCAGGTTGGAAAAACAGCAATGCAGCAACATGGCACCGCCGGTGCGGCGCCGTTCCACCGTTCTGCATGCAGCGACTTTGCAACGGCGAATGCCTTGCTCTTTGTAGTCCACACGCGTGTGAGTTTGACTGCAGTGATTGCACACAGATTGATCAAAGATGATCAATGCATTGTTTCTTGATATTCCAAAGTCAGTACAATATGTGCGCACAATCTTCATTGAGGCGACGATAGGATACATTTGTCAACATGAGCCCCAAATAGGCACAAACTGCATGGCCATAAATGGTGTCCAGTGGTTTGCAACGATTTGAATAAGTAGTTTGCAACCTCTTCCAAGTGGACGAAATGTGCCAAACCTGAATGATATATAACAGGATCACATGTGCATCGGAGCCAGTAAGAAAGCTTTCTATCTCTTTTCTGGCCTTGAAGACTGACAAGGCCTCCAAGCACATCCCCGAAGGGAATCGATCATTGGCGCAGGGGTTCTGTGGTACCAGTACAATTTGACACAAACCGACCTCTTCCACGTCCAATAGCGAGCACATGACCCGTTGGCATGATTCAGCTCGGTTTGTGTGCTGCGAAAATGGCTCCAGATCTTCGTCCTCTTTTGCAGCTGCTTTTGAGTAGATTCTGAACAACCCAGTGCTAAGGCCGCCAGTTTGCAATGTGTTTGCACCCTCACTTGGAATTTCTATCGCTTCATACCCCTTCAGCAACCAAGCTTTGAAACTCGTTTGCAGTCTGCAAGAACTTTGTGGTGCCATGTGCAAAGAGTATGACGTTGAAATACTTCAGTTTTAAATACAACGATCGCTATGCTCGGTGGCCATCGGTAGTAGGTTGGAGGCCATCGTGACAACTACAGTAACCGCAGTCGCATGAGACGAGTCAAACATCACCCACCAGCGCTCCCCAGTCATCCGAAAAACCACCCAAGCCACCAGCGCCGCACCTGTGGGACAACCCACGCTGGCACCTCATACGTTTTTAAACAAAGAACAATAATTCTGAATTGATAAAAAGAACAACAAAAAACAATTCTAGTTTCGTTTTGGATACTTGCTTCTATTTTGGAAATTGTGTTTTATGTTTCACATGCCAAGCCACCACAACCACTGTATTCAACAGCTACCCTGTTGCGCAAAATCCCGCATGTCTTCTCGCAACTTGAAAATTCTCTCATTGAAGAGTCATTGATGGTGTTCTTCTCCGGCTTCGCTTCGCTTCGCTTCGTGTTGCTTGCAGATCTTGCAGGTGGAGCCTGCAGAGAATGTTCGTGTGAGGCATCCGATCGGTGAACATGTTTTTGTTTTTCAAGGTGCCAGCAAAGGTTGGGCACCTGCAACAGTGAAAGGTACAGATGAACATGTGAACTCTTGGCCAATGGTTCCTGTGTGTTTGGAAGGAACCAGCGAGATCATTCCGGTTTTGCACAGTTTGGTTCGCTCTTCGTCCAAAATGGATGGATTTCCAACTTGAGCTAAAACGCTTTGTACGCTTATCGAATTAAAATTCTGGGCCCCATTTGACGTGGGTTCAATGTCATTGTGCAAATATGCACATGTTGCAACAATCCTCTTTTGTTGAGATCCTACGAAGACAACAACATCTTCAATTGGATCCCGAGCTGAAGAAACCAATAATTGAATGGCTTTTGACATAGAAAACGTCGAACATGGACATGTACTAGTAACATGGACATGTACTAGTAATATCATATAATATCTAGTTATAACTAGTTATTGAATAGAGCATTATTGATTGGTGTTTATACGTGATGGTTAGTTACTTTCTATTTCATTATTATTGTTCCTTTGTCTTGGAGGGGTAGGTTATTTCTATATAAAACAACGCACCGATTGGTCGTAATCGTAAACGCGCATTAACGACGATCGTAATCCCTTGTAAACGGATTTTTTATGCCCATTTTACGCATAGTATGGTTTTAGCTTTGTAGTCTTTTTATTTATTGTGTTTGGTACGATAGTTTTTATTTATCCGAAAAGCTTTCGAGAATTGCGAATAATTTTGGATTGTCGTTTAAAGGAGTGGCACGAAATTGGTCTATGTGGAATATATATATGGTTTTATGATGTCGACGATTAATATTGGAATATTAATAATAATATTACGACGACAATATAATCGTAATTTATTTTTTTTTAAATCCGATAACGATATTGATATTAAAATATATATATTGATGTACATAATAATATTGTTGCATCGATTTAGGAATTAATCGATAATAATATTATAATATTATTGATAATTGCGTAATATCGATTATTTCGTATTACGAAATCGATTATATGGGGTGGGTTCGCGAAGCTTTACTATATGTAGGTTAGAATGTATTTGATTGAAATTTTAATTTGTTTGGTTAATTTTATGTGTTCGTATTTATGTGTAATTAAATTTTAAAAATTTCGATGGTATTATTAGAGGGTGGATGTATTTGGGGAATTATACACTAGTTTAAAATGTCTATGTTAATGACAATAAATAACAATTCTTCATTTGTCTATTACCAATGTGCAACACTAGGAATAAATATTATTAGGTAAATCTCTCTTTGTTTACAATGAATATAGCATTATGAGCGAATGAAGATACAATACTATATATCTCTAGATTTAATAGCTTTCTTCTGGATTTTTGGGAAAACAGATTTCTTAAATTTATGTATTTTTATTGAAGGAAAAACATTTGAAAGAAATATTTTTATTAATATTTATAGTTTTTTTAAAATACCATGAAGATCTAGAGGAAAACTTTTGAAATGAAAATTTTATATATATATATATGTTTTTTTTTTTTTAATAGAAATAATCAAATTTAGAGGGAACCTTTTGAATTAAAAATTTGTATATAAAACAATTTTAATATAGCAATGAATATTCTAAGAGATTATTTTAAATAAATGCTATTTATTCAAAAAGATAATTTGTATTTTATTCCTAGCATTCCTAGGGCAAAAAAATATTGTAAAATATAGGGTTTTGTAACATGTGTATTCTTAAATTAACTAAATTGGAATTAAAATAGAATTATACAAATTTAAATTAGAAGACTTCAATTACGATCCTTTTAATATTGATTGTGGAATTTACTATTTATTAGATATTAGATTGCAATAAAAATCATTTCTAAATTCTCTTTAAAATTCATTGCGGAAATTAGTTCTTACAATTCGATTTTAGTTAAAGTCCTTTTCAAAATTAGTGGTGGTTTTGATTTAATATCAAATTGTATTTAAAATCGATGTAAAATTAATTATGGAAATCTATATTAAATAAACTAACATCTAATTATAAGAATTGATTTCCACCATTAACAATTAATTGAAAATTAATTTTCACAATCAATTCTAAAAGGGTCTTGATTGATATCCAATACACAAGCAATTCAATCAAATTATATTGAAAAGAATTTAAATTAAAATCTAAACAACAAGCAATTTCCACAATGATTTTGAAAAGGACATTAATTGACATTTAAATAATGCCTAATTTCTATATAATAGGATTTTAATTGAAATTTAATTCAAAATCAATTGCCACAATGATTTTGAAAAGGCATTTAATCGAAATTGAATTCCACATTCATTTTTCTATGATTAATCTTGAAGAAATGTTAATTGAAATCTAATATAAATATCAATTTCCCCAATGATTTTAATAATAATATAAATGAAATTTAGATTGTAAAAAATCTACAATTAATTTTAAATCATATTTTTAATAGAAAATTAATGATAAATCAATTTCCACCAATAATTCTGAAAGCATTTTAATTGAAACCAAATACCAAAATCAATTGAAATCCAATTTAACATCAAATTCCTCCGTTAAATTTAAATGAATCAAAAACACTGTGTTTTACAGTGATTTCTTGCAAAATCCTCTCCAAAATTGAGGTTTTGAGCTATTTTTTGAGCAATTTTGTGAGATCCAAACCTATCCCAATTTAGAGGCAATACCAAAAAAACAAAGAAAAAAAAACAAAAAAGACAATGTTTGAGACAAAATGGGGTCACTATTGGTTTTTGGATGTTGGCTGCATTTTGTGTCAAACATTGTGTTTTTTTTGTTTTTTTGGTTTATTGTTTTTTTGGTTTATTGTTTTTTGTTTTTGGTATTCCCTCTAAATTGGGATAGGTTTGGATCTCACAAAATTGATAAAAAATAGCTCAAAACCTCAATTTTGGAGAGGATTTTGCAAGAAATCACTGTAAAACACAGTGTTTTTGTATTATTTTTTGCATGAAAAACATCTCCCAGGAGCACCCGTTCTGTATTATTACGGCATTTTTTGAGAATTAAGAAAAAATGCTTGTAGAAACGGAATTGAAAAGGAAGTAATTTTTTGTAATTTTTATTGAAAAATCTTTGGATTAGTGGGATTTTTGGTGTGATTTCGAATTATAGATTTATATAAATATATTGAACAGATTGGAAAGGAATATATTTTTTATTGATAATTGGAATTGAAATTTTTATGGATATATATTAATATTTTGGAACAACTATTCGATAATAATTAAATGAATTCTTATTTTTTAAAAATACACAAAAATATTTTTAATGTCGTTGTAATATGAAAATATGGATAGAATAATACATCCAATCATTATTGAAGATATAGATATTTATTAAATATTTATAAAATATGATATTTTAGATGATATAGATTCTGATTAACCAAAGGAATGTTTGAATATTAATTTTCATATATTCTTGAACATAGATTTCTTTAATTTTAATATATATTTTATGGCGCGATTCTAAAATATTATTATTTCGTATGAATAATACCTTATATGAGGAACATATTACTTTATTGCATCGCATATACAACCTTCGATTGGTCCCATTGGACGAGACCAGTATGGTCGAAGTCGCCACCGCCATCATTAAGGAAAGAGACGCGCGACGGACGGTCGCATGGAAAGATAATATCATGAATTTTTACCTGAAATTCGATGGATGGGCTACCAATTGAGGTAATATATGCGCTTTCTGAAGTTGCCCCAACCTGAGGGTTGGTGGTTCTCATTAGCATCGTTCGTACTACGATTTCAGACGTTATAGAAATTCCTGAAGTGCTTAGAAAACTAATTCCAATTGTTTGAACAATAAATGTATTCGAGGAAGGAAGGCCAATCTCATTACTTCATATGGGTTTTATGCAGGACGTCCGTTAAGTATAGTTGTTTTTAATTTGCGTCAAGTGGTGATATTTGTGTTGAGATTTCCTATATTTAAATTAATCAAATCAATTTTTTGGGATTTCATCGTCGCAGATTTTGGCTCAACACATCATTGAATACAATGCGGGATTTTGTGAAAATAATCTTGACGTGATGCGGCCCCGTTAGCCATAGCCTTTGATTCGCTGCCGATGCTCGCTGCTTTCCAGACGGGTTTTGATCGGGAATTTCTACTAGGTCACCTAATTTGAGGCGCGTCTTTTCTCGAAACAAGAACGCGTGAAGGTGATCGATGAAGATCTGTTCAGACAAAATTTTTGCCTTTATATGGCTTTATCCGTCTTGGGATGAATGGACCTATTTGATTTCATCTCTGATGCGAGCTTCCTCCAGAATCAAGGCACCAAATGAATAACGCGAGCGCTTTCTTGCGCGGGCCTAGTAGCTACTTATTACTAGTACGTGACATACCTCCTTTGCATATTATTAGCTACTTGGCAAGCTACCTCATGACCTACCCAAAGACGATAACAATAATAGCAATAAAAACGAATAAATTTATACCTGAAAAAATTGGAGGGCAATCTTTTGGGTCAATACCAGCGGGTCAAGCCCTAAGTGCGACGATGGTTGGGGGCCATGTCTATCCAATTCGGCGGTAAAATATGAGAAGGCTTAAGCTTGTTGCAATTATCGATTAAAACCTTCCCAAAAAGACCGGATACCAAATCATTAGTGCGAGCCTCCGCTTCTTCAAGGAAACGTGAACTGTCTTGCATCTAGTTACTATAGAAGCTTACTCCCTTACTTGATGGTAGGCGCTAGGAGGCGGGGCCTCGGGCTAAAAAATAAAAAACAAGGAAATTAAAGGATATACACATAAAGGCGCCTCTTTTATTTTGCTTGCTGTCTTCTATTACAATAATTCGGATGATCATCTCCGATTTTACTGCGCCTGCGGCTCCTGCACTGCGCGCAAATGGCTAGGCAAGGACAATGTCTCTGTCTCCCATCACTCGTGTTGCGGCCGCGATGGCCTTAGTCAGGTGATTAGATGATATCCACCAGCATATTGGTGGATTATTCCCGGATTTGGGGGTGAAATATTCTTAAGAATAGAAATATGTATGACCCTAGATATAGGTCCCATTGAGATGATGAGATGGGTTTCCTGCCCGGTAGAAGCAAGATTCGCTTGCTGCAATTCTATGATGAAGATATCATTTACAGCGTGCGAGATGCGAATCAACACCAAAGGCATAATGTTGGGATAGATAGTTCTGTTCCTAAGGAGGCCACCGAAGTGTGGATAGAGGTCCCCGGCGCTTTTCTGAACCGCCGGGAAGGGACCCAAGTGCCTTGGCTGCATGGGATTTAGTCCGGGTGGAAGCCCCAAATGCAGCGTCAATTAAGGCGGACGTTCCATATATAAAAATTGCTGAGTGGCGTACGCATGAAGTACCTGGCATTTGCCACATTGAGCTTCAGCAAGAATGACTTCGCGGGGCTCATCGAAAGGATGATGAAACAATTTTCAATTAATGGAGCATTCCTTGTATTTCGTGGGACAATGCCGGTTGTTATCATAATCTAGGATCCAACATTTATGAAGGAATGTTCGGTCTCGAATAAAAATAACCAGAATAAATGCCCGATTTGATTTTTTTGAATGCATAAATAACAATTTGTAATTTTGAATTGGGCGCGGTAGACATAGATATAAGGAGCCACAATAATTCTTTAAAACAAATAAAAAGAAAAAGATAAAGTAGTCAAAAAAGCAAAATATGTACTTATACGTGTTTATCGTTTTTTTCATCTGCGTCGTTCTATATTCGTTTTTTCTCTTTATTTTCGCATTTATTTCGCTTTTTTCCTTCGCATTTTTCTCATTTTTCCTAGGAGGGTAAAGTAAATATTGCTGACATATAAAAATTATCATAAGTATAGAAGTGGTACCGGGAAAAAAACAATTAAAACAACAAAATAAATGCAACAATTAATACTATTTGATGGTTAATTATATATGATTGCCATTGTTCAACATTTCCCTAACCGGAAGGAATACTATAGTTCGGGAAGGAATTCATCAACCTTGTTAAAATCTTTACCAACGAAAAAAGATCTATGAAATACATATATTGGAAGGACCCCACCAATTGCTTCTGGAACGCAACTGTATCGCTTTGATTGATGTATATGTAGATAGAAAAACCAACAAAATTTAATTGTTATTGAACAGCAAGAATGAATATATGGAGAACGGCGGGGATTAAATCAATCCCGCAAATCATTCGGAAATATATGACTTCTAGGCTCTGGCGTTGCCTTCGCACCTCCTAAAAGTGATGTGGAGGCAACGTAGCAGGCGGTGGATGCATAAAGAAGGCCGGGTCGATCCACGTTCTGCCATTTTGGGCCAACGCCTTGAAACCACAGAGGCATTCAATAATGTGCTCCTGCCCTCTACATCAAATCAAAGATTACAATTCGGATTTGAATGTCCCTTATCGGATGGTAAACCCAATCGAAAATATTATCTTCGTTGTTCTTTGTTCAACTTCCGATTCTATCGTGCGGGAGTTTCGAGCAGACCGAAAGGATCCGCTCACGTGGTCATTATAGTATGGTGCCCCAAAATGCATTCAATTGAAATAAAAAACATCTATTTTCAATCAGAGCCGTTGGATCGTGCACTTCTTTTGCGACGGCCAAGAGGCGGACTGCCTCAGGTCGATCCCAATGCTGCATTGCTAAAAGGAATGGAAATCATAGATATTCGGTTAGGAGGATACGAAATAGAATCTCTAGAAGATACTAATTTTAGATATTGTGGAAAATATCGCAGAAGAAGATGGCATTTTGATTTAAAAATCGATAATGATAGGAAACTAATTGATAAATTGAAACCTGATGATATAGTTTGGTTCACTATCTCGGATCGCTAGGCAGGGTCATCCTGACTTAGCCTATCGTATGACCTACTTGCAAACAACCATCAATGGAGCTACAATTGAGCTCTTGCAACCTTGCATGAATGCAACAAAATTGTCGATTTGGTCCATAAGCAATTCGAAGATGTCATATTTCGATTTCCCCGAAATCATCTGAAAACGACCGAATGACGCAACGTTGGAATTATTATGGGAAAAGCTTCAAGCCGCAACAAGGCCGAGTGCACCTTTTGGCCAATATGGAACAGATAAAGGAGGAGAATATATATATATATATCTATCAATTCGTCACCTTTTTGTTGAGACAAAAGGATAATTGTATAATCGCAAGGATTGGGAATCCAATATACGATCCTGCATCCCGCACTTGCAATTTTTGGATTACTATTCGTTATGCGATCATTTCGGTGAAAATACATTTTCCAAAATATCCGATAAGTGCTTCGGGATTGAACTGATTGCAATTCATGAGAATTTGTGGTAGCGACCCTATTGGATAAAATTCTAAGTATATTAAATATATATATATAAAATATATATAAGATCGAATTTATTGCTATCGACCCTTCGTTTATATATTTTAACTTGTCAAGAATAAAGATTGACGACAAATAGAATATTGAATCGTAGAAACATATCGTATTGCCGAAGAAGAGAAATTTCATTGCCCTTGATACAATTATTTGTAGAAATCCCTATTCAGATGCCAAATTGTACATAAATTTCTGGACAGATTCGAAGAACAAATCCTTTTTGACGGACGTTATATATAGCCGAATTCTATCCATGGTATATTCTGTTATCATTTGGATTTGGAGGGTCCTTGAATCGACCGGACGGCGAAATCGGGTATATCTTAAATGGAATATTCCTAAATATTAAGAATACTGTATAAAAATATATATTTGTAGAAAAATAATATATATATATATTGATATTGTATTTTATATATTTCAAAAATATTTTTATTAACGATAATATTGTAAACAATTAATCGATATATTTCTATAAATATATTTTTTTTATAGATTTCGAACATTTCTATATAAATATTCAATAAACATAAATAATTAGATTGAAATAGATATATTTCAACAAAATATTCTTAAACATACAATGCTTGTATATTTTTCAATAAATACTTAAAAATAATATCAAATTAATATAAATATAGTTCAATATTAATATAGATAATATCTGAGAAGGGAGCGGACGAAAGTCAACCTCTGGGTTAGGAGGTGCCCTCAGGGCAAACCTGGTCAAAGACTTGGAGCGCAAGATGAAATAATTGGATATGGGATGAAATTGATATCGCAACCACCTCGATAGGGGGTAGAAACAGGAAGTCGAATACATAGGGCGCCCTTTTTCGTATCTGTTCAGGGGTGTTTTGGAGGTAGAGTGGACAAAGAATAGCCGGAAGTGATGCAACTGATATTGGAGTCGTTTGAGTGCAAGATGAAATGATGGGTTAATATTGGACAATGAATATTTTTATCGGGTGAAATTGGGATTACAAGCACGTGGTAGGAGGTAGAAACAGAAGGTACAATTAAAGGGGAGGTGACCTTTTTTGTTCTGATCAAGGAACATTTAGGGGATGAAAAAGGATACATTCTTTAAATATATTATATGAATTTATTTATTGCGTATTGCTAATCAATGAACAAAGATAATTATGGGAAATCTATGGGCGAGACTATCGGCAGACCTTCGTGAGGAGAGAGAGATATATATAAATAGAGCGGACAAAGAAGATCCGGAAGTGATGAAATGGATATATTTGTCATTCGAGATAGAATGGAAATAGATAATGCAATACATAAATTTGGGACGGGACACCCATTTTCGTCTTGATATAGGAATATTATGGAGGTAACCAATTCCCTATAGTCCGGAAAAGATTTGATATGGTGTGCAAATCTTTATTTCAAATGAATTGACGATTAATTTTCGTGATTAAATATTCCCCATATGGGGTATCCTTTTGAATCCACAAATGAGATCTTATTATAACTAAAATATAATCTACAATTACAAACTATTTTCTTTCCTGCTTTCAAAACCTTTTTTTTACGTTTCCTTATTCCTTTCATCGATGTAAATTTCCACTCCTAAGCCCCTCATACTATTTTTAATTCATTATTGCCCATCAATTTGTTTTTTTCGTTCTTCCCCTAAATTCTAAATTTATCTTTCCAAAAAATCGTTCCCCTAACCACCCGTTCAATATTCCCTTTATCCATTCCATTCGTTCCACTACCTCAAGCCCGGCCTATCGGCTGTCTTCATAATCAAACCCATATTACTTATTACATATATAATCTTTAATTCAAAAATATATTCTATTCAATTAAAAATATATATATATAAGCTATATATATAATCTTCAATATGTTTTCAATATCCAAAAAATGATATAAATATACATATCAGACGAATCTAAGTATTCCTTGTCAACAAAAAATATATGAAATGCGAATAAATCTATTTGTTCATGCAATGTGCCAGATGCCAAATTGGGTCGTTCCCGATAGAATGGGAAGAATTAATCACTTGAAATATGATGTCATGATGGTATCATTTAGGAAGCATCGGTTGTACAGGGTTTGCCGGGCTTGCCATGTTGCATTTTGATTGTTGCGCGATTGTGTTTCCAGTTCGGGGCTTGAAACTGCGAGTGCCTTGTGAAAGACTTATAAAACAAACAACAAAGTAGCATCTCCTTTTTCGATTTGGTATTATCTAAAATGGAATCCGAGGAGCTGGATTCTAAGTTGGTGCTCTAACCGTGACCTGCTTTCCCAATACTTTGTTTTTTCTTGGCCAAAAATTGTTACTTGTATTTACTCCTCAATTTCTTCAATTGTCTATTAATATTCTTCATAATTTCCTTTTAATTTTCTCCATCATCTGGGAATTTATTTATATTTATAAAATCTTTTAATACCTCCTTATTTTTCTTTGCTTGCCTTATTATAAATACCAATAGGAAAATATTGCAATCAAACCAAATAAAATTATTATTCCATTATATAGATTGTAAAAAATAACAACTACAATTATAAATATGAAAGATCTACATAAATACCCGCAATAATCCTAAATATAATATCCCCCACAAAGGGCACCAAAATATATAAATCTACAAAATATAATATCGTTTAACCCTATCCATTAAAATTCCCTAATTCCACGATATAACAACCCAATCATTAAAAATAATTCATCGATGAAATCACTTAACAATGGTATAAAAATTCTTATAATATTACCCATTAAAATTTAGAATTATTTATATTAAACAATTCATTAGATTCCAATTCATAAGCATTAATAATAAAATAAAAATAATAATCAAACCAATCTTAACTATCGATTTCCAAAGATGTCTTTATTTATCTATAAATATAAAATTATCTTCTATATATTTAATATTCCAATATTTTTATCAATTGCTCATATATTTCCTATATTATTAATATTATCATAAATTTAATATTTAATTAGTTCAAAATCAAAATAATCGATATTATATATAGAAAAAAAAATCCCATTCCCCTAATATAAACAAATATAAAAATATGCTAATATATTAAATAAATTATTTAATTAAAATATAATAAAATAACAATAATTAAATATAATAAAATTTATTCTTATTCAAAAATTTAAAAAACAATTAAAACATTCGCTAAACAAAAAATTACTATACTTATAATAACAAATATCTTTTCTAAATAACTAAACTTAAATAATAAGGAATCATTTATAACAATAAAAAGATAATTAAGAAAATATCAAGGAAGAAATTCATAACTTACATTATAAATTCTTAATATTAGTGGCTCGAGTTGGGTTTTAATGAATAGATTTTATTTTTTTAAAACGTTCTAGGTTCACATAATATAATTTATGCAAAAGTGGCATCCATCCAAGCCAACACACAATTCAAATTCATTGTAAATCGTCGTCTGCCCTCATAAATAACTCATCCCGGAAACTAATTTCAGCCTAACATCGGCTGCAGAGAAAAAAATGTCGAAGAGCTCTCACAATTGATCTTTTGCGTGCAGTGCCTGTGCGAAGGTTGCCACTTAATGGATCTGGTGGATGCATTACAGGTCTGAGTGGGACTCGCACACCCCACTCACCCTCGCTCCAACCTGCAGTCAAATCATGAGTTTCATGGCTTGGTCCCCGGAATTGGGACCGGGGCTCTTCCTGATCATTGGGCGATTCGATCCGAGAGGAGCTTCAACATAATTTTTGTCTAACAAACATCCAGCAACATCACCTCCAACATCACAATCATAGTTCATAACCGTTACTGCCTGGGGATGGGTTCGATACCGAGGTCAATTGATACAGCACGAGTCGCGTCTGGCTGCTTTTTTTCCAAAGGAAACAGTGGCAAGTGTACGTGCAGTTCTCGGCAGTGGGCGAAAGTGGTGGTACCAGCAAGACCCTTTGCTCAACCATCGCAGGAATGATCACCAAGTGCACCTTCCTCGGCTTGATGGGCGAGCAGCTCCGCCAACACAGAACCTTTTGAAGCTTGTTAGCTTCAACTGCAAGAGCCTTGGCCACAGCAACGCTCGTCTGGCTGAAATCTCAGAAGACTTGCACGCCAAAGGCGTTCAAGTGGCAGCCCTGCAAGGCACCTGCTGGAAACATGACCTACAACGAAGTGAGTGGACAATCAAGAGCCGAACCGGAGAACCTCTTTTTCACTGCCTTTCCTGGAGCCGATCCGCTCGGGTTGTGCAGACAGGTGTTCTTTTGCTTCTAAGCTGCAGTTTCTTTGCGACAGAACATATCCGAGAGCGGTTTGGCCCTGATCAGGCTTGCAACACTGGCAGGATAGGCGGGGTGCCAGTAGTCGACAGGAAGAGCGCCCAACCTCATGACCACACGTTTTTGGTGGCCTATGCTCCTCAAGAAAGTTCGCCTGAGGAAGAGAAGCAGCATTTTTTCACACAACTGCAGCAAACCATCAGCATACAGCCTCGTCGAACAAGCATCTGGCTCCTAGGAGATTTCAATGCACATATTGGACAAGAACTGTGGTCACGAGCTGTCGGCCGGTCGCAGCCAGAGCAAAGCAATGACAATGGCCACTCACTCAGCCAAGTTTGTGTTGCGCAACGCCTTGCTCTAGTCAACACTGGGGCGAGTGAAGCGTTGCAGAGTCAACAAACAAATTGGCCATTGGTGCCATCCAAGAAACGACTGCCAAACGTAATGGCTGGCGCCAAGGCGGCAATGAAGAGATAGAGGATGGTGGACGCAGACTTCTGCATGTTCTCGGGACGGAAGGCATCTGTCCAGTCACTCGCATAGAACGGGGCACGGCGCTTCAAGTCAGCCCACAAGCCACCACCAATACGGCCGGTGAAATCCAAAGGACCCAAGTCCTTCTTCGCGCTGGTCACAATCCATCCGGAATGGTCACGGATCACTGCCTCAGCCTCAGTCATTCTTTCTTTCGAAGTGTGGAGGTGCAAAAGAGATGATGCAGCTGCTTTGAGTACTGAAACTTGAGCCACAAGTTTCCTGAGTGTATTTCTTCGGAATTGTCTTGGAACTCGGCCGTCGACTGACATCCAATAGAATTGCACAACAAATTCATTGCGGAAAGGCTTGATTAACGCAAGTGGTTACACTGGTTGCCTCATTTATCTCAGTTCTGTCAGAGTCAATGCATGTAGATCCGGAAAGTTTGGAGCGCCTATCCCAAAGAGTAATCGATGCTTCGCGATCTATTTTGAGCCTCTGCACTTCACTTCAGCACAAGCAACTCACCTCTTTGAATTTTTCGCCTGGAAAATTGCAACCAGTTGAAGGGTTGCAACAGCAATTTGATCATTCTGGTCTATTCCCACATATTTTGCAGAACCGGTCGTTGGGCTTAATGCTCCTTGGAAGTGGTCTCTCTTCGCGTCGCTTCAAAGGCCGCGGCGTAGCCCGGACCGATGCCACAGGCCGTGCATCTTCGAAAACGACCTCCGGTGAACGTCAGACAACTAGCGATGGCCTCCAACCTAATAGCAATGGCCTTCATGACGAAAACAGTGCAAGACTTATGTGTAAGAAGGTGTAAGATGTTCAACCATGCCTTTGGACAGAAGGTGCGCCAACAAAGAACAATCAACCAAATATACAAGAATAGACTAGACAGGGTCATGTGAAAGCAGCGTGCTGTACCGGCCCATGTTTGTTTGAAAAGTCAACTCCCTTCTCCTTCATCCTCAGGTTATGTTCGGTTGTTGGGCAGTGTGCTTCCTTTTCAGTACTGTTTCCATTGAACATTATCTAGAAAGGTTCAAGGGTGCACCTTGCCTCCACATTGCAAGCACTCTTTGGTTTCTGAAGGCTTTGACGCAAGATCTGGCCAACCTCCGGGATGTTACGATCAGGCACTCTCAAATTCTTCGAGTGCAATCAACACATGCTACGACGTGCTTCTTACTTCATTGTAACTTTGGCATTGCTCAGGAAACAGACCGTCTTTGTGCACTTTGAGCTTATCTCAACGCACTCGGCTCAAACGACGGCTCGGGCAAAGTCCAAATACTTGGAACCTTGGGTCTGACGCGCCTGCCCTTTATTCAAACTTGGGGTCATACTCAATCATGGCTTCTCACTAGCCATTGGCCCTTTGGCATGTGACAAGAACACTGCAGTAGTTCCTTGACTGAAAGGTAGAACTGTTGGCGTAAACGACACACACACGCCGAACTCCTTGAAGTCAATATGAACAAATCAAAACCCGCTACTACTAAGCTGAATGTTTGCTCGTCCCCCTGATTTTCATAAGGCCTTCGGAAAGAAAGCAATGCCCTCGAAGGCCGTGGCCGCCTTGGACATGGAGCCAGGATCAAACGTGAGTGGTATGAGTTTTCATGTCATTCCCTGACTCAAAGCGATGGCCTCCAACCTAATAGCAATGGCCTCCAAACTTGAGTGGTTTCAAAGCCAAAGTGGTCTAGCGGAGTGGTCTGAGGCTCGGCAAAAAGCCGTGGGCCATCTTGCAGCACGCGGGTGGGATCTGCCTACCAATCCGGCAGCTTCATTCACACAGTACTGGTGACCAAAGTCTTCAAAATGGCGGTTTAGGCATCAGTGGATATTGTGTCAGTTGTATGGCCAAAATATTGCACTCAGCCCTGCAGGGTTGATTTTGAAGATTCAAGGAGCTTGCAATTTGATCTCCAGCAGTGACTTTTCATAACTGACGAGAACAAGGTTGAAGTGGAACTGAGCAGGGTTCAAACGCATACATAATGTGCAGCCTCTTGACTTATGCCACTTGAGTCAAATTCTCAAACAGGAAGTTGATAAATTTGTCTGTTGGCTTGTGCGGCCCGTGCTCTGTGCAAGGGGCTCAAGCCATTCACTGAGCTCATACCCTCCTTCACACGAATGGGAGCTCACTATCGTTGCATTAGTTATCTCGTCAGTGACTCTGCAGCCATTCTGTCTAGGAACCAAATCATTAAGTGCGAGCAAGCGGGGGGAGCTTTCTTGAAGACGCACGAGCTATCCTGCGTCCAGCTACTGGTTACTAGAAGCTAACTAAGCCCAGTTTCTCCCCTTACTTAATTGAGCAACCGCCTACTTAATTGAGTAGGAGCTGGCTTTAAAAAGGCAACATCCTGAAAGAGCTGTGTTTGTGGATTCTCTAAGAGCTGGTACCTTAAAAAGTACGGTCTTGGAGAGCTTGTGGTCAGCCTGGAGCTAGTCTTCGCATATCGATCGATCTTTTTGGCTAGCGCCTGCAGAGTTCCAACATGTTCCAACAGTCTATCTTGCAATACATCGGCTAAATGCGCGTTGACCTTGCATCAAGTTCGCATCCATCGTGCTGCGAACACTGGTTAGCGCAGGTACGTTGGATCTAGGAAGGCTGTGGCTTTTCCTGTCCTTCTTGTAGTCTTTGTCGGCCAAAGTGCAGGGCCAAAGTGGAAGGAAGTGCCTGAAGCAAACCGATGGTCTTCATGAGCTGGGCTGTGGCAAGCTTTTCTTTTAAGCTCATGGCCTATCTCTGTCGCCAAAATAGACTTCAAGCTAGCCTTCCTACAGCTTGATATGTTCTTCTCCTTCTTCTGCTCGTTTCTTTCCTCTGTCAGCAAGAGAACCCAAGGCTTTGAAAGCCGCCTCGGACTGCTTGCGTTTTGTCCTTTCTTCTCTGAATTCAGGGCTGAGAGGGATTTGGCATGGCACAGAGTTTAGCACCTCTTTTGCATTGCTGACATCACCATAGTGCCACCAGTTTACAGTTCCATCTGGCACATCTGGTCGTCGATGGGCCGGTCGAAGTCTATCTATGGTTATTGTGTGTTGTTTTTTCTGTGGTGATGGTTCTCTGGTTCACCTTCGCAAAGCTTCTCGTTCCCGATGAGCCTGTCTTGAGCTACTCACTTGGGAAGGTTGTAGGGCATTGGGCACTCCCCGACCAGCCTGGGGCCTAGGCTGGCCGTGGTGAGCACTTGCTGGCAAAAAACCTTGCAAGATCTGTGGGAGCTTGTTGCTCACAGGTGCTCATAGTAGCAAGAATGCTCCGTTTGTAGCGATGCCAGGAGCCCCTAGTAGCTTCTTGTTACTAGAAGCAATTGAGTGATTGCTTTCTACTTTCTACAATCGGTGGCACTTTCCGCGCAATTTGACCAAATCCATCGATTGTCGAGCTTACTCCATCTGACCTCAGCATGGACCAATCTAAATGGAGCCTTCACTCAACGTTCTTGGAAGACAAGACGTGGAGCACTCAACTAGCAACAAGGGCATTACTACTAGTAACAAGTGCATCGCTACTAGTAACAAGTGCATATCTAGTAGTAGCTAGAAGCTACTAGTAGCGAGGTGCGTTACTATGTCTTTTTGTTTAAAAGGGACATTGCGACCATCTGGGGTGGGCCAATGGACCTCAGGCTGTGCGACACATTTACTTGCAACCTGCTACTAAAACCAGTATATAGATGTGCACAGAACATGCACATCATGCACTACATGCAGCTGGCCACCTCTTTGGTCAAGTCTTTACGAACACTTGAGATTGCTGGGTACTAGGCGTTTCTTGGCAAGGGATGAGGGTGTCCCCTATCGAAATTCAAAGCGCTATTCCGCGCCTTCACAGGCTGCACTTCATCTTCTCTGCACTCGCCCCAGCGTTGATGACAACGATGGTTGCAACCTCGACGGGCTTTGATGTGTGCTTGAAAGCTGTTCGTGCCACGAAAGCGAAAACAATGGAAGGGAGAAAGGGAAAGAAACACGGATTGGAACTACTTTGATCTCGGTCCGCTGCATCTCTCTTCACCTGATGCGTTGCGCATGGCCACTTCTGTTTGTGCTCACCGCCCGATACCGCACAGCGAAGTCTGCGGGATGGCCTTCCCACAGTTCCATGACCAAAGTCTGACGTCGACCAGAGGTCACTGGCTGAACACAGTGCGCCTTGTGCCTCTGAGCCAAATCAAAAACAAACACTCAGATTGGGCGTTCTAAGCGCCTGGTTGGGATTCCAAAGGACGCAATCCTGAACCTACTGAGTGCCTGACGAGAGAAACACCAGCGCATCTCCTTTGCCAAAGTGATGAGAACGTAAGGTGTCATCACCTTGGCCAGCAACATGCATATAGTAACAAGAAGCTA
>CAXAMN010000670.1:37112-61669 GCA_963970005.1 Durusdinium trenchii
ACAAGAAGCTACTAGGGTGTCATCACCTTGGCCAGCAACATGCATATGTAAGACCCAGCGTTCTGGATCGAATTCCATGATCTCATATTGACAAGCGTCAAAAGGTTTACAAACATGAAGGTGCTCTGCCACAATTATATAACTAGGAACAAGAAGCTACTAGGGGCTCCTGGCCATACTACTAGGAGCAAGAAGCTACTAGGGGCTCCTGGCATCGCTACTAGTAACAAGAAGCTACTATATAACAGGTTCAAAAAGTCCAAGTGCCCACCAAATTCCACACATTCATGCGTGTAACCCGTGTAAACACCATCCAGCCAGATCACAGGGAATGTGTTTCAAAACACATGCATGTGACTGTGTGTTGACATTCTGGGTTGCACCGTCTGCGAACATTGAAGCAGCTACGAAACTAGCTACGAGCCTGTAGACTACACGAGCTGTACAAATGTCAAAAACAAAAAATATATACCTAGTTCAACTCCTTGGGCTGCACTTTCCCGAGAGTCGAGCTTTCAAGGGTACAAAAGTCACCACCTGGCAATGCTGAATGGAGGCAACCAAAGTGCGTTCTGTACTTACCGTGCAACACACTATGTTCCACCTCCATGCCAAACAACACCCAACCTTGAGCCTTAGGTGCCACCAAGGGCTGTCTAAGCCACAGAAAAGCTGAAATAGTGCAGGCCTTGAAAGTCGACTCCGGGTGCACTCAGCATCACATCCTTACTTGATTCTGCGTGCTGAACATGAACATAGCTTGACTGAAGTCTAGCAAGAGCTGAGCTCTGCGCAATTGTGAACAGTGAGCCACCATCAAAATGGCTGGGGTCCTTTGTGCAAGGGAGAGAGCACAGCGTTTACAGCAACATGTTTGCTAGAATTGGGCTTGGCAAAAACTGCCTGGTGATCCTTGAAGATAGGGTGGACTCGACATGGACCAAAGGTTTGCTGAACGTTGCTGAACCAAAGATTGATGTGGGATTTCACTGCGTTGAACAGTTTGGATTGTCAGATTGTCCGCTTTCTCGTCTTCCAGCTCCAGGCGTTTCAAGGCATGAGCTAAGCAACTTTGCGACAGGGCACTGGCAGAGCCCCACCAGTGGTGACCACATGATGCTCAACCTAGGAGAAAAACCGAACAAGCTTAACTAATATAGTGTAAGATCTTCCCTTGTTACTAGTAGCTTCTGGTTACTAGTAATGCCAGGAACTACTAATAGCTTCTTGCTTCTACTAGTAAGGCACCAAGCCGGCAACACATCCGAAATCGTGTTTCCACAAAACCGCGCCGAGCGGACCTGCAGAACGACAACTTCAACAACGGCCACTCTAGCAGGAATGGCGCAACAACAGGAAGAGAAACAGAAGCAGCATGCAGCAGCTAACCAAGCTAGTAGTAACAAGAAGCTATTAGAAACAAGTGCCTTACTAGTAGCAGCAAAAACAGAAGTAGCAACAAATCCACGACGTGAGACTTGGAACTGGAGGGAAAACCAAAGCGTGCGAGCTGAATGCCGATGCGCGTGCTAGGGCGAGGCACGGCAAATGTTGAAAGGATTCGCCCGCGCCTTGTTCTGCAATCGATGCGTGCTTGCTCAACATGGTTAGGCCCCATTCATCTGCCTCTTCCTTTTGAGGGGATCGGTGCTAGGTAGTGAGTTTGTCGCCAGGTTTGGAAACAAGGTCCTTTCACTGCTTTTTGTCCGACTTTGCCCACACTATATGATTTGGAGGGTGTCGAAATTCAAGCAGTCTATAGTCTTCCTGGCTGATTTGACCAGATGGTGAACTGGATGCTTTTCCTTCATATCCTGATCAATGCCTTCGCGATGGTGTTCCAACGTTGGTCGGGCTCTGAACAACTTGCTTGACGCAGCTTCCTGAAGTGAGTCAGACTCGCATCGGCAGTGATGGTGTTGAAAGGTCTTGGCAGGAATCCCTGTTAATCATGCCATGACGTGGTGAATGTTCAGGAAATCCAGGTGATGCCCGGCCGGATCTTCCACGGGGGCATGCACGAAGACATCTGTGACCAAAAAGCAAAACAAAGAGAGAGTGGCACCAATTGGGTGGGATGGTTGGAGGCCATCGCTATTAGGTCGGAGGCCATAGGGTTTAGGGTTTTAGGATATTTTAGGATTATGTAATTAGGCGCTGCCTGAGTTGCAGGGGCCACTTCCGCGACCCATTCTGCACGAATCTCCTTGGACATGCGGAGCATTTGCGCCGTCCCTAACATCGACCTCACGGACCGCGCTCGGCTGATGGCAAGAGCGCCAGGGCGCTGCCGCCTTCGCCGGGATCCCGGGGGATCCGAAAACGCATATTCGAATCAGATTCTTATTGTTACTAGTAGTAAGGCACTTGTTTCTAGTAGCTTCTAGTTACTACTAGTAAGGCACTTGTTACTACTAGCGTGGCACTTGTTACTAGTAGCATCCCGGTGAACCGAGGAATGCTATACCACCTTGGTCCCAACATCCTTGAACACGTCACTGAGGGTCGCCATAAGCCATGCTCAAGTGCAACTGAGGGTCGCACACAACGAGACCGCAGCCTGCTTGAACACAAGTACTAACAAAAACAACATCGCTTTTGAAGCTTCGGAGAAGAACAATGCTCAGCAGGTGCTGGAAATGACCTTGCAAATCCTTGCAACTTTCATGCGCTGTTGCTTTCAAGCAGGAGCAGCTATCGCCTTTGTGCTTGACTCCCCTGAAGCCGATTCCAGCCACCTTCTTGGCGGTCCACAAAGACCTGGATTTGGAGAACAAGTGTATCTACAGCAAAGCTTAAAACAACGCTTTCACGCAAATTTTTGATTTGGCAATATTTGGCAGCGGTCATGATAACTGTTGGGCAAAGCACGCTACTAGTAACAAAGTGCCTTACTAGTAGTAACAAGTGCATCGCTTCTAGTAACAAGTGCCTTACTACAGAGGTAACAACAACGCTACTAGGGGCTCAAGAACTGAGTGTCTGGTGCAGGGCCCGACTGGCCCGTCGAACGTAGGGCTCCCGACAGCAAGATCCTTGAGCTTCTGGAGTATTCGCACCTTGGCTCGTTCACAAAATACCTACGAATCTGTTGGAACAGGAGGATCCTCAATCTTCACAGCTTTAGCGACAAACTGATCCATACTGTTTTTGATGTTCTTTCCCACAGCACATGAAAACACGAGCGAAGCAGAATATAGAGCCGTGTTTCCAGGCCATAGCTGATGAAAGGCCTCAGCACACTGCCCCTAAGGAGCGATCCCTAAACCCATTGGCTTGGCTTCTGACCCCGCGCTTGCAAGTAGCAAGTCGACCACCTCATGAGGAATGTTCTGATGAAGCTATGTTATTCTCAAACTCCTTCCTTCCCTACATGACCCAAGGCCCAAAGCTTCCCAGGACAATTCCATTAAACACGAAGTATCACGAGGTAATGTCAATGCTCCACTGCACAAGCCTTTTGAGAGCAATGCCCATTCTCATTTCAGGAGCACATGTTCACATACCGCTACATTCTGATTTGCTCATCTTATTTGTACCCTGATCACTTTGTGCCTGCTATCACTTCACATCTTTTCATTCAGGCGACCAACCACTGCAGAATCCATGACTTCTCATGCGTTCGCTGCGTTCATGGCCAAATCCTCACATCTGGGCGATTCTGGGCGCATCACTGGCTTTGTGAGTCTGCCAAGCCGCTGAAGGCTAATACTTTGACCTTGGCAACTTGCCAACAAATTGGCTTAATTCATGGCTTGATTGCGCAACTTGACTGGGTGGTGGAGCAACTTCTTCATCATTCAGGAGCTTTGGCCAGAATGCCTCATGTCGGAAGCGGAAAAACCCAGCTTGAAAGAACCGTGTCAAGGAACAATGCTGAAACATGCTGAAACAAAGAACTCCATCGTACAAGTAAAATACAAAAAGAGTGCTTTGTGCTTGTCCCCTAAGTCTTCCCACCACAGCACTCTGCCTGGGGAACGACAAAACCCTGAAGAAACAAAACATGGCTTGACGATGCTTGACGTGCCAGTTGGAACTCGAGTTGTGCAAACAAAATTGTACGTGCTTGCACAACTCAGTGTTCACCTTGCAAGAAGAAATCCAGCTCAACATTTGGAGCTACTTAGAGGCTCCTGGCATCGCTACTGGAAGCAATGAAGCTACTAGTAGCTCCCGGCCTTACTACTATTGTAGCAGGCCGTCGCACAACGAGCCAGCAAAGCAAATGGTTTTCCGGCGAAAGGCTAGTCGCGTAGTCTAAATGGTTTTAGGCCTTTGAGAGAAAAATGACCGGCGAACATGTGGCCATTCTCAAGGCACAACGGATTCCATGTCAATTGCTCACTTTCACAGCTGCTCTATCTTCTTGTTGGCATGAGTATCCGGTAAAAATGGAAATCAACACTCGAGCCGGAGTTGAAAGGAGCGCTTGACGGTTGGTCAATGACCTCATCTTGACATGATCCTCTAGGATCCGCCAATGGGAGATTCCGGTGTCCAGGTCAAATCGAGCATACGTCGTTCGGATGGGGTACTTTTCAATCTCATATCTCCCGATGGGGCTCCTATAGGACCTAGCATGGTGAGCTACATGGGTCACAACCTCACCCTTGTGGTGCCATCCGGGACTCTCAGCAAGCTGTTGGAGGAAGGCGAAAACTGGCAAAGCCTCATTCAGCGGCTCTCCGTCCAAGGCTGCAGAGGAAGAGCTCAAAGCAAGCTGCTTTCTGCTTGGCTTCCCTTGCTTCACATAGGCTTTGTTGAACGTGTAGCACCAACGACCAGAAGCTAGGATGCGGTGCAGGTAGGACTCATCCATGTCCTTTGTCCCACAATCCACAAACATATTGCTTGTGCTGGTCCACTTCAACGTGCAGGCCCGAGCCAACGTGGCGCGGATCCAACCAATGGTGAAGCCAAGGGACTTCTGGGCTCCATATGTGGCAGTGTCACTGTTCCCCTTGTCAAAGAGGTCTTTCGCGTCAGTGATCTGCACGAAAGGAACAGCCTCCAGGATCTCATCCTGCATCCTCTCTTGGGCTGGGAAGCCCTTAAAGATGGCCAGCAGGCCACGGCAGAACATGCCAGCGTCCATGCCCTCTTCTGCTCCTAAGAGCTCAGCTGCAAACGTCGAGCGGCAAACACGGCTCAGGCGGTGACTCCTAGAGTCAAGGACACAAAAGCTCCCTTCTCTTCCAGCCAACAGGTCGCTGTCAGCGACCAGGACATAGTAGCAACTCTGGGAGTAGATCTTCTCCAGGATGTTGCCAGAATCACCACCATCCTTGTTGGTGTTACCCAAGGAAGAGTCGGTCACCACCATTATGCCCCATTGCTCCAAAAGGTCGAAACCTCAACTCAAACTGTGAGTGTTTCTTGAAGCGCTTGAGCAATGCATTGGCACGCATGAGGGTCTGCACAGTCGGCTTCTCACCCTGCAACACGCTCAGGTGATATGCCAAATCAAACCTCAGCTGTGCCACCAGCCACTGCAAAGATCCCAGGATTGCCCTGAGCTGCCGACGCTCGCTGTTATTGAGCTCTGCCGAAGTCTGTGCACGTCGGTGCACTGCTATGGAGACAGGCTGTAGGTTGCTGTGGTACTCAATCATGGAGATGGAGATGGAACCATCATCATGCTGTCGAATGTGCTTCCCGCAGTAGGTGAAGTCATCATACTCCACACTTCCGAAACCAAGGATCTGCCCAAGGTCCTGCAGCAAAGCTTGTGCACGGTGTCCGCCTCCAAGCAACAAATCATCCACATGGGAGATGATCACTCCCTCCAAGGTGGACTTGTCCTCAGACCACAGCAGCCAGTAGGCATAGTCCATGGGAGAGCGTTCCCAACCTTGCTCCAGCAATGCCCGGTTGAGTCGAAGGTACCACTGGCGTGGTGCATCGGAGAGGCCAAACACACCCTTCCGAATCTTTGCCAAAGCGCGACCAAAAGGCAAGCCAGGTGCATCTGAAGTTTCGCTGTCCTTCATGTTCTCCATATAGAGTTCACGATCACCTGCCATGTAGGGGTCGCCCTTCAAGAACGCGCTTTTCACATCAGCGCTCACCAGACGCCATGCATCTTTCTCACCCTTCACAAACTTGTTGTGGCTAGCAGTCCAAATCAGAAGCATGTGCTGACTCAAACGAGAACCAGTGGGGGCATCTTTGCGAATTGCAAATGAAAGCACGTCCCTGAAGCCAGGAACCACCACCCTTGCTCGAGCTTTGAGAGGTAGAGGTCGGTCAGCCGTGCGGAGACCACTGTGCTTGTCCGTGAAAACAAAGCGCGGGGTCAAAATCTTGCCCACCTCCTTGTTCAAGCGGAGCCGCTTTCGAATTGCTTCTGACTCGGCCATGGGGAGTTGGCTGCCTCACGAAAGGCGATCTTCTCCTCCGGGCTCATGTTCTTCCAGAACAGCTCTTTGTGCGCAGCACTGGCCAAGAGGGCCTCAAGATCATGCGAGCCAGTAGGCCAGCTCCATCCAAGCTTTTGGTGAAGTTGCCATTCGGAGCGAGAAGGCAAGTCCCATCGTCCTCCCCAGCTTCCATGGTCCTTGACCTTTGCATCCAAAGGCTGCTGCTTATCGATGTCAGCCAGGCTTGCGATCACTCGCAAAGGATGCTCCTTGCCATGCTGGAGCTGCTTCATCAACTCATCCTCACCCTTTTCAAAAGCCATCACCAGCGACTCGTTGACACCGGAAGGTGCAGAAGGTGAAGAGCGAGCACCATCAAAGGCGGATTGCTCAGCCAATGCTTCCATATCGACTTCAGCTGGACGCTTCATGCCACCACTCTCCTCAGCCAGGTCTCTGGCTTGGGCAATCTGTCTTGCCAGGAGGCCGCCAGCAGTTCCAGCACGTCGAATGAGCTCAGGCACGGGTGAGCCAGGTGCAGGTCCCATGCCTGTCACATCACTGATCCTCCTCGAAGGAAGTGCAGAGGATCCAACCATCGAAGGAATAGGAGCTGCTTGTTGCGCCACTTGGACCAACTCTTCAGGTTTCACTGGAGGCAAATCAGCTCCTGGGACTCCACGTTGATGAACCGGTGGTTGCAGTGCAGGGGTCATCGGCATCGCTGTCTCCTCTGGTTCTTCTGGTAGAGCAACAGGTGGAGCAGCTGGAAGACCTCGCAACGTCAAATCATGCTGCGCTGCCTCAACCACTTCTTCAATGGCGTCTTGCCAACTGCCAGCAGCAATCTGCTCGAGCCCACTTGCCACTCTGACGTGCTCCATGGCTGCCTTGGTCAGCTGACCTTTGTAGCTCAAGAAGGCGGAAGCATGTCCTTCAGTAGCCACCAACAACGCAGGGCCATGCCATCTCTTCAAAGTCAACCTCTTTCGACTAGGGCTGGTCTTGTTGTTGAACCTCAGGGGCCGATAGAAGTAGCAGATTGTGCCAGGTGTTGGAACTTGCTCCATGGTGGTGCTTCGACTTCTGGCCAACTCAGCACGGCGTAGTCCCCTGCTGTAGTGGAGTCGCATCATCGCAACCTTGGCCGTCTCGCGCAAAGCCACCAACCTTGCATGTGAAGTTCTCCCTTCTATGAGCATTCGCCAGCGAGACTCAATGCTGCCCAAAGTGTCACCAACCATCCTCGGCTGTCGTCCAAATGTCGCCTGGTAGGGAGAGAAGCCACTGTCATTCACATCTTGATTGTAGGGCGCCACAGCCTCACTCAGAGCACGTTGAAGCTCCTCAGCACCAATCACAGAATGTGATCGAATGACAGCAGTCAGAATCGCTTTGAGTGTGCTGCCAGATCTCTCTGCCACACCGTTTTGCCATGGGGCTTGTACTGCAATGTGGTGCAGCATTGTGGACACTGAACTTGCCCACTCTTCCATTTCCCAACTCACGAACTCTCTGCCCTGATCTGCCACCAGTACTCGGGGAGCACCAAACATGGCCAACCACCTTGAAGTCAAGAACTGAATCACTGACTTGGAGGACTTGTCCGGCAGAACCTCAGCAACCTGAAAACGTGTTGCAAAGTCCGTGGCATGGGCAACATAGAAACGTGTTTCTGCAGCATCTTCTATCTCCAGCAGGTCAACGTGAACTTGATCTGAGATGTCCTTTGGAGTCGGCAATGGTGCTGGTCTCCTGACTTTCGGAGGTGCACGTTCTTGACAAAGAGAGCACTTGTGGGCTTTGGCAGCAGCTATAGCTTCCACAGGAGCACCTGCAACTGCAAGAGCTCGAGCCAAGCGACGATTGCTTCTGTGGCCAGTGTTCTCATGTAGGCGCTTGATGGCATTCTTCAAGGAAGGACTGATCTTGAGGTCAGTCTACCATGATCCCCTCCACCAAGGCGCGTGCCAGCGGCTTTGGGTAAATGCCCGCATGGTCACGCCTGCAACGAAGGCCATCCAACAAAGCAATCACCCTGGGGCTTGAACTCACCAGCTGTGTGGATTTTCTATGCAACTCACAAGGCTGCGAAGGTTGAACCGGCATTGGTCAAACACTGCTATTTCCACATTGCGCTCCTCGATGAACTTCTGCATGGGGAGTGTCTTCCATGCTAAACTCGGGAGCGGGTTCTCCATGATGAAGTGTCGACCACCTTTCATCTGCAGCTTTGCGACTTCAATCGCAAACTCCATCAGGACCAAACCATCAGCTTGACGTTGATCCAAGGAAGTCAATCCTCGAGTGTTGAAGTACTGTAGTGGACTGAAAGGCCCACATGGAAAAGCAAGCGCCACGCAGTAAGGCTTCTCCTCCTCCAAAACCTTCAATGCCCGGCTTCGGTGCTCAGCCAAAAGGAAGTTCCATCCATTGTCCAACGACATAGCCGGACCCACCTTGTGGCCTCTTCGTTCAGCCTCTCGCATGACATTCTGCGAAGTGGTGTAGACCTCAGACACAAGGGACCGCTCCTTGTCGGGGGGCTTGACATTCTTGGAAATCAAGACATTCTTGGGCTGGCTCTCATTCTGAAGGGCCTCAAAACCGGCAAGAACCTTGTCACCCGGAAGACACAATTCAAACGGTTGGAAGAAGGTCTCTTTTCGGTCATGAAGTCCAACATCTCCTTCTCATGGTCAGCCACCAGCAACTCTTTCATCTGCCTTGGAGATTGTGACGCTTTCTTCCGATCTTGTTCATGCTGACTCCAGGCTTGAGCGACCAGTTGGGCTTGACCAGGTTTCAGATCTTGGTGAAGTCTGAACTCATGAGGGCGGGGGTTCACATCCCTGCTCCGTCCCTGAGACCCAGACGGATCTCCTGCGTCACTTCGGCCGGAATGTCGTCCCCGAACTGAGCAGTCAAATTGGCTCCGTGCAGCTCCTCGTAGGCTTGACCATTCAATTCCCGAATTTCGGCCTCGGTGAAGTTCACGGGTGATGCATCCTGAGGCGAGTCTGGAATCAGACTTGGCTCTGAACTGAGATCCACCTCCATCTCCGGAGTCACTTGTGAGCGCAGCAATGCCAGCTCGCGAGACATCTGCTCCATCATAGCCCTCATCTCTTGCTGCTGAACTGCCAGCTTCTTGGGGTTGTCGTGAAACAGCCTGGCGGGCGGTGAGGAAGAGCTCGCTGAAATCTCTTCGGCCGTGTTGGCCTTTGCTGGGCTTACCGCTGGCTTCTTGTTCTTGAGGATCTCGATCATAGGCTTCACCTTTTCTTCGATCTGAGCCACGGAGTCTTTCTCGCCCAAATCCACATGAAACAAAGCAGCCAACTTCACCAGATCGGCTCGAAGGGTAGGAAGACCTCCTCGTGGGCCAATGAGTGCCCGAGCCTCTTGTTCTCGACTTCCGTCGGCTTCTGCTTTCTTGGCCAGCTCCTTGGCTTCCTTCTGAGCAGCACTCCTCAGCTTGGCTGCGATGCCCTTTGTCGTCTGCGCTGCCATCATTCCTGCCAGGACGGGATCTTCGATGAACGATGTCCTGAGCCCCACCCGGTTGCGAAGGTGCCGACATTCTGCCAAGTTGCTCATGGTGAACAGGTTCTTCTCCAGGCAGTTCTTGAGGTACCTTGGAGGGATAGTTCCATCGGAAACCTGCTTGCGCACCTGAGCCAACCAAGCTGCTGTCGTGGTAGTTGAGGGATAGGGCAATGGCAGATATCGCAAGTAGGGCCTTTGCAAAAGCCAAAGGAGCAATCCTTTTGCTGCCCAGCGAAACCTTTCTCCCATGCGGAGGTACATCCGCTTCCATCTTCCGACCTTCACCTCCATGTTGGCGCTCTCGCCTCCCAAGAGGTTGCCTGCAGTCATCCATCCGCCGAACATTGGAGGGTGAAGTAGTCAAGGAAGAGGAACTCGAATTTCGATCAGTCGTCCCTTCCGGCTCCATGGACGCACCTTGAGCTTGAACCGATGAGCCAAAAACATCAGGTGAGCGAAGAACTGCACAAACCAAATGGCCCACCCGTACGCTCTGCTCTGTCAGGAGGTGGTCATGTGAACTGCTCTTCAAAGACGAACCAAATTGGCACCAATGGCAGGAGGAAATGACCTGCAGCCAGCTGCTTCAAGGCAATCGGCTTGCCAGTGAGGTGTTCACATCGAAGGGTGCGATGGGCAAAATGCATGTCAGCTCCAATTGCTTCTAGAAAATCACGACCTAAAAGCAACCCCAGTGAAGGAACCGGCACCAATGAAGTCCAAAAACAAATGATGGAGCCATCTAACTGCATGGGGAGGCGCCACCGTGCAACACTGACCTGGGTTCCACCGTTGCCAAACTTGAAGGTCTCATACTCCTTGTGGGATTTGACCAAACCACGAACTTCTTCGGGGGCATCTCTCAGGCAACGGAGGTAGTTGTTGAGCCACTCTGTCCCAGTGCACGTGCGGTTGCAAGCTGAATCAAGGGCTCCAACAAGCATTTTGTCGGCAGAGAGCTTGCCAGCAACATTCACCTCTTGTGGATGGAGGTGAGACTGTTCAAAAGCTGCCACGAACTCGTTCGTCATGGGGAAGGCTCCAACTGCCAAAACTTCATGGCCCCACCCCTGATTGCCGTAGCAACCATCGAGCTGCCAAGTTGTACTTGGTCGTTGAGGCCAAATCTAAGGCCGAGCACCACCAATCCATCTCCCGCTTGAATCCTCGCCATGTTGGGACGCGAGCCCATGCGCCGCCATTTCCATCCTTCTCGTCCGACATGATGCCTAAGGCAAAGACAAGGACGAAATGGAGGTCAAGGATGTAGTGAGACTTCTTTCAAACACTGAGCGGCAAAAAGGTGAATTCGGACCACCAGCCGTGAAGGTTCCTCCTGCGCCTGCGGGAGTACAACAAGTAGCGGGGTCCAGGCAAGGTCACAACTTCGTCCGCCGAGATCGATGCAAGGGTGAGGAAGCAAATCACCCGCAGCAAACTCAGAGGGGAGCGTGGCCACAATGCAAAGCAAGTCCACGGAGTGCAGCGCAAGCAAGCCAGGGCGCGTGCCCAACAACAACAGCTCAACACCCACAGGTGATGGACCGCCAAGGCTCCGGTGCCACTGTAGCAGGCCGTCGCACAACGAGCCAGCAAAGCAAATGGTTTTCCGGCGAAAGGCTAGTCGCGTAGTCTAAATGGCTTTAGGCCTTTGAGAGAAAAATGACCGGCGAACATGTGGCCATTCTCAAGGCACAACGGATTCCATGTCAATTGCTCACTTTCACAACTATAGTAACAAAAAGCTACGATCGGGGCTCCTGGCCGTACTAGGAGCGATCGGACGCTACGAACGTAGCTCCTGGATGCGTTTTTGTAAATCATCCAAGACACTTCGCTTCGGTGGGGTCTGGCAAGGTGATTGTCAGCTGCCTGTGGCTGCGGTGGCATCCCCCTAATAGCGATGGCCTCCGGTCCTAAGAGCGATGGCCTACGGTCCAACCTAATGGGACATGTGTGACTTTGTCAATTCTAGGTGACTTCTTCTCCGTTTGAGGAAGCATCAGGAACATGATGTGGCTCGGTAATGGGGGTGCGTGACAAAAAACTCCGTGGCCATATGCTCCCAAAGTGCTCAAATGGAATTCTGGAATTCTGGTAGGTGGAGCTTTCAAGGAAACAGCTTTGAACAAGAAGGTAACTAAGGCCCACCTGAAAGGACATGGACTTGACACAGTATATTAATCGAAAAGCTTTCTTTTGACAAAGAGAGATGGAAAGGACAGAGACATAATCTATCTATCTATCTCAAAGGTTCAAACAAACAAAAGACCAAGCAGCTGAAAAGACACAACACCCTTCACAAACAAAATCTTTGTTTCAAATGGCTTCTTGTCGCCTTGGAGACTGTGGGGCCTCGACATCAGCCTGGGATCAGTGGCCGGATTCCACATCAATTACTGAAAGAAGGTGAGCATTCTAAAAGGTATGGGTAGAGCAAATAAATGTTGGAAGAAGAGCATTGTGCCCTACATGTCTAAGTTTAAGAATGCGATCCACTTCCCAACTCAATCATTTATCCAAGCACAAAGGTTTGCACTATTGCCCCTTCCCGCTCATCATTTTGCTCTCGGCCACAGGCGTCCCGTGTCTTTCTCAGCTTTCAGCAACATGAACTGGTAAAGGGACGCCCCTCTGCCATCACAGAAAGACACACTGGCAATCTCTGCGGAAGCTCTTCTTTGCACCACCTTAGAACCGTCTGCAAAGTCTCACCAAAAACTTAATTACACATCATCTTCGCATGAGCAGCTGGCCTGTCTTGCCACCCTGGACGTATGATTGCACAGTACAAGAAGCATCATGAACGCCACTGGGGTCATATAGGATTCACTATGCAAATCACGCCGCGCCTCAATTTTTGCAAGAACAACCTCAATGCACACTTCCAGCTCCACTTCATGAAAGCAACATGCCGTTGAAGCTTTTCATGTTTTTCTCACAACCTAAGGCCTAAGGCCCATGCCAATTTCTCAGGAATTGCCCATGCATCCCAATGCCTATCCTCCACAAGGACCAAATCCTCCTGAACATCCATGGGGTGTCGCGCACCCAGACAGACACTCCTAGCAAAGACGGCTCCTTCTCTTCAATCCAGTTGATAGTCACAAGCCTGTGAACATACGGTCGCATCTCTTCCTCAGCTTGACGGACATGGCAAGTTCAAAGTCAACAGTGTCCTGGGATAGCTGTGTGACACGGTTTGACATGTTTGATATCCAAGAGACTTCTGATTGGTTGAGCTTGTTCCCAAACCTCCAGTAAAGAGGCTCCACAGTCACAACAATATAGCGGTCACAATCTTGGGCAAAACAGTTGAACTCAGAAAGCCCCGGTTATTTCTAGTAGATTGGAGGCCATCCCTATTAGGTTGGAGGCCATCGCTAGTAGGTTGGAGGCCATCACTATAAAGTTGGAGGCCATCGCAAGTAGCTTGAAGGCCATTGCTACCAGGGTAGAGGCCATTTCCACTAGGGTGGAGGCCATTGCTATCAGTTAAGTGTCCCTTAAAATGGAACCCAATCATTAAGCCTGAGCCCTTCTGCGTCGCCGAAGAAGCTTTAAGCGTAGTACTGCGACTTAACTATATATATATATATAGAGCTACTACTTACCGGGTTGACTGACAATGGCCTGTAAGCATGTCACGATTGACTCCTTCCTGCGGCAAGTAGCTCGGTGAAGAGTTGATACACTTCGCAATCCCTGGGTTTGGCAGCCTGAGCGTTACGAAATTCGGTTTGGCAGCCTGAGACGTGGCACAGATTCCGAGATTGACACTGCCCTTTGTGCTAGGAAGGCCGGAATGGTGTTGGGACCTGTGCAATTGACGTCGATCCTATTGTCGATGAGGACACAAAACAACTAGTAACTAGAAATAACATGGGTGGCCATTCTGGGCTTGCTGCTGGTCTCCACGATTTTCGCCAAGAACGAATCAGCAGGTGGTGCACGTTGTTGTGGGCCTAAGAATCAAAGTATGCAAGGCCTGTGAAAGCCCATCGCTACTATAGGGTGGAGGCCATTCCTATAAGGTTGGAAGCTACTAGGTTGGAGGCTATCGCTACTAGGGTGGAGGCCATCCTATGCAAAGCCCTGTAAGTTCCAGCATCAAGGCCCGAGCCACTCAGACCTTCGGCCTTCTCACGGGCTTTTCGTGCACGCCACCTTTGCAAAGACTGGCATAGAAATGCATCATCTGCACAATGAAGCAAGAACAAGGGTTGATGCTATCCTTCCACTCAAGGCGGGTGTAGCACTGCTGGCGTCTCACCATCTGTTCTCCGCATGGAAGGCCTGGCGACGCCCTTTTTGAGAGACTCCTTTGCCCTTTTCTCCCGGGTCTCCTGTTAGCCAGGCTGTCGGACCCAAGACCAAGATCATGAGACATTTCCTGCATGGGCCTCCAACCTACTAGCGATGGCCTCCCACCTAATAGGGATGGCCTCCACCCTGCACATTCCGGATATTTCACATTTCGCAGGGTTTTCCAACAATTTCCTTCAGCTCCCACAAGGACAATGCTTCTAGAGAGAGAGAGAGAGAAAAAAAAAAGAGCTCAATCCATGATGTCATCAAGAATAAAACTAACATGCGCCGTTGCATGTTAGAACGGGCTTTCTTTGTTTTGTAAGGATTGCGATCATCCGACTTTCTTGCACGAACTCATTTGTGCATGGGTTTTTAGTGCATTTTGTTGATGTCTTGCCTGACCCCAAATTGTAGCAGTGTGTTCAGCATGTTGGATAGACTGTGTGCACCCCCTCGGCGTGTTGACATTCATCAGTTGCGTCTTCTTGGGAACGGTTCTTTTCTTGGGAACGTGAATTTGGTCCAACGGAAAGATTGGGATGATTGTCTCGAAACATAGAATCATATGCACATATTCAAACGAATATTCTCAGATCATCGCTATGATCTTTGTTTTCTTGTGAAACCACCCGGACTTGCTACCGACGTGTCTGTTCTCCTGAGATTTGCCAGCGTCCGGCTTGAAGAAGTCCCCGTCCTCACGGGCACGTGGGGGGAACGAAGCACAATTTGTCACACGAACCACATGACCACGCTGGTTTACCAGCTGGCTCCCACCCTCAGCATGATAACTTATAAACATGAGCTCCTCAACCCATGACAGAACTTGATCTTCCTGGAGACAAAGTCCGAAAAACAACAAACTGGAATCAATTGGATTGCTCGATTTAGTTGCTTGAAGCTATATGTAGAACTTAGAGCACGAGCACGAGCTCGACATGTAAAAGCCAGAAGCAACATCGATTCAGGGCGCGGACAGTGATCACTGGCTTCCTGCACAGTGAAGATGGTCGATCCAAAGCATTTAATCATCATTGCTTCAGCATTTTCAAAGAACCATCTTGGGCCTTGCACGCTGTTGCTGCCTTGGTGGAGATTCCACAGAATTGGCGGCATCAAAAGGAGAATGGCAAGGCTCCTTCTTGCATTCATTGACTTGCACCAGTCTTGTGCACAGCCAGGGAGGGTGGTATCTACAAGGTTCTAGCTAGCTCGAAAGTTGTCGACTGTTTTGACCAGTCATGTCATGTGACATTGTGGAACCTCATCTCAGCTTCGGTTTTAGCTGAGGGAATTAACTCAAGCCTGACAGGAGCAAGAACTGCATTGATGTGCTGCCATTTCTTCTCTTTATCTTCCTTTCCTTCTCCGTTCTGGAACCTCATACTGCTCACCATGTCGGTCATACTGCTGCCCAAATGCCGATGTCGGAACCACCGTTGCAAACGCTTGGCTGCCCAGGTTCGAGGCTGCCGGCGCCTAGTCTCAACCACCAAAGCAACCAATGAGAAATCACCGCATACCAACCTAAGAGCGATGGCCTCCAACCTACTATAATCTACTATAATCACCGCACAGCAGCCAAAAGGTGCACACCACACATCAAAAGCACATGCATTGCTGAACCGCTTTCCTAGGCTCAAGACTTTTCAGCATCATCCCTGAGTTTGCTGAACCTACAAGGAGTAAATGGTGTGACAAGACACTTTGCAAGTTTGGTGCCAGCCGTTGATTTGAGTGGTGTTGAGCTCAGGGCGTGATAGAAGGAGTAAGGTAGCTCTGCATGGTCGGTCGCAAGGTGTAGTTCACATACGCATTGAAGTCTTAGATTGAAAGCTCGCAGTTATGGTGCTCAAACTGCATGAATGGTAGGAGGATAGGGAATCATGAAGTATTCCAAAAGCCCGGATGCTATGAATTGCCGGTTGTTGCCAGGGGAGGACACCAATCTTCAGGTGTCTGCCGCCGGGGATCCATGAGCTCCTTCGTCTGCCTCCTCAAGAGGTGATGAATGGTGGTAACAGGCATCGCGGCATCACACATAGAATTAGGATCATCGCATTTTCACTATTGGATAGATATATGACACATATTTATATATATATATATACAATAGTGAAATCAATCAGCTCAGTGGATCCAATAGGATCATTCCACCATAGGATCCACCCGAGAAATCACTAATGGTGGATCAATCAGCTCAGTGATTTTGTCACATGTCTCCTTTCACTGAGCTGATTTTAAAAAAGAACGCTCTGGCTCTTTCAAACTCATTCTGTTCAAAACACCAATGGGCTTGTCGCCGAGGAGCATTTTCCGCCAAGAAATCGTAGATCTCATCAATCCTGAGATCTAGCGGTAGCGGGAACACAAAGCCATATCCAAGTTTAATTCAACGAAAAGTTCGAATACTTCCAGAACCCTTTCTATCCATTCCTTTGAAACTACGCGGCGCAAACGCTTTCATCTGCTTCTGCTTTGCTGGCTTTGCTCACCATGTCGAGAGGCAACTTCAAGGGGACTCCCCAGCTTTCCAGCCGATGCTGCGGAACGTAACGCAAATCCTCCACCTGAGGCATGTGACAAAAAAGCTAGCATATGTGGAACTCAGTCAAGTTTCAACAGCCAAAACCTGTAAAGCTTCAAAAAACATGAAAGAGTTTATGATAGCTTTCCGTACAGTGTGCCTATTTGCCGCTATTCTTTTTCCTCCTTCTTTCCTTCTCGTACTCTCTCTCTCTCTCTCGCCCTGTGCCTCTGCATCACTCGTCTTTATCATTTGTTGAAGTGTCCTTGCCCTAATTAGGTCCTAGCCTCCTACAACTTCGCCGCCGACAAAAAACGCACACAAACAAACACAGACTCTGTCTGTCCCACCTTTTCCAACCAGTGTTCACCAACCAGCTTCTTGATCAAAGTGCCTGCCTAGATGCTGCAGCTGAACAATGCCTAATAAACCCTTTTTCATTTTTGTAGTTCATTGGTGTGGAGGGGTTAGGGGTTTGGGGTAGCTAGTTGCAGTAGTTAGCTAGTTTTAGCGCCACAACTGGAAGAGCGCTCGCTGCAAGGAACGGCTCCGACAGCTTTGGAAGGAACACGTGCAAGAACCATTGCGTGCGAGGTGCGCAAGCATCCTTCCTCGGCCCCACGTCCCTCTTGGCGATGCCCTTTTTTGCTCCTAGTAGCTTCTTGTTCCTAGTAGTAAGGCCAGGAGCGCCCCTAGTAGCGTCCTTGTTCCTAGTAGCGATGCCCTTTGTTCCTAGTAGCTTAGGATCCATGAAATTCTTCCACGAACCGATCTTTGGTGCCACGTGCAGCTTGGAAGCTGAAGCTCCGAACAAAGAGTCTTGATCAAATCCTGGCGGAGCCAAGGCCCAGTCAGAAACCTCCGTGAGTGAGGAGACCTTTAATTAAGACCCTCATGCCCCCCCCAGGTCGCTATAGCATTGGTTCTCTTTGCTTCACACCTGATCTGTGGATAGAAGTGACCAACGACCTCTACATGCACACAAGGCCCTCAAAAATATACCCAAGGAGATCCAGCCAAAGAGGAAAATCGCCATGCCTTCAGGCCTTCGACTTTTGTCTCGCGACGCAATTCTGTGACTATTTGCAACTTCCCTCTCATCTCACTCTCGAGGTCTTTCGCTCAAGGTCTCCATGGTTCTGCTCTCGCTGGATGAGAATGCTCAGCTGGACGAGAAACTGATACCAAGCTACTTCTTGGCGGGCTTCCCCCGCTCCTCAGCTCACCAATGCACGCACGAGGGTGGGGAGAGGGGGGGGGGTGAATCAAAGTGCTACTACAAACATAGCAGAAGGCCTATAGGCCTATAGGCCTTGCCACACTTGCCTCATTTTCCTAGCCCCTCTCAACACCATGGCCCCCAAAAAGACTGGCTCCATTCCGCGGCTCGTCTGCGCCGGCAATGTCAGCATTCTTGGATTGGATGCCCGCAAAAAGCAAGGGCAAAATGAACGCAGCTAGCACAAAGGTCAATGTCAGAAAGATCATTATATTCGCAGGGCTTTCTGGCTCTTCTTCCGGCCTGTGCAACTCTCCAGGGCTCTTTTGGAACTAGCTCCATCCAAGTCCAATTAATTCCAAGTGTACATTCCTTCGCCAAGAATTCCCTATCTATCTAATGATCTAATGTTTCACGGGAACAATCCATGCATTCCAAGCCAGTTCTCCGAAATCGGCAGCTACGAGTAACCTCTGCGCATTCATCCAAGCGCGGCCTGTAGGGCTCTGTCATGTCGATCTCTGCAAGCAGCAGTTGGGTGGCCGCCATCTGCGCAGCTGGGGCCGCGATCTGCGGCATCGGCGCCAGGAATGCGCAGCCGGCTGCGCTCAAGAGCAGGAAGGCCAATCCGCCAGCACGCCGTGCCTCGAAGCGTGGCGTGCTGAGTCATCTGAACGGAGGGGGTCATCCAACCTAATAGCGATGGCCTCCAACCCGCATTTTCACATCTTAAGGCTTCATGATTCATAACATTCAAATGTCAGTGTTTGTTGTCACTCATTCAGGCCGAGTATTGCCAAGCCGCCATTGTGAGACAGGCGATTGGATTATACTTCTTGTGCCCAAAGATGGCTGCGGGCGACCTTCATCACATCAAACACAGCACAGCTTGCCCTTTCAAGCCACCGGAAAGAATGATACAGTGCCTAATGCCGCAAATTCTGAATTGGCCCAGTATTGATAGTAAGTTGATTCCTTTAGCCATTGCACTGTTTTTGCAGCAAAATATTTTTTGAGCTTCACTGTCGCACATGAACCCATCACGAGAGATTGGATTCTTGTTTAAGTTTCAGTTTGGCGAACCCTTGCACAAAATGCCGTGAACTATTTTGGAAAAGGAGCTACACAAACACACCTGAACCTGCGAAACCCTCTCTAGCTGTCCTTGGTCAGCTTCTGCTTGGTCATGGTGAAACCATCGCCATCCCTACTCGGCTGTGGTTGCAACAGCCAACGACTTAAGACTAATCAAGGTGCTACCGCTGCCACTGAACTACCAAAGCACCCTTGGGTGCTAACTTATGCCACTGTCAGCTTGCTAAATATGCTCAAATAAACACGGATTTTGCAGAAAACTGTCGAGCCAAAAATTGCAAAATACAACACAATTCACAGGCGGCGTGGTGCAGCATGACATGCTTCATAGCTGCAAGGCTTGAAGGTCAGTCTTGAGGAGTGGACTTCAGACAACTCCTCCTCCTGCTTCATGAGATCTTCCACAACCTGAGCGCATTGCGAATATTTGAGGCGAATATCAAGCGGCTGGATTGCACAAAAAACCACATGCTCCCGCAACTGCCACGTACCACTAAGACGTGCTGCAGCGCCAAAGCCATGCCAACACAACTATATAGACGGTCAAAAACTGGCACCTGATTGCATCTGTCATCGGTGCAACTCTATATAAGTGCTCTGGTGAAGAAACATGTGCCACGCGGACCACGCTCCGATGGTTCTTTTCGGACACAGCGGAGCAAGCATCTCCTCCATGGCATCAATGTCCGCCTGGCCATGAGGCGACGACGTGTCGATCTCTCTCTCTCTCTCTCTCTCCCTCTCTCTCTCTGTCTCTCTCTCGTTCCTTCCATTTTTTCGTTCGATAACTTATAACGAGAAGAAAAGGCGGAAAGAAAAAAAAAAGGAATTGGTAGGTATAAGCTATGTATAAGTTTTTTTTCCTCAATATCCTTTCAACAGCCGATTTGACAAAGCAATTCCGCCTTCAGGTTCACAAGGAGCACCTTTCTCTGTACCAGTTCGCGTTCGGCCGAAGCCCTCTTAGCTTCTGCGCGTCGCATCTCTCCTTCCGCTCTCTCCTTCTGTGATTGCATCGACGCATGGCGCTTGCGGAGCCGCTCCACATCCTCAGTCTCGAAAAGCGGCCTATGATGGCCTCCACCCTAAGCCCTACTAGCATACTACAAGTAGCAAGAAAACCAGCAATGGCCTTGTAGAAATGGTGTCCCAAGTCCTCCACACTCCTCCAAACACCAATGCTGGAAGCTGGATGAAGTAGATCAAAACAGTTCCTTCCTGAATCTTATGAGTGCATTGCTGCCCCATTGATCTTTTGATGAGTATTAGACAAGTACCAACTGCAAGTTCCTTTTCACAAATCATTTCAATTCCCAGCATCGCTGGAAATCTCATCATCCCTGGGTACTCTCTTCAAAGCTCTCTCCCGTTCTTTGCCGAGGTCGTTGATCACCTGCTTCAACTTGGCCTCTCGTACTCTAAGGCCTCGTTGATGGTGCTCCTCCATGGACGGGGGTGGCTTTGGAAGTGCCACGCTAAAAGCTTCGCTCTGCACAGGAGGCAAGGTTGAGGAGCTTGACATTCCAAATCCTGAGAACAAAGCTTTAAAAGCTTGAAGCCTTTTTTGATTTTTTGGGGCCTCGACTTTGTCGTGCAATGCAAGCGCTCAACGGAACACGGCTGTGGTGCTCAAAAGAGCTGTTCACACAGTACAAAACACATCATGGCAAATATTCGAAATTGCATTACTTGACAGTTGGCAAAACAAGTGTCCTGTCACGATACGGAAGCTGAGTGAAAAATCACATGTACCTGAAACCAGCAAATAACCTTCTGAGTAATCCCACTTGCGGCTTTATTGTCTCATGATAGTTACCTCGTTGTACATTTGTGCATACAAGTGTCACACACATAATTACACGTCTTGCAGTGAAGGTTCGAGACTGTTCGGATACCTCGGAAGCATCCTCCGGTGCTAGACCTTCTTGGCCTTCAGATTGCAAACCTTGTCGGACGTCTTCGCTTTCGGCTGGCTTGAGAATCTCCAAAGTCTTGTCCAACGTCTTGACCTGTCGACGCAAAGGCTCTTCCCGCGCTGAGTGCTTGTAGCCCTCCAGCAGGCAGGCACGTAAGTCTCTTTGCGATTCCATTTCCGCCGCGCAAATCTCGAAGTATTTCAATGATGCCGCCTGCGCTGCTCGCAGGAAGGAGGTGTGTTCTTTCTGCTGGTCGCACTCTGACGGTGGGATTGTGACAGCGGACGCGAATTCAAACCTGTCAACCATCCCATTTTAAAAAGGATGTCCCCACGTCACGCCTGGCAGCGAGCGTCCTCTTCTTGGGCCCTGAGAGAGCATGATAAAACAGAACCGAACAGCTCCTCATGGCGAGCCTTGTAGTTCTGCAGGACTTGGCCCACAGCTTCCACATAGTGCTTTTCAGCATCTTTTCCGGATCGGTTCTCCGCTTCTGGTGCTCCCAGTGATGGCCTCGGGTCGGCGAGAGGTTGAAGTCGGCCCTCTGAGATGTTGTCCATCTCCGGGACATCAGAGTCGGAAGTGTCGGATGAAATGGCCTCGGGCACAGGTGTACCCTCAGATCTCTCTGCTGTCTCGTCCTCATCGTCATCCAGGATTTTGCAGGCGCTTGGAATTTCTGGCGCTGGGAGTCCTTATGTGCTGTTTGGGGCAGTGTTGGTTAAAAACCACCACACAAATGAAACTGCCACGTCCAGTTTCTTGCGTTCACTTCTAGATTGGAGGCCATCGCTAGTAGGTTGAAGGCCATCGCTTCTGCAATTCCTAGGATCTGCTTCTTCTCTCAATGAATTGCAGAAATTGCCGCCACTCACAAAGTTGCACTTGTACAGTCGCTGGGCTCAATGCCTGGAACTGCGCTATGTGTTCCAAGACCAAGGGTAAATCCGCAAACGTTTGCCGTGCCATTCCTTCCACTCTCTCCACAATTCTCCAGAAATGCCTCGGTCCAAACATACAGGGCACGAGCTTGGTAGCAGCACGCTTCGATAGGACTTTCATGCGCTTCTTGTCGGGACTCAGAATTAATTAAACATTCTTTGCAAACACACGAACCAACATTCTTTGCTAATTACTAGTAACAAAAAGCTACTAGGGGCTCCTGGCCTTACTACTAGTAACAAGAAGCTACTAGTAACATAACATATGAACATATATGAACCTATCAATGTTTCTATACAGGTTCTGCTGCGGATCCCTTCACCTTGGATTCGTGGACCCTGTGGGGTTTCTTCAACTATCAACCGTGGTCAACGGCAGCGCCTTGCTGGTTTCATCTGCGAATTGTTGGCTGCGGCAGTTGCGACGCTCAATGCTTCCACTGCCTAGCAGCTTAGGGTTGGTGTTCTTCACGGCAACCATGTCTGTACTTTTGAAACACTGAAAAACACTTTCCTAAGCGTCATTGAGACTATGGTATGCCAAGGAAGGCATTGTTGTTCAAAGTTGCGGAGGAAAAAACACGTTCCAAACGCAAAACCTTCTAGATGCAAGTTTCAGAAAAAAACATCGGGAGTAGAGGCGAATATCAAAGACCTTGCCGATGCATTTTTGTAGAAACGTCTATTGGAAGCCAATGAGTTATTTCTGCACGGGTCCAATACGGCTTCTTTTGGCTGTGCTGAGCAATGTTGAAGGACACCTTGTTGCTTGTCAGAAGTTCAAAGCCCTTTGGCAGGCATTCTCCCTGTTGTGGAAGCAACACGTGCAAGTAGTCAATTTAAGCCATAAAGAAGAGTGCTAAGTATGTCTTTGAAGCTTCTTAGTAGTGTAGGTGACTGGCAGTTCGAATTCAACATGAGGAATCGGGAATGTGGTTAGAATATGAACATGTATTTCGCAGCTTCCATGAAACTTCCATGCACTTAGGATGTACACCAATGCACTTAGAATATACAAGACACATAGAAAACAAGAGTGGTACATCTTAGCTTCTCGATGATTCTCTGTTTAATGAGGTCCAGGAGGTGCCAACAAATAATGCATGCTTTGCCTACTATAGTAGAGCTGGTTGATGACTTACGTGATCCGTGCTTGTTTTGCATTGGGCAACATCACCCAGGTGTCGCTGGGAAAACCGCTGGGCACCGCTAGGTTTGCCTTTGCAGTATGGTCCCATGTGGTGCTCCTTTGGTGTGCGCAGTCCTTGTGCGTGCTCCTTTGGGCCCTGTGGAAGTCCTGTGAAATAGAGCAGGGGACAAAGACCAAACAGAGACAGCAACAAGAAGTATGGTCTTCTGTGGTGTTGATTCAATGGCCGTTCCACCATATTCTAACTGCATCGTATTCTATGTGCTATTTTTACCAGGTCTTTCTCAGTGAATTTGATCCTCATTCATGTTTTTCACTGATCTTTGTATATGCACCAGGAGGTGAAACCGTGGGATTTGGGGCTGTACATTCAGCTCTGGAAATGTTGGTGGGTGCGACACCAACCAAGTACCAACTTGCAGGCGCTCCACAAACCGTTGCTGTGACAGTAGGGAGCGCAACATGACAAGCTAAAAGGAACTCCTGCAGCAAAGGCTGCAGCATAGGATAGAAAACTAGACTCTTTGTATATTCTATCTCCTGGTCACTTACATACTGTAACTAGAAGCTACTAGATTGGAGGCCATGAGGCCATCGCTACGAACGTAACAAGCAAGCATCTCCCCTTCCTGGGGCATGTGTGTCATCGCCTGTCTGGGGCCTTGATTTGCAAAAAGGCGATCTAGCCCTTCACGGGCTCCAATGCCCACCTCACCTCGGATCATACCCACCAAACGGGCCACACACCGGTGTACATGGGGTTCAGTCGAACACGGTGTTTCTGTCCCTGACAGTTTTTCGGCCTCTTTGTGGAGAACGGCCACTGGAGAAGGCCGAAAGAGAACCCTAGAAACGCCCGTTGCTCCTAGTAGTAAGGCCAGGAGTCCTAGTAGCGTCCTTGCTCCTATAGTAGTAAGGCCAGGAGCCCCTACTAGGAGCGTCCTTGCTCCTAGTAGTACGGCCAGGAACCCCTAGTAGCGTCCTTGCACCTATAGTAGTAAGGCAAGGAACCCCTACTAGGAGCCTCCTTGCTCCTAATAATAAGGCCAGGAGCCCCTAGTAGCTTCTTGTTACTAGTAGCGATGCCCTTAGTAGCGATGCCAGGAGCCCCTAGTAGCGAACTTGCTCCTAGTAGTAAGGCCAGGAGCTCCTACTAGCTTCTTGTACCTACTAGCGATGCCCTTGCTCCTAGTAGCGATCCCAGCACCCCTAGTAGCGTCCTTGCTCCTAGTAGTAAGGCCAGGAGCCCCTAATAGCTTCTTGTTACTAGTAGCGATGCCCTTGCTCCTAGTACCGATGCCACAAGCCCCTACTACCGTCCCTGCTCCTAGTAATAAGGCCAGGAGCCCCTAGTAGCTACTGGTTAGTAGTAGCGATGCCCTTGCTCCTAGTAGCGCTCAGGAGCCCCTACTACCGTCCTTGCTCCCAGTAGCAAGGCCCGGAGCCCCTAGTAGCTTCTTGTTACTAGTAGCGATGCCCTTGCTCCT
>CAXAMN010000670.1:79502-95219 GCA_963970005.1 Durusdinium trenchii
AGGCCATGGCAATTAGGTTGGAGGCCATCGCAATTAAGTTGGAGGCCATTGCTAGTAGGTCGGAGGCTGTTCAAGCAACAAACAATCCCACCCAGGTCCAGGGCAAGAACTCAATCTCGTGAATCCCAATAGTAGCCAAGTCGCCGCAAACAAATTCAAAAAGCATAACTCCCATGGACCAAAGGTCGACCTGCAAACAAGTAATGGCTGCAACACCTTTTCTGAAGTTGTCTTTGGAAACCAGCCAACCCTGAAGCATGCGCATTGTTCATCTCGGCGTCCACGAGCAGTTAGAGGGCAAATTTTAATCTATTCAATCTATTCTGCTTCGATGCAGTTACGTGTTTGTGTTTCCTTCCTTTCTGGCTGGTTTCGGCCTTCTTGCACTGGGACAAAGGGTTAGCACAGTTTCAACCACGATGCTTCAAAATACATTACAAATGGATTGGGAAGAACGAGGGAAACAAAACAAGAAGTCATGGATGGACAGTTTGATCGATCAGTGGGTCGACAAAAAGACAAGAAGGCCTGGCTCTACCCATGTCAACTCCTTGCTGGATGGTGCAGAATATCAACAGTCTACCGTCTACCTGTCAACTCCTTGCACTCTGTGTCGAACTGCGTGGCACAAGAGAGATTACCACTTTTGCAACCACACCAGAGCACAGCAAATGCGAAGAGTCTCAGTCAACAAGCCTCCGTCCCATAGCCGTGCCCACGCATGACTTCAGGTGCCATGTAATGTGGAGTGCCAATCCTGGAAAGGACCCCAACACGTTTGGCAGATTTTGGCAAGGCTCTCACTCAGCCTGAGAGCTCTCATATGTTCTCCAAATGGGCGCTTCGACATCTGTGAAATGTTCTCAATGAGTGCCAGCGCATATGCACTGTCCGTATTATGCTTGCCTACAGTTTCCGCGACTTCTGCGAGAAGCCCAATCGCTATTAAAGGTTGGAGGCCATCGCTAGTAGCACATCGAACGATGTCAACAACTCAGCCAACGAAACAGCCGACTCGATGTGACGATCTTCAACTCACCAAGGCTCATGGTGAAGGTCTTTGATTCTCCATCAGGCAACTTCTTGGCGATGCCAAAATCTATGAGCTTCAAATAGCCCTGGGCATCTAACATCACCTCAGAGAACTGTGTGACGCAAAAGACGTCTTGGAAGAAATGCATAAGAACAACGGACTTCCCCATGTTTTGCAACAGCACTTTTAGATTCTGAATTGCTGTCACGTCAAGGAGCATTCTCCGGCTTTAAATCCCTGTACCTCAGCCGCATGCTTTTGGCCAACAGCACCAGAGTGGTGACCCAAGCGCTTTCAGTATTTCTCGGTCTGTCTGGGGCACAAAATGTTGCGCTCCGAGAGCTCCTCGCGAAGACCAAGCGTTCCACTCACTGGATCCCCATGACTGGGTAAGGAGATCGCAGTTGGCTTGGGGTAAAAGGCACTCCCTTAAAAAAGAAAAAAACAAAGGAACTGCCTTTAGGTTTGGAGGCCATCGCCAGTAGGGATCTTGAAATCTAGGTGCAATTGCTATTAGGTTGGTTGATGTTGGTTGACTTCAGTTCTGATAATTCAACTTAGGCAAAAGAGCTAGAATGGTTGCGATACCAGTCCCAGCTGACCGAGCTCAACGTCTCAACTTGGGCACCTCCAGGACAATCACCAAAGAGCCAGTGTAGAACTGCGCCTGAGGGATCTTGGCCATATCTAATAATCATCTCACGAGGCAATCGAACTAGAACAGGCTCTCCTTTTGCCAGCATCCGATAGTCACTCTTTCGAGGGGTCCTATGAACCTTTGGGTCAGAACATGTGGCTTAATTGGCCATATTCTTTCTCAAGCTTCTGCAGTACCTACCAAGCTTTCTCGTCACATCTGCATCGCTACTAGTAACAAGGGCAGTACTACTAGTAACAAGAAGCTACTAGTACCGATGCCCTTGTTACAGTTTCCAAAAGAACTCGTCTCGGCAGTGGTGGCAGTGGTGCTTTACTAAGCTTCTAGACCTGCGCTCGACCAAGCACCGTTGGGATTTCTCGGATTGCACCTTTGCAGTGCACATGTGCGCATGACTGGTGCTCACATGTGCAACAAATCTAAAATCAAATTCCTGACACTTCTTTATGCACGTCAGCTATACAGTATACAATACAGTACGTGACATTGCATTGCATGACATTCCAGCTCGAATGCCGCATCCCAGTGGCCATGCAGCTCTCCACCAGTGATGAGCTCAGTAAGGATATACACCTGGTGCTCGTGCTCTGTGCTGCACACCATTTGCAATGCCCAAACTCCTGAGCCCTCGAATTTTAAAGGGGTGTCAGAATATCTTGATATATCTTGATATGTGTCATCCATTTGTACATGCAATATAGGGATCATTATTTACCACATAGTTATACAATGTTATACACATGTAGGCCAATGTAGACCATGAGTTGAATCAGCTCGAGCATTTCTCAGGTTCTGACGCTCTTCTTTGTCTCGAAGGTGTTAACTTGCGTCATGATAAAAGGATGATCAATGTCTTTCCTTGGCTCCAGAACATATTAAAGAACACATACACTTGTCACATTATGGTCACCTTTCATATATAGATCGCTAGTAGGGTGGAGGCCATCGCTAGAGGGTGGTCACCTTTCACTGGCACCACCGGAGTGAATCTCTTCTCGGAGCGTCAACAATGAGCACTCGCGCTGCACTTCTTCGGGTACTTCGCCGTCCACTTTCTTTACGCGTTTTAGCCTTGGGCATCTGAAGGGTATGGCATACAGGAATGATTCGTTGAAACCCGGAAAGAATTAGTAGGCACTGAATCTGTCTGTATCTCTTTGCGATCTTCGCCTTTTCCTTGCGTTGAAGCACAGCAACGCATAGCGTGTGCGAGTGAAGTTGTGCTCCACCAATCGCACCACGCCTGCAGCACCTGGCCAAGCTATGGGATGTTCTTTCTTCTTTGTTAGCAATGGCCTCCAACCTAACAGCGATGGCCTCCAACCTAGAAGCGATGGTCTTTAACCTAATAGCGATGGCCTCCAACCAAAAGGAACATCTATTTGTGGCGTTCCTTTTGTGAGAAACAAGCGAGGGGATCTAACAGCATGGGCTAGTGTTTAAGATGGGACAAGACACTTGATTGTTGACCAGGCCAAACGTGTTTTTTCATGTTTTTTCTTAAAGGATTGAGGGCGGCTGGCTGTTCCAAGCGCTCATCCAAATGTTGAGGTATCGCCGGTATCGCATAGGCATGTTGAGCTTACAGGACAACAAGGCATGATGAGACCACTGTGTCGCGTATCGTACACAGTGCTTTTGTGATCTTTTAAAGCGACGCTGGGTGGTCAATCTGCATCGATTGCTACTCAATCGGAATGTAGCAGCTGATTCATGGATCTAGACACCCGACGGGATCCCTAAATCTCGAGACCTGCGAGAAAAAGCTTGCGAGTTGGCTTTGCAAGTCCTGCTGACTTTGCTTGGCGACCCCAAACTCCAGCTAATGTCCCAGGCACTGGAGCAATCGATTGCATTTCAATCTGACTGGGAACTTGTTTGGAGGCCATTGCTTCTAGGTTGGAGGCCATCGCGATTTAGGTTGGAGGCCATCGCTAGTGGGGTGGAGGCCATCGCTGCTAGGTTGGAGGCCATCGCTAGTAGGTTAGAGACGAGTGATCCCAACCATCCACTCTATTCTTTGAATTGGGGCATGTCTAGTGGGAGTGATCAGCAACTTGCTATCCACCATGATTTGTATGAGCATGTCCGATGTGCCATGCAACTGCTAAGCTAAAATGTCTCTCAGCTGATTCTTTTCTCTTTTACGCTTCAATCCACGGCATCCAAATTCCTGCAATCCCGTTGATGCGTAATGCTAACTTGTTGCAAAGGGCGTAATTTCTGTCTGGCGCAGGGTGCAACCTGGAGATGTGGAAGGTGCCACTATTATGTGCCACTCCTGGCTTGTTTTGGTCCTTCTGTTTCAGCAGTTGTTCTTTTGCATTGTCACCTGTTGCCACCTGTTTGTCTGGCACAACGGTGACCTTTCACAGGGGTGTGTAAGAAGATAGAACTAAGGGATAGTCAAGTCCATTCGCTGAGGAAAACATTAATTAGACAAGAAAAGGGACTTCTATAGAAAGCAGTTGAAAAGGAAAAGTCCAAGTCTCAAGGTTCAGAGGAAAAAATAGCAACACACGGCATTGTTTCTACAAACTGGTCGTAGGGGATAGTCAAGTCCGCTATTGCGAGCATGCTTCACAAGACAGCATACATACAAAACTCAAAACAAACACACTGGGACTTGCAAACAAGATGAACTGCCCTACACCATGGTCAATGTCTGCGGTGCAAACACTTTGCAAAACCCTCACCTGCACCAATCACTTTCACTTGGATCAAATCCTTGAGGCCAAAGTTTGTGTCCTGCAGCCTGCCGATTGGAGCTCAGGTCGAACTTGGGTGATGCGACTGACCCGAAAGCGAATCATCAGCCGGGCCAACCGGCTCACAGGCTACGATACTAGCGATGCCCTCCAACCTGATAGGCCTCCAACCAGCTAGCGGTGGCCTCCAACCTACTAGCGATGGTTCCAAACCTAGAAGCAATGGCCTCCAACCTGCTAGCAATGCCCTCCAACCTACTAGCAATGGCCTCCACCCTGCTAGCAATGGCCTCCAACCTACTAGCAATGGCCTCCAACCTACTAGCAATGGCCTCCAACCTAACAGCAATGGCCTCCAACCTAGAAGAACGTAGACGCAATGGCCTCAAACCTACTAGCGATGGCCTCCAACCTGCTAGCAATGGCCTCCAACCTAACAGCAATTGCCTCCAACCTACTTGGGTCCCAGCCGCCTGAAATGAAGAACACGGGAGATTGTCTCTGCCAAAGGGATTCAGTTGGAAGGGTGCTAAGCACCCTTGTAAATCCCAAAACGGCTTTCCACGACAACCCCCGGAACGTCTGGGATCCTTGCCTGATGCGATTCATCAGCTGCTGCTGCCTCAAATTGTCAAAAAGGTGTTTGCAATTGTTGCTGTTGCTTCACCAAAGCCACGCCCTTTATATATTTGTTTGACGGAAACTGCAGACTTTTTGGGACAAGCCACATATTTCCAGCAATAATCTTTTCGAAGGTAGCCTGACAAGTGAGCGTTGCCAACAGTCCCACGTTGAAACACTTTGTCACGTAGCTAGATCTGTCTCAAATCCATTCGATGTTGTTCTAGATCTAATGTGAGTAGCCCTCGGATGTATAGAACCCGATGAGTAGGACGCGAGTGAAAGCAGCGTGCCTTCTCAATCGCCCAAAGCTCTGCATCTTGCGAAATGACCTGGCAGCAATCAGTTCAGGCAATCAGCGACCTGGCTGAAAAAGCGTTCGCCGTCTGACGGGCGTCTTTCAACAACAAAGCCTTGAACACACCACAGCCTTCACCGTTGCTGTCCGTGGCTCGTGGAACAGTAACGCCCGCTCACCTGAGCCCATATCCCAAGCACAGTGGCAGGGGAAGCTGCACAACGCCTTGCAACTGGGAAGTGTTTCGGGGCCATCGCTGCTAGGGTGGAGGCCATCGCTAGTAGGTAGGAACTAATTACTTGACCAGGGTTGTAGATTATTGGGGGCATTCAGGTAACAGCTCTAGGTTCTATATGGTCTTTTGAGGGAGGTTGTTGAACAGGAAACCTTGCATCTCATCTTACAAAGATGAGCCCAACTCGTACAGTATAGCTTCTGGGCCACAAGTTATCCCAAACGTTTCTCCGGGGAAAGCAACAGGACTCTCTAAAGTAGCCATGGCACCGATGTAGGAGTTTTTCGCCATGCTTCGCACCTGAGAGATCTGTAGATCATCTCGCGCAACACATGGATGCAGCGGCAAAAACATGCAAACACTATATAAGCGCATGCATTCCTGACCGCCGTGTATGTAGCAAGGGCTGTTCAAGCCCAAACATCTCCCACTTTGTGCCGAGCATGATGTCCCGCAGGCAACTCCGTGCGCACGCATCTGCACTTGCTAATGTGAAGAACAAGTTAGCCCATGGCGAACATATAAAAAAGGAACGTAGAGCCCCCGAGCGCATCCCTGCAAGCCCCCAATGTGCAACAATGTGAAACTGACAACCGGCATCTGTTCCTCCGGGCACGGAAGAGCGCCAAAAGGGGCCTCCATGCCAAAGGAAGGCCAAAAACAAGACACGGCCGGAACCCCATACAGAAAGCCAGAAGGAAAACGACAAGAAACCGTCCATACTCATATACATCTTCGTACTGTACTCCATGTGTCTCACTCCAAAACGATGTAGCGATGCTTTTTATCTTTGCTGTGCAGTCTGTTGCAATAGCCCAGTCAGACCTTCTTTTAGGAGATCTCAGCGGTGTAAAACACCAATGGAATGCAATGCTTATCGGCCGCACGCCAGAAACAACCACTAAGTACAAGCAATGCAACACTAAGATATGAATGATATTAATTTGATTCAATAAGCACGGGTGCCTCTGACCGCTAAGAAGAAATTTGAAGCAAACTTCTCAGAATGATTGCGCAAAATGCGATTCCCACGTGAACGCACATGTGACGACCAATGTTGAAATTAATGAGAATCTAACTTGGAAGGCAGCATGAAAAAACATCAAAAGCGGACACTTTCCCAATCCGAACGAAAACTCGAACGACTTTCCATCACTTTCCTTGAGTTAAGCTTCCCACGAACTACAAGTTTCAAGATCCATCCAAAGTGATCTTTTCCACTGGAGAAACTTTGGTTGCCCGTGAGTCCAAAATATGTCTTCAATGCATTTCATGCTTTTGTGACGTGTCCACGTAGCTGGACATCGTGAAGCTGAGAAGCGGGGGGAATCGAACCTGATAGTAGCGGTCACTCATGAGGCAAAGAGGAGGGGTAGCAAGAATGCTCCTAGAAGTACGGCCAGGAGCGCCCAGTAGCGTCCTTGCTCCAAGTAGCGATGCCAGGAGCCCCTAGTAGCTTCTTGTTACTAGTTATATAAGCTTCCCAAAATATCTAGGAACCCAATGAGGAGGCAGGGCCAAAGAAGGCGTTCCAAAGAAGGACCGCTACGGGTGCTCAATGGCCCTGCCAGCAACGGGTTTCTCGGCGGCCCGACCGTTAGGGGCACCAGCTCACCCGACCAGCAACTGATGCCAGGATCATCGCAACGCTGCGCTAAGCTCGCCACGCGTTTCTCTTCACCTGCTTGATCCTTAATGAAGACCTCCAGCTCACCCGAGGCGATCACGAAGAAAGAAGTGCCAGGCTCACCTTGTTTGATGACCTCACGTTGTCGACGTGGACATCAACTGAGTTAGGACAGTGAGGCCTTTGACCAGAATCAATGACTTCAATGACTTCAATGACAATCAAGAAACTGATGCCAAACATTGACAGCTCAAGACAGCTCAAAACGAAAGCAGTGGGTCTTCCAACGATTTGGACCAAGCGTCTGTATCACCTTTGGAGTACTTCTTCGTGTCGAATCTGGGGTCTGGAAGCCAGTGGGGCCGAGCCCAATGGGTGATTCTTAACACTAGGGACAGGCAGTTAGAATAGGTTTAAATAAGTATAATGCGGTTAGAATATGACAATTATAGTTATTTGGGAGCATTGCAGTAAGAATATGCCGCCACAGTTAGAATATGCAAGAGACCACAAGTGATCCTGTCAACTTGATCCTCCTAAAGAGTGAAGGATTGCAGTATACTGTGGTACAGTATGTGCTCAGCATCACATACAGTAGTCACTGCACACAGCTTTGAGGGCATGCTGGAGCAGAGGTTCACGAATGGCGTCTCCGTACAATCAGTATTCTATCTGCACGTGCCATATTCTATCTGCACATGTCAAAACCCTGCTCTCTGAAAGTGCAAAAGTTTCAATTCATAAATCCTATAGCTTCAGTATTCTAAGTGCTGGTCTCCTAGTATACATGTAAAGGAGCCTAAAGGAGCAACAATGGGACACTGTACTGACGGGATGGATGCGAGAAAAACACCCAACGGACCCCAGACATGAAGCTAACTGCAGGGACACTCGAGGCAGCCCTAATGATCTGGAAGTGCTCCCCACTGAAATGCCCTTCCCCTTGCTCCGATACATGGTGCGAAAGAAGATTATCTCCTAGCTTCTTGATGAGCCTGGAACCGGTTTGAACAAGTTGGGGCTGATTTTGATACGCTTGATGCGAAGCAAGACACGATTCCACTACCCGCTTCGTCTGCTCTTCTGAAAGATGCCTGAAAATGTGCACCTGGTGGCATGTCATCGTGTGTGGGCACAGCCAGCAAATCAGCAAAATCACCAAAGCACGAGGAGTTTGAAGGTCTTTTGAGACTCTCCATGCTGTGAAGGACCCAAATGGCCTCCACCCTACTAGCGATGGCCTCCAACCTAGTAGTGATGGCCTCTACCCTATTAGCAATGGCCTCCAGCCTAGTAGCGATGGCCTCCAACCTAGCATCGGTGGTGACACAAGAATGTATCCTGACCTTCTTCGCCAACAGCATTTTTTCGGGTGAAGTCCGAGGCATCTTCTGCACTCGCCTTGGCAGAAGACACCTAAAATTATGAAGGCACAAATTGGAACCTTGCTGAATCTTGTGGGCAAAGCTGGTCATGAAGATACAAACAACTAGTAACAAGAAGCTACTAGGCGCTCCTGGCATCGCCACTAGGCGCATTCTTGCTACTAGTAAAAGAGACGGATATTGGGGCAAATGATGGCCGCAAAGAGTCATGTTCACAGAATCTGTTGCCTATGATTTGCGGGGCTGAGATGAGCTTCTCCATTCTCGGCCATTCCACTTCTGCTGACTGGAGGCCATTGCTAGTAGGTTGGAGGCCATCGCTTCTAGGTTGGAGGCCATCGCTAGTAGGTTTTTTGCTGACTGTTGCCTCCAACCCTGAGAGAATGGCCATAGACACGCCAAGGCCCTTGAGGGCAGAAGCCAAGTTGTCCGATGTGACAATGGCCACCCTTGGAAGTGTTCGAGAGATTCGGTAGAGGTTTGGGTCTGGTTTGGGTATATCCCATATCCAAGGCCCAATGGATGATGACGATGATGATGGTTAGGTTGCAGGCCTTTCTCTATGACAAGACCTTCTGCCGACTGTTGCAGATAATGGGACACCCAGGTATGGTTCTCAAATCATGTGTTCGTGTGTGCTTCCTTTGGCTGTTGAATGGTTCATGATTGAAGTTTGAAGGATTATTCTAGGTGTGGTCTTGCAATAATTTTCTTGTGGCGAAGATAGCCATCAATAGAGCAGTTCACAGATGATTTCCTGTCTCTAAGCTGTTATCATGTCATTAGACATCAAGGACATGGTCCGAAAATACATGGATAAGGTGAAGTCTGTGTGAATCACTCCCACAAAATGAAGGGACAAAATGAAGCTTTATATGTTGTTTCGCAAATGGACGCTCGAGGCAGGGTGGAAGGGAGGTGGAACCCAAACGGTTTTGGTGAATCGAGTTGAACATCCTTGGACCAGGAACAAGAAGCTACGATCGGGGCTCCTGGCATCGCTACTACTAGGGGCTCCTGGCCATACTACTAGGAGCAAGAAGCTACTGAAAACATGTTTGGTGAATCGAGTTGAATCTAGCGTTCTTGCTCCTAGTAGCTTCTTGCTCCTAGTAGTATGGCCAGGAGCCCCGATCGTAGCTTCTTGTTCCTTGGACAACTCACATTCCAGAGATTGCTGCTTTCGGCGTCGAGGCACCGTGCACCTTGCTCCCCAGCTACGAGGCTTTTCTTCTCGCTGGAAGTGCTTGGGTGAAGCAAGGCCTGGCCAAGCTGCAGAGCCAAAACATATTACGGTGCCAACTGGCCAACTAGTAGGTTGGAGGCCATCGCGTTGGTCAATGAGAGCCACTTCGGGACAAACGTCTTCTAGATATTGTTCATGTTTACGGAGCCTATGTCCTGCCTGCAGTTGTGTGCATCTTTCCCCAATCAACGCATTCCAGCAAGCATAATCAGTTTGGAGGAAGGTGCAAGACATGATCCACACTTTGGATCTTTTCTTTTGCACCTTCCTGGGGGTTCCTGGAACTCTTTTTCATCAATCCTCACACTCCCACACACACAAGGTTGGACCAGCCCCGTCGGGAGGATGCGTAACGCTTGGCCTCATCCTCCAGATAATCTCGACGTCCTAACTTCACATCCTTGTCCTCGAGATCGGGGACCGTATGCCCAGCACAGCAGAAGGGATATGATCGACACAATCGATAGGCAGTTGCTTTCTCGATGTTTTGTTGCTTAGTCAAATTCGGAATTGCATTTTGAATATAACATGCGTTTGTTCGGAGTCGTGCAAAGCAAAGGCACAAACATTTGAAGGCTAAGGCGTCACAAAGCGTTATTGGAAGCAATACATGAGGTTTCACTATATATAGTCCCTGCAGTCCCTGCTACTGAAATTGAAATGATTAGAAACAGGACGATGCTGCGAATGTTTGAAGGAATGAAAGCAATAATTAGAGAATTCAACCTCTTCCTGAGAATGTTTCAGCCTGGCAAAACTGAAAGCTACTGCAACTGACACGTATCTCAAGCCGTGGGTGCGTCCTTGATTTTTCCTGATAAGGACCCTTCAAGAACGACCACAAAGCGAGCACCAATCTCAACCTCAAGAAATGCGCAAGCTGCAGAACAAATCTACTGGAAGAAGGTTCCGTGTGCTCATGTTGAGATCCACAGTGCTGACCGAGTTGCTTCAGCGCCAGCATCGAAGTCCTGTCACACACAAAAGGATGTCAACACTGATGTCAACATAAACCCACAGGATGTCTACTGCAGTTCCAACTGGGTTCAGTCCTTGACCTGGACATATTTCAGGAGTTCGGTGCGTTGGCCAGCAGTGAACTGGGAGATCAGTGGGCCTGTCACCACTTCTTCTGTGTCTTTCTTTTTGCACCTTTGAGACCTTGAGACCTTTCCTTTCCATCCTTTGATGTTCAAATTGCCTGTTTTGACTTTTGCACTCTACGTCGAGGCCCGGGCAGTTTTTCAAGCCCTGTTGGATCACATTCCTCTCCAACACCGCGCCCAGGTCTTCACCGAGGATGACCTTCCAAGCGAAGGATGCTTTATATAGATGCCTTAGAGTGTTCCATATGTTTTTCCTTTTCTCTGTCTTTTGGCAGGTGACACCACGGTCTCATGGTTCAGGGCTGCTAACAATTTAATGGCTTCATAGTGGCCGACCCGCCCAGGACCCAATGATAGCAGCCGGAAGCGTCGCAGAATCGGCGTTCGTCAGGAAGTATCGTTACGAAACCGCTCGCCTTTAATTTCCAGAACCCTGGCTGCAAAGGCCTTCCTTAAGAGTCACCAAGACCAGGGTCCAAAAATCACCTTAAAACATCCAAGACTTTCACCTCGTTTTTGAGGCCTTTGTTACTAGTAGCTTCTTGTTCCTAGCAGTATGGGCAGGATGCCAGGAGCCCCTAGTAGCGTCCTTGCTCCTTGTAGCGATGCCCTTTGCTCCTAGTAGCTTCCTTGCTCCTAGTAGCGATGCCAGGAGCCCCTAGTAGCGTCCTTGCTCCTTGTAGCGATGCCCTTTGTTGTTAGTAGCTTCTTGTTCCTCAAAACATCCAAGACTTTCACCTCGTTTTTGAGGCCTTTGAGTCGTTTTTGGCACTCCACGCCTTGAGCTCGGCCACGCTGACGCACAGGAGTTCAGAACGGCCCTGGGAAACGATGGTGTTGTTGAACCTGAGGATTTACAATCTCCGAAGTGCACCAATCACAGCAGCATCAAACTTGGGAGTTGGCTAGTTCAGCATTTAACTAGTAACAAGTGCATCGCTACTAGGAACAAGTGCTTTACGACTACTAGTAAGAAAAAGCATCTAGCAACGCAAAGATCTTTTCAATTTTAAAACCTGCTTCAGGACAGCCTTTTCTGCACATGAGAAGTGAACAAGCTCGTGCTAGCAGATCTGTCCAGCTTGAGCATGTTTGCCAAGATGCGGCTCCTTTGAAACCAGTTGAGCTTCACCGACGCATTCCTGCGATCGATACAGCATGAGCAGGACTCGAAGGGACAGAGGATAACAACAGCCTTGCACATGCATATTATAGATGCACATTTTGGCTCATAATCAAACATGCAAATCTTACCTGTCGAGCCAACATGATTCTTGAGCCGTTGGCAGACCAAGGACACCCAACTTTACAAGGCATCTCTGAAGCCTAGAAAAGGAATGCAAACAAGACTCGACGTGAAGCCCATCAAAACAGACCCAAACTGCTAAAAACAAGGACTTTGCGGTTAACAATCATTGATCATGGCATGATGAAAGAAGGTCAACAAAACATGTTCTAGGATTGGGACTTGGACTGATGACCGATTTGCGCTCACCAGCATCGCCGATCAGCATCACCCATCGCCCATCTCCGGTCATTCTGGCCAAGACGTCGCACTTCCGAACCATCGACAAACTCGCCGGTGCTTTTCACCTTAAGAGAGGCCCAAGGTCAAGCGATGAAAAGCGATGGCCTCCAACCTAGCAGCGATGAAATTCATGGTTGAAACAATTTCTTAGGCACAGGTTTTGGGGCTGGAAGGTCGGAGACTACCCCACCAAACAAGCCATTAATCAAACACGCATTTTTAAGGGTTGCTCTCAGGTTGGAGGCCATCGCTGGTAGGTTGGAGGCCATCGCTCTTAGGTTGGATGCCATCGCTCTTAAGGGTTTTAAGTGGTCAGCTTTGTCCCGAATCCGAGAGCCGCACGCTGCCGCCCGAAAACTCCTTGAGCTCGCCTGTTGCACTTTGCTCCGCCCAACTTTGAAGATCTTCCTTTTACGTAAGTCTTTATATAGGAACAAGAAGCTACTAGAGGCTCCTGGCCTTACTGATAGGAGCAAGGACGCTACTAGGGGCTCCTGGCATCGCTACTAAGGAGCAAGGACGCTACTGGGAGCTCCTGGCATCGCTACTAGGAGCAAGGACGCTACTAGGGATGTGAGTACAGCAGTTTAGTCGGGGATTGCCGGGGTCTACATGGCAAGAGATTCGTGTGTCTGGTGTTTGTGCATGTACTTGCCTTTGCGAAAAATCTAGTGGTTCAGAGTGGCGATGCATTTCCAGGGCCCCAGCGCAAACCCCCTTCCGATCGCTAGTTGCAAGGGTGCAGTACCCGGCCAAACCAAAATCTGTTTAACAGCTTCTTACTGGCAAGTAGCAGAGGAAAACATTCTAAGTCTAAGTTCTTGAAACCCTGTCAAATACTTAGAGGAGCTCTTGCTGTAAATTTATGAGCTGCTTGTATCTCGCTCTCTCTCGCCATCTTGGTCTGCCAGTGGGAAAACATTTGCATATCTCATCGGCAAGCATTCAAGAATCTTCCACTCTGAGACCGAAACCTGTGAGTGAGCCTCATCCTCATTCTCTCTCATCCAGTCTCTCATTCCCTGCCTTTCTTGACGAAGTAGATCGCGGTCTGCAAATCGCCAGCAGTGACCACGCGCGCCTGCAGGCGAGCAGGAAATGATGGGCACAATAGATAAGACTCTTTAATTAGCTGTCAGGGTGATGGCATTCCGGGTGCTAGGTCGCGTCAGTCTCCGGCTCTACGGTCCTTGTCTTCGAAGACCTCTGAGAAGGTGGCCTGTGGGAACAACAGCGTCGTCCACGTCGTCATCCAAGCTTGAATGTATGGAGGATGGAAACGTGTCAGTCAGTGGCTACATCCAAAAGGACTGGAACATGCCTCAATAGGAGCACACTGACGAGTATTCTTTCCGGAGGCCTCCAACCTAATTGCAATGGCCTGGAACCTAATTGCGATGGACGCTTTCTGAGGACATGACCTCTGCCAGGCCAATCTTTTGCTTCTTTGTGAGGCCCTCAAAAATGCTGGTGGAGTCCAAAAACTTCAAGGTCTCGGCCTCCACAGGCTGCGCCGCAGGCGAAAACCGCAGGCTGCGCTACTGCTGTGTTACTGACAAAACAGTGTTTCAAGGATATGAATTATGCAAATAAGGGAGCTGAGGTCTGAATTTTCTTCCTTTTTTTCAAGGGACAAAGGAAGAGGCTGGGGTCTGAATTCAGATGTCATCTAAAGAACGACGTGAACGTCATGAATGATTGGCAGATCTTCCATGATGGGCGGTCTCTTCTTTAAACTACAGCAGCCATGATCAACTCTGGCAGCCCATGGCTGGGCGGCTGCTCGGATGGCCGGTTTGGGGAACGAATGCAAAGGTCTTCAGACTAACTGCCTGGTGCTTGGTAGCATTGTGCTGCAACATTTGCTTGAAGGCAGTGCCACTAGCCTCAGAGGGTCTAAACAAGTCAACAAACATCTGAAACACCGTGCGGAGGTCGGCAGGTCGTGGCAGAAAAACCACGACCTAACGTGTCTAAAGAAATCAAAAGAACACAACAAGGAAAACTAGAAAACACAAGCTTCTTATAAGCATTTTTGTTTGATTTATTAAGCAAGAAACAAAACACACAACACCCGGCAGCGTCCCCCCCAAAAAAGACTCCGGTCAACCGAGGCACGCCCCAGACCTGGCTGTCACTGGTCGCTTTCACTGTGGCGGTGCGAGGGCAATTGTAAAGCAATGCCAGGCCACCGAAGGCACATCCTGAAGAACGATGTGGCATAGCAGGCGTAGCACGAGGCATGTCGGCGGTTGGGAGGCTTGGGGAGGGGTCGTAGGCCGCGGAGTGGGGAAATTAATTAGGTATCTGATGATCTACTAGGAACTATTAAGTAGGCCACCAGCTACCCGGACGCAGGCGAATTCATGCTTCTTCACGGCTGCCGGGGGGGGGCAGCATCCTTGAAGCGCTGAAGCGCGGGAGCATGAGATTGTGGAGGGAAACTTGGCTTAAACTTGGAGACATTGTGATGATGGCATATTCACCAGGAGCGCAATCACAACTTTCACTGACAAACTCAGCTTCAGGTGGTAACTCAGCTGCAGCTGCGAAACGCGTCGCCACGGAGCCTTGAAACATCCTAATCCACCCATCCACCCAGCTCCTTCGCCAATTGCATTGCAAACAATTCCCTTCACCTTAGCTAGGTCACATTGCCTACTTCAATCGCTTCATGCAAACGGGGAGCGGCTGGTCTGAAGAAGAGCGATTCTGCGACAACTTTGCTCCGAGGTACACTCACCTCCATGGACCCAGACTGGGTCACAAAGAACCTTGGACAAGGACGGAATGTGCGAGGACTCAGACCTCAAAGCACATGGCCTCCTACCTACTAGCGATGTCCTCCAACCTAAGACAACTCATACCTCAAGCAAAATGGGAAAGCCTTTCGGTGCTATGCAGATCCTTCGCGCTTTCTGGGTCGAGTCGGAAACGCAAGAACATCACTCTGCCCTGCCCAAGTGGAGAAGGGTGGCAAGGAAAAGACACATTCTGCCTCAAAAACTCCAGAAGCAAAGTAAACAAGATGGAACCCACGAACCCGAATGTAAACACGTTCGAAAAACTACACAGGTCCACATGACACTCTTGTGAGACACTCTTGTGGGACACTCTTCTGGGACACTCTTGTGGGACACTCTTGTGGTCACTCTTGTGGGACACTCTTGTGGGGCACTCTTGTGAGACACTCTTGTAGGACACTCTTGTAGGACACTCTTGTGTGACACTCTTGTAGGACACTCTTGTGGGACACTCTTGTAGGACACTCT
>CAXAMN010000670.1:124318-155883 GCA_963970005.1 Durusdinium trenchii
ATCGTGAACGATTGTACTCACGTCTGGGATCATTGTCGGAGCTGAAAAATCTCACAATGGCATCGTAAGTCAGCTCATCTAACCAAAGAAGCATATGCCTCCTTGCTTGTTCCACCCCAGGCTCAAAGGCATTAATCCTCCTGAGAGTTTCATGTGCAAATGCCGGGTCCTGTGAGAGTCTTGTGAACAAGGATCTCAATCTATCTTGTTGCTCCTTCTCTCTGTTGATCTTCTCCATTATCTTTTCTGCTGGCAAAGAGTTAATCAACTCCTTAGCTGGCTCTGGAGCATCTTCTGGTCGTGGTTCATCCACACAAATGTCCAAGTATGTGGGCTCTACATCACAATGTGCAAGCACCACTCCATTGTTGCTGAAATACAGAGGACGTCCAGCCTGAAGCCAACGAATCACATTAAGCTTCACATACAAAGGCTGTCCATAATCTCTTGGAACCACTGTACCTGGGCCTAAAGGAATGTAGAGTGAAGTTTGTGGATTGCTGTACATGAAATGAACATAATCTCTTCCTTCACCTCTGTTCCTTCTATTCCAACTTTGTGGATCTCTCATCAAACCATACTTCTCAATGCTGGCCCAGTTCTCCTTCCTGGTAACATGAAAAACATGTCCTAAACATCTTGCCTCAACAGAAGTCAATCTATGATTCAACTTCTCTGGACTGATGTTATATGAGAGTCCTGTATGCCCTTGGTTCACTCCCAAACGCATGGAGAAGGGCATATCGTATTGATTGCCTGTGTTGTGCCAAACATTCTTGTCCAAGCGAATCACCAAATGAAATCTTTGCTTCTCATCGCTACGCAATATCGCAAAGAATGAAAAAGGATGAATACTGAAGGGTGATGGCATACGAGCAGTTCCCTCTATAATCAGAGGCATAAGCTCTATCATTGCCCTACTGTCCATCAACCTGTCGAGAGAGCGATCATGTCGTAGCATATAGTTGAGCCCCGTGCTAATCTGTCCAAATTCATTGTGCCTCCACTGGACTCTTGTTGCCACGAACTGTCTTCTCTTCTCATAGTCATCCTCTTCCTCTTGGGTGACATAGCCAAGAGCACATCTGGCAATATCTGAGAACCATCGTACTCGAAAATCGAAACTATCACGGTTCCCAGGTGTCAAACACATTGCTAGAATGTCCGCTATGATCAAATCATCATGCTCTGAGTTCCTTTGGAACTCAACCAGTGTGCGTGGGCGCCTCAAACGATTTGCCCAGTTCTCAGATTTTCCCCAAGGAACCTTGCACGACCAGTTTTGAGCATACTCAAAGAGATTTAGCGGACCTCTGCTGGACGCTCCCTGACCGGCCATCTCTATTGATACAAAGTACACCGGTCAGAGGCCAGTGTCCTAAGTTGTAGAAATGACAGGTAGTCAACGATGCAAGGCAATAGTCTTCGAAAGAAAAGTGCTGATCTTGCCAAGCTAATTTGAGCCGCAGGCACAAATTCATGAAAGAAATTCAAATTTCTCTCAAACAAAAGCACATGCATTGAATTCTCTCCTCTCACTCTCAGTGCAAAGAATCTCCAAGATAAAACACATCATGTGAAAAGTCAACATGTGTGCATACGGTAGGAAGCCATCCACGCAAATATGCCGTTGTGTTCAATAAGAGATCTAAAAGGTGGATGTGCATCGACTTCCTTCAAACAACCGCTGCGTACTGCATCTATCAAAGCTTGAGGACTAGCAGACTTCTTAGTAAGACAGTCAGCAAGACACCACTGAGTGCGTATATGTGACAAGTCAGCAATTGCACCAGAGCATGCTTCCTTCCTAAGCATTTGGATCATATGAATAGTCTCCTGTTGCTCAGGAACATGAGTAGTACTAGCTGTAGTCACAAGATTGTTAGCATCAGTGCGCATGTGAATGTCAGTAGAGTAGCCTGTAATGTCCTTGATCAAGCCTCTAAGCATTTGGCAAGTACCATAACACTTCATGAATGCATACAACTCAGCAACAGTTGTGGACAGGGTTGTTCTCTTGATCTTAGAAGATTCAAAGAAAATAAGTGAGCCTTTAGTGTTCTTCTGTTTTGCCTTCCTTTGCTCACCCATAAAAATAACCATCGCACGTTGAGAGGATTTGTCACTGTTGTTCCTGAATGCGGCATCTGGCATAGCAATTAAACGTGGACTACCTTCAAGTGGCCAAAACCGTAACTCCATAGGATCAGTCACGATTTGTTTGCACAGCTTGTTCAGGGCCTTGCAATCACCTATTGTAGGTCCTGCTGATGCTGACCTTGAGAATTGGTAGCATGCTTGGAATTGTGTTCTGGATTGTAACCAGTTTATGCTGCCAAGAAGTGGTCTGAAGGCTGTGTGCATGTCTTTGTCACACTTTTCCTCATCCTTCAAACCTTTTGGAATGATAATCTCAGTCAATTCTTGAACACAAAGGGATTGTTCTACTGAGATGTACTCCTTCTTCTTGGTCTTCTCTTGCATCTTCCAAGCAACACGTTGTCCAGTAAACATCAGGTCATTAGTGTCCTCATGTCCAATCTTAAACTGTGACTTCACAATATCCTTGAACTGTTTCAAAAAGATATCATTACCTGTCACAAAAAGATCATCAACATGTAAACAACACATACCAATGGGTGACCTATTCTTAGAATTACTGCCATGCACGGGGTCCATAAAATGCTCAAGCAGCTCTTCCACAACTTCAGGTGTAAGCTGAGGCGTTTGTGTCACAGTATACGTATGTTCTGCAGGAAGAAAAAGACTGACAAGCGTTTCAGCTTCTTCCTCTAACGTCACTGCATTCTTCTCGTTTCTGATATCCTTGTTTGTCTCGAGAAGCCACCAAACACCCTTACGCTTAACTATTGAAGTCCGAAAACAAAAGCGCGAACGCGAATACGTAGGTTCGGGAGTGCGAAGAGCTTTAGCGCGATAAGCGACTTGAGCATGGCCATTTGCATATTGGTGCCAACCTGCCTTGTGCTCTACAGAGTCAAGGAAATTCTGGAGTTCCTGATCTACCACAGGAATCCATTTTCCATCCTCTGCCTTAAGCAGGCTACGCATCACCGTCTTCTCCGACCTATTTCCGTAACACACCGAAAACAGACGTTCTTCATAGAGAAAAGACCTACGAACTTCCTCCGCTGTGTCGTGGAATTCGTTTGGCGGCGCACCTGCTACGTAGAGGGATACCGGTTCCGGTTCGGCTGGCATCTCCTCTGATGAGTAGTTCACAGCCTTAGGAACCCTCAAACATCCGGAGTAGCAAACGTACGTGCACCGATCGGCTCGAGTCGGAACTAATCCGAGTGAGTGCAAAAACTTGTCGAGTCGATTCCACCAGCGACGAGGCGCATCACTCAATCCGTACACTGAACGGGTGCACAATCCGACAAGATACGGAGGCAATCCGATGTCAGTCGGAAGTTGAACGTGAATAACGCGTCGCTCGAGGTCGTAAAGTTCCCCCTGAAGAAAGGCAGTTTTCAAGTCGATGTGCAACAGGTCCCAAAAAGAAGAGGCGGCATGCTGACATGCTACGCGAAAACCATACCTGGTCGCGGTTGGCGAGTCCGTCTGGAGGTCCCATTTCTGGGCATCTTGGAAGCCTCGACAGACCCATCTGGCCTTAAACTTCTTAAAGTTACCATCTTTGTCAATCTTGATAGTCAGGACCCATCGACCGGTAACATAGTTATCGATCTTATGCTTTCTTCGGTCTCGATACTTCATCGCAGTAAAGTCTAAAAAGCTGCGAAACTCCTCTAGTTTAGCTTGCTTGATCTCCTTCGCATACTTCCGGAGCACTTCCGGAGTAATCACACTCTCTGCCTTCGGCGTCTTCTTCGCCGCTGTCTTCGCAAAATACTGGCAGAATTGTGAAAAACCTTTCGGATCATACGAGTTAAAACTCGGAGGAGCTTGGTTCGGACCTATGATACAAAAATCCATATCGTCAAAACTAACAAAAAGATTTTTCTCATCGTCCAGATCCTTGTCTGGATCCTTCTCAAAACCTTTCACATCTTCTTCATCAAAAATAGGTTCTGAATCTGTTTCATTTGTATCAATCGTCTCATTGTCATCGTCTTCGACTGTGCTCGTAGGCACGGGAATGTCGGCTGCTTGTGGCTGATTCGAACTTGATGCTGTCGGATTCTCCGAATGTCCAGGAAAGAAACTTCTTGGAACAGACTTCGGAGGTGCCGGAATAGGTTCGTCATGTCCCGGCAACTGAACCTTAGAACGTTTAACCTGAAACTTCACCTTGGCCTTTGGCAAAGCATCAGTTGAGTCCACAGAAAGCTTCCTCATGTGCTTACTGTGACGTTCACGATTCTCCGGAACATATGGTTCTGGCTCCGGAGGATTCGAATCAGGCGACGGTACGAACGGATGAACGGGATCCGTATCACTCGGAAACCCTATTGGTGGTTGACCCGGATCATCTGGCGGACGGGATTCACTCGTAATCTCCGGCATTGCCTCTTCCGGATCGCTTGATGGATATCCGAGTTGCTCCAAAGGAACATCGGGATTTCCGAACTGATTCGGACCAGCTACGGAACCTGTCGGAGGTGGTCCCGGAGGTTGTCCACCCTGATGATCATCAGGGTTGCCACCCGGTCCATCACCAGGCGGATACATATCTTCATCATCTGGATCAAAATACTGCTGTTCCCCCGAGACGGGAATCGGCTCATAAGCCATATCATCATCCATCGGTGGTCCGTAGTCTGGAGGTTGATCCTTTGGATCCTCTAGAGCTACTTCATCAGGAGTCACAATGCGCTTCACTGCGCCTGTCGTCTCTGCTTCGTAAACTATCATACTCCAATGATCTACCAAAAACTGTTCATGATGAGGAGACAGTTGTGACACAAACATAAAGAAAACCTGATGGTATTTTCCTGGCTTCCACATAATCAACACTGCATCATCCTCAGAGTTGAAGAGAGGATGCACTCTACCAAAAGTACCACGATAGACCTTACATCTCTCAAAATACATCTGTGGCAAGGTTCTTCGTCTAATCTCCTTCAGGCCTGGAATCAATGACACAATCCGAGAATCAGAGGATGTTGTCACATCAAACTCTGATCTCTGAGGTAGTGCATCGACCTGCCTCAAGGTTCTGATCAGTTCAGTAGTAGTGAACCTTTGTGGTAGAATATGTCGAAGTGGAACCGGAATTTCCGTCGTCTCTTCCGTTCTTACTGAATTCAGCAAAATTGACTGATGAGCTTCTCTCTCTAACAAAAGAGCTGTTCCACATAAACTTCCAGAGTCAAAATTCTCCAGAAGATCTTCAATAAGGAAACTCTGACGCTTGTCGGAAGTCTCACTATAAGGAAGGAAACGATTCATCTCAACCAAAAATGAAAATGGAAACTTCTTCCAGTCAGGATCCTTGAAGTACTGGTTGCTTCTAGTGGCTTGCACTGTTTTAGCTTGAAATGAACAGTCACCAATACCTTTCCATCCTTGGCAGGATGCATAGGAATGGAAGACTGTCACGTAACTCATTCCCTTCGGACAATAACAGAAACAATTCATATTCACATCAAAGTTAAAAATCGGATCCTTCAACGAAGAAATGAACTTCTGCAAAAACAAACAAAACTTGTTTCCTTTGGGAACAGTCACAAACACATGTTTCTTCCTTCTCAACTGCCACTCAATCACATTACAACATAGCAACCAAATAGAAGCTCTGTTCTGTTTGGGAGAAGGGTTGTTGATCACTATACAGTGGGGCTGCAATCTCTCCAGTTGCTGCCAAATACCATCTTGACCCTTCATAGTGGAAAAGTTGTATCCTGCCTTGAAATCCATAGGCGATGCAACTCTAACACCATTCTTTGAAAGGAACCAAGATAATCCACTGTTTCCATGAAGTAACTCAACAACATCAGGATGATCATCATTACAAAAGAAAAAGGACTGTTCTCCAAATTCGGCATCAACATACAGTTCGTGATCTTCACGTAAGTTCTCCGGATTCTCATCGTCTAATGCCGGTATGGAAACATCATGCCACTCATCGTGATCACGTCTAACCTTCGACTGATTCACACGTACTACTGCCTTACCAGTGTTGGCTTGGACCATAGCTCCTTCTTGTCCAAGTACTGTGGCACGAACCCAACGTCCTTTATCCTTGAACTTTGATGGATCCTGAGTCCAAACAAAAACCTTCTCTCCTTGGAAATAAGGACCGTCACTTGGCATAGTCCTTCTTGCAAGATCTGCTCGAAGGTCCTGAGCTTGTCGTGCTTCTTGATGAGCTCTCAAGGCCACACGTTGTAGTTCCAAATTTGTACGATCTTGTGCGGCGGCATTAGCTGATAATTGCTCAGGGCTTGCGGTCTCAAGGTCAAAAAGATCTGGTGGACGCCTTCCAGTTGCTATCTCTATTGGTGAATATCCACTGATAGTCAACTGACAATTTCTTGCCCACACTACCTTCTTGACCACTTCTCTGACCGTAACACCACGAAAACGTGGGTCATCCAGATCTACCTTCATAACATGCCACATACGTTTGAACAAACGTACAGCTGTCTCTGCTCGGTTCGGCCAAGGAGTTCTTGGCCCACAAGGACATGGTTGTATACCATGAAACCTGTAGTATTCAACAAAAGCATCGGTGAAAAAGGCTTCGTCTCCTACGATGGCCTTCGGAACACAGTTGTTCTCATCAGACCACTGCCTCAATGCTTGGATGGTGGTTTGATCTATGAGGTCTTTCTGTGCCGTAGCCCAGAGAAGATTTGTGGCACCATCAAGAACAAGTAAAATGATATACTTGTTCTTGTGAAGTTCAACCTCACAATGATCAGCAAAAACAACATCACCAAAACATGAAGCTCTAATACCGGAGACTCTGGCTCGTGGCGGAGGTGCCACTGAAGTGTTACAAACACGGCAGTTCCTGACAACTGATTCATACTTCTCTAAAACAGAGTCAGGAAGCTTCAACATAGAAACACGTCTACGAAACTGAGTAGGACTCATATGGTAGTGCTTCACATGAAGCTTATAAAGCTCTACCTTGTCCTCCAGTCTCTGTAACATCTTCCTATATGCCGGTGTCATTGCAACAACTTCACTACCAGGTAATGGGATTGAAATCCGCCTAGGCTCAAGAGCGCCATCACCTGGTTCAAGTGGTTCATGTTTATCACTTGATTGTCCTTTTGATGCTTTAGGAATTTCTACAAGTTCACCTTCTGGCCTCTCAGGTGGTTCTGAGGGAGCATACTCCTCAAGATCATCACCCTTTAAATCATTCTGAGGCTCAGATGGTTTTGACTTGTGTCCTTTCCAAAATGGATCAAAACCCTTGGAAGTATACCGGAACTTTGGTGGCACGGGCTTTTCCGCGGCACTGGATGGTGCACCTTCCTTCTCTGACGAGAAGCCTGGTTCCCTGTCCTTTGCAATGGGAACCTTCTCTGAGGAGGAGCGCACCACTGCATCGGGATCACCAATGCCACGGTGCTCAATGCCAGCCTTCCTGATCTTTAGATCTGGAATTTTGGCATCTGGCTTAAATTTAAAAATTGTTCTACCACGCCATTCATAGCCAAGTTGTAGGTCCTTCCATTTTGCCTTGCGCCAATCATCTGTCTTCTTGATTTCTTCTCCTCCTGCTTTCTTCTTGATGATTGTCAGTCGCAAGTCTTCCAGCAAGTCAGTGTCTACAGGACAGGACTTAGTTGCTGGGAAAAGAATTTTCCTGTAATCCTTGTGGTGACGTATCAGTTCTCTCTTGTGAACATCTACTTCCCAGAAATCACCCACAGGATATGCATGCTCAGCTTCACCTTCATCACTATTGTGTTCAACAGAAATATGGCCATATTCATAGTGAGTGAGGTGAGAGTAAAAACTCTTCTCACGCTGAGTCTGCCAACGCACGTCAGACAGATACCATGCAATATCTTGGAAGTCCAACACAAGATGAGTACTGGCTGCAACCTTCAACTCCAAAAATTTGATACCAAGAGGCACCGATGTCAGATAAGCATGTTGAGGTGTCAGCCTGAGTTCAAAGCCTAAGTTCCTCATCTGTGGCAAGCTCATAAGCAAAGGGACTTCTCCTTCTTCCACTATGTCGAACTCTGTATGGTGGATCGTCCATGCACGATCATACATATAAATCACCAGTTTCTGAGAGCAAGTAGCCTTCTGGGAATTGGCAAAGTAAAACTTGCTCTTGGTAGACTCAAAAGAGTACCATAATCCACAATCTGGGTGATTGTCGACATAGTTGCAAAAATGGTCGACTGCTCGCCTTGATCCCATAGCTCTAGTGCATCCAATGTCCAGGATTGCAATAGTTGGCGGGAAGCGATTCTCAGTCAAAAATGAAATAGCCTGCATCTCCTTCACTTCTTCCTCAGCGCTCATAAGCGCAAAGCCATCAGCGCTCATAAGCGCGAAGCCATCAGGAGCCTTTGTGAGCATCTCCTTTGACAAAGAGTACCTCACAGGGGCACTCATGTCATCGAAGATCGTCTCACCATTGTTGACCACGCAGTCAGCTTCATCTTGGCATGAGGTCATCATGCCTGACAGCAAGTCCACCTCACTGTCATGGACTTCAGCTGCTGCTGTCACACAATGTGCAAAGAAACCTTGTTGACCTCCTGATGCTTGTGAAGTTCTTGAAGGTGCAGGTAAAGAACGTGGCTGTTGTTGATTTGCATAGTTTGCATCTTGTTTGCCATCTCCTTTATCTTTTCCTTTTCCTTTCTTGCCTTTTCTCTTGCCTTTTCCTTTTCCTTTGTGGGAAAACCATGCTTCTTCAAGCTGTTGCCAAAAGTCATTGGCATCATCATATTCTCCTTGAAGATAGTCATTCATATCCTCGGCAAGAATGGCATCATATGCTCCTTGGGTTGACTCCCAAGTGTCCTCATAAGGATTCTCTTCAAGGTATTCATCTGGAAAAGTTGTCTGTTGCTCATCAGCAAAATGGCCTTTACCTCGTCTCTTTCCTTTTCCTTTTCCACGAGGTCTGAAGAATCTACGGCCTGATCTTCCTTTTCCTTTTCCTTTTCTTCTACCTTTTCCTTTGCCTTTTCTGGCTCTTCTTCCTTGGAATCTCCTTTGGAACCATGAGAAGTTTTGATCATCATATACCCAAAAGACATCGTCCAGGGCATCTAGAAATCCTTCAGTTCCATCTTCTTCATCTTCGGCCCAATAGCCAAATGTACCATCGAGTTCTCCTTCGTCTAGTACGAGAAATGATCTTCTACCTCCAGCACCTGTCGGCTGCATCAAAGGATTGTCTACTGAAGTCTTTGTTGTGCAGAACATCTCGATGAACACTGTCCTCAGCTCTGTTGTAGTGTATTGCTGCAGGTACCTGCCACGATGAGTCATCAACGAAGTCAAAGTGTTTCGCTGGTCCTGAGACAAATCTGCAAGTGACAGCATTAGTAGGGCAATGAGATTCTCTCCTAAAGGAAAATCATTCTGATGAAGAAATCTCATATTGCCATTGACATTCTGCATGATTTCCTGAATCCTTTCTGCCGTTGGTGCTACTCCAGTCAACGCTGCATCTGCCTGCATCTGAGCAAGGACTTGGGGATGTGCTTGAGTGACTGGTTCTAACATGTCCATCCAACTGCTCATAAGCCTTTGGAGTAAAATCTGGAATCTTGTCATCCATTTCATCATGTCGGCTGATCCTCGATTGAATCGCACGAATTGCATAAACCTGTATAGGAATACATTGGTTGATCCTTTCACGAAATATGGTCGTAGTACTCGTTTGAAGTAATCTACTCCTGCTCCTGGTGGCTCATTAGCCTTCAATGAATCTCTGTCTAATACACGTTTGTATACTGCTGCTTCTCCTTCTAATCTGTTTCTCAAAGCTGGTCCTCTCTTCTCATCTTCCAGCTCGGTGATATCACACCAATCGTCTATGGCATCCTCATAGGAAAACCATGAAGTCTTTCCATCATAAGATGGGGGCACCTTTGTAGTGACCTGTGTTGTCATTGCTATTGCTGCTGGTTCTCTTCTCACATGCCTATTCACGTAGGCTGCTGGCTCATAAGCCACATCCGCATCAGGCTCTTCCCAGTCGTCAATCCAATCCATGGCCGTTTGCCCACAAGCAATTCTATGCCTAGGAAAGGAGCTCACCTGGGTCTTCCAGGATCACTGCTCCGCTACCACTGAAAGAGTGACTAGGGCGTACACGGTAGAGGTGCAGACCGCTAGTGTCTTTTATGCGCAGAGTCTTATCCTCTTGCTCTTTGAGCCTTGAAGCAGTCAAGCATGGACACACTATATCGGCTGTTGGAGTGGAACCCTGTACAGGTAGGCTCTACTTTTCAGGGGGGGGGGGGGGGGGGGGGTCTTCGACCTGAATAATCAGGGGTTAGGATTTGCACCCGGTCGAAAGAAACCTTGCTATCGCAAGAGTAACTCCAGCTAGCTTCGCTAGCTTTCGTGATAATTGTGCTACTCTTTTTAGACAAGGGTCGTCTCACCCAAAACTTCAACTGTCAGGTACCGATGTACAAGACCTGAAGCAGAACCATTCATGGTCTGTCATTCCGTTCATGCTGACTATGTCGAGCTTCTTGTTACCTACTAGCGATGGCCTTGTTACCTACTGGCGATGGCCGAAGCAAGCCGTCCTGTAACTCGGGTCGTGAGCCATCCCAAGAGGACATTCTCAAGATCCGCCTCTGAAACGCCGCCGAAGGTTTGGAGATCGGTTCGAGCGCCTTCCACGCACTGGTCGGAGACTAAGACTAGGATGATCTGCTTAAGGACCTTCGGCTGCCCCAGCTTGCGCCAAGACTCCAGAAACCTGAAGAATCCATAGACAGGACGCAAGAACACAAGGATTTCAGGACGGAACAAACGAGTTGCGAGGGATAACCCTGATTCTGATTCCGAAGTTCATTCTGAGGACTCACATGGAATCAGCATACCAAGCACTCTTAGGCCAGAACCCGTCAAGCTTTCCACTGGCTTTGCGGAAAGCGATGGCACGACGATCTGGGGAGTCTTGAAGGAACTTGACCAAAAAGGTGCTGAAACTGTCTTCTTTGAACCAGTCCTCTGGCGGAGGCGCTCTCCCTGTCACGTTTTTCATGGGTCCCAGGCATGGGAGAGAACGTACACTGAACCCCATTGGTTGGTGCGCTTCTTGTGGGGTGTGCAACACCAGAACTCGAACTCGATACAATCCGCTTCAGGCATTCTAAGGATTCCATCCTCACACACGTTCAAGGTGAACAATTTGTTGATGCGCGACTTGCTTTCAATCAACAACCTTTGACTGCGTCAGCCTACACATGTACAGTACAATGTATGACCTGCCGCGGTAACACATGAATTGCAGGCGGCCACTTGTAACTATCTCAGTGTTGTTTCATTCCAGAATGTTGAGACATGCAACAACTGAGAAGCATGGAATCCATCAAAGCAATGACGCTACTAGGGGCTCCTGGCCATACTACTAGGAGCAAGGACGCTACTAGGGGCTCCTGGCCTCGCTACTAGGAGCAAGGACGATAGTAGGGACGTTAGGGGGCGACATTCCGTACTTGGCCATGGACTCCTAAAGTCGCCGGATCTCCAGCTCCCATCTTCACTATCTTCAAACTGGAATGACTCACGTGTCCCGGCTGGTTAAAAAACAGAAAGGTCAAGCAATGTCTGTGAGAGCCCCAAGCAGTTTCTTTACTTTTCTTCTTCCTTCTTTAAACCAAGGAGTGCTCTCTTCAAACCAATTTCGGAGCAATATTGGCTTGCGTCGGGGCGCAATCGTGGTCGGGAATGCTACGAATCTCTCTCTCTCTCTCTCTTAGGCTTTGCTTAGTTTGGCCACCGCTACTGTTTCTGCGACTGCTACGCCACGCTGTTGCTCCTGCTCCAGCGCCTGCGGTCGTACGACAACCGCTACTTATGCGGCGGTCGGCTCCCCTTAGCGCTGCTACCACGCAGCGGCCAAGGCTCACCCCTTTCTAGTAGTAGTGTCCTTGTTCCTAGTAGTAAGGCCAGGAGCTACTCATAGCGTCCGATCGCTCTGTTCGTAGCGATGCCCTTTGTTACGTTCGTAGCGTCCTGCCCAGTTACATCTCTCATTAAAGCCAAGCATCGCCATCCCACACGATTGCCTTGGCCATTTTGGTTTCTTCCGCGGCTTTGCTGTGCCACCAGCCCTCCTCCTTCTTTTCAATCCCTGAGCCAAATCCCTTCAGGGAGGCAAGGGGAGTGAGGCCCTTGTCACGCAAAGTGCGTTGAAACGATGCCTTAGCTCATCCACAAATAGGAACATGATGAAACAAATAGCCTCCAACACCTCACAGCGATGGCCTCCACCCTAATAGCGATGGCCTCCAATTTAAGAAGAAAATAACGAAAAACAAACTATATATATATTATATACATATAGACTATAGAGAGAAATGAACATGTTTCAAGGGCCGACGGCCAGCTTGTCTTAAGAAGTTCAATATCTCTCCGCCTAGAAGGCTAGTCCAGCCAATGTAGCTGAGGATGGTCAAAACCTGAAAAAAAAACAGTTTCTAGTTGCCAAAGATTGTGCTTGTCATAAGTCTGTAGATCTTATACTATATCTTCTTACCAACCTGAGCACCATTGCCCAGAAGTCAACAATCTCTTCATTGATTCATTCTGTGAGGTAGTTCTCTCCTTGGTGACGCTAAACACCCCAAAACTTGCCAAATAGAGGTTGTTTCGGCAATTTGGAAGAGTCGCATAATCAAACCTGTTCAGCTCCAGCTTTTCACAGAAATCCTCAACCGCTGGAGTGCTCGCCATGATTCTGTGATTCTATCTCTTTGTCACTTTGCCTTTCTGCTGCTGAAAGCGAGCCGTTGATGCTGTTGAATTGAATTCCCTGACTGTGACATTTATCGCAGTTCCTGCTGAAAGCACAAATCTCGCGGTAACGAAAGATCCCCCATAGCAAAGCACCTCGAACATGTCAAGTATGCCTGCCACGGAAAGCTTTCGTGAGTGATTCGATGATGTCTCGAATGATTGAGAGCAGGAGAGCTTGAGGAGTATGGGTACATGTTTTTCTCTGGATCAGGCTGAGGCCAAAATAGGCTGAACAGGCTGAGCAGCAGGAAGCCGAATGAGCGCACTCCTTCTTGGAGCTCCACGCTTCTGGCCTAATCAGGAGACCTCCAAGTTTCCGGCGGGCACGTCAATCCTCAAGGGCAAACACTTCTACTAGTAACAAGTGCCTCGCTAGTAGTAACAATGTTTGCTATTAGAATTAAATTTAAGTTAAAATAAATACTTCACGGCAAATGCCCCTTCGCCTTCATAGCATGGTGAAGCATGGTGAAGCAATTACTTGTGGCTGAAGGTCACTTGTAAGTCGTAGCTGCAGGTGAGACACATCGCTTCTTTCAGGCGCCGTTTTTCTGCCTCGTCCTGACAGTTGTCTGACTTTGCCCAGGGGAAATGGTGCTGGGCACAGGCAATGCGCAGCACACGTATTGAACCGATCTCCTTTGCGAGCAGGATGCGCAGCTGAGCAAACAGTCGATTGACCTACCAGCCGCGCGTGGCCACAAAGACGGAGAAAAAAGCAAGAAAATCACACGGTGGACGGTAAAAAAAAACACCAACATACATCTTGCGCCTGCGCAAAAAGCCAATATCCCGTGGACGGCGCGTAGGGCTGCCCCTCTGAGAAGGGGAAACCTTTGCCAATCCTCCACAAAACGCCAAAGAAGCCACCCATTCCGCCAGTGTTGCCCACCATCCGATCCATCCTGAAACGAAGGAATTCATACGACACTTCATTCCCACGTGGTCGTTCAAGTGCAGAAACAGAAACAACTCTTCAGAAGTACAACACATCTCAAAACATCCAAGTGATTTCTTGGCCAACCTGTGGCTGTGCAATGCTGTGCATTTGGGCCAAGTCTCACATATCCAATGGTGAACTTTGTCACCTGGCCCTTGTCGTTGAAGGTTAAACCTCGCCAGTCACTGGGATTGCACATGTGCATTCCTGTGGCATTCACTGGCACCAACCGAAAGGAAGGCAAGATTCCAGCATGGTTCCAGCATATGAGGCACAAGGGATCTAGTTCCCGGCAGTTCTCCAGCAAGGTTTAGCAAGGTGCCAGAGTTTCTTGACGGCTTCAAGGTAACTTCCAACAGGATTCCAGTCCCTGTGTCCTTGCAAAAAAAAAGAAAAACCGCCCCTCCGGTCCTTGCAAGCAAGAGCTCTAGAATGATTTACAGCAGGTTCACAAGTGCTAGTGTGTCGAAGCATTTCGGCGAGATTTGAGGGTTCCAGTTTCAGCAAAGTTCAACCGAACTTTTCCGGCGTTACCCAATGCATCCAGTTGTGCAAACTGAATCCCAAACAGCCTGTTTTACCAATCCAACATGCTTTTCTCCCCAAACAATTGCAAGCAAATCAACTTCGCACGAATTTACTCCGATCTAAGGCCCTCGCTGCAAGCTTGCGGAGGGTTTTCAAATTGAAGGCCTGTGGGCTCTCCAAAGACCAGTTCGGCATCTGAGCCTTAGGTCAGATCCCAAGGAGTAGTTTTCTCTAGGACAGAGCGATCGGACGCTACGTTCGGGGCTCCTGGCTGTACTACTAGGAGCAAGTAGCTACTAGTAACAAGAAGCTATATAACACAGTGGGGATTAAGCCGTACGGAGGGCGAAGTCACTGCTCAAACGAAGCCTGAGCGAGTCAGGGAGACCTCTTCTTGCAAATAAAGTCACGCCAGATTCATCTGAATTCAAAGAATTTTGTCCGATTCGACTAATTAGCAAACAATTACTTTGGGTCTCAGATTGGATTTGGGTAGATAGCACGCTGAGAGGGAAGGCCCTTGGACTTGGCAAGTTTAATTGGACGCTCCAATTTCAATAACTACACAGGCCAAACATCTTTGTGGGTTTGACTCCACCCTGCTCGCTGGAACCCCCAAACCACTCTATCTCCTTCTCTCTCTGGCCACGGAACCAATCATTCGACACAGTTTCCACAAATCATACTCTGATTTCTTTTGTGGTGTCTGAAAAATCGAGGCTGTAGGTTGGTAGAGGTTTTCCAAAGACTCAGATGACTCAGCAAACCAAGCAATTTTTTCGAGTTCGATTTGTCTGGACCATGAGGTCCGCTGGTGGCCAATAGATCTCACTCATTGACCCTGAGATCCGCTACTCACCCGCTGCGAACACTCGAGTTGTAAGTCTGTTCTTCTAGTGAAACCTTGGTTCTACCGTTGTGTACACGTGTTCATTGGCGTGTCTCTAAACCAGGAACGGAAAGATGCAGCTCTGAAACAAGGCCAGCGACGAAATTGATGCGGATGAGAGGTGTATGAATGAAGGCGAGAAACACGCAAAAAGAAAGGAAGGTGAAGGGGAACACAACAAGCAAAGCAAAGCAGGCCGACCCGTGAAATAGACAAAAAATTAGAAGCAAAGGACGGGACTGCACCTATGCGGACAATGGCCCCCAACTACCAGCAAAGGTGCCTTGTGCCGAACCAAGAAACAATTCTGGCCAAAAGGTCAAGAAGTGTTGACGGGCAACTCACTGCAAGGACCGGACTCCACGTGGATTGACTCCAAATGTGCAGGACCGGACCGGACCGGAAGTCCACTTCATGGTTGCGAGATGGACCGCAAGCCTAAAATCCATCAGTGATGCAGGCATTTGACTTGAACCGCGCACCAAGGATTGCACTCACAGGACCTCAAGAGCAGTTGTCCATCATACAGGGGTGCTGCTAAGGCTAAGGTTGGCATGGCGATTGGCAAAATGTTCTGACCGTTTCGACCGTCTTCTTGTTAGCAAACCGTTGGGCTGCGCGTGCAATGTGCCATATAATGCCAACTCCGGAACCTAATTAAAAGTGTGTCAGGGGTCCAGTATAAGGCTCGGTGCTCTTTTGGAAGCAGGTAGCTCGGACAAGCCTGCTCAAGCGTGCCCCAAGGCATTTGGATCTGTTTATTTGAAAGGAAGCTTTGCTGCACTGGGTGACTACAGAAGTGTATCCACTTCCGAAGTAAAGGAACATCAAGAAAAGCAAGCACATACGCACACAAACCCGTTTTTCCGTGTGGGTCCGTGTGGGGTCGAGAACTCGTCGCACCAAATGCTGCGAAGCAACCTGGTAAAGCTCGCCCTGTGTGGGTGCCATTTCCACGCACGGTCCACCACACACGGTTGGGTTGGAAGGGGTCGACCCTGCCAAGGAAGATCTACCAAGATGCATACCTAGATCCTCCAGAGGCTGCACAATTTTAGTACCTTTGGACAAAAACACCCCTTGGAAGAGAGGGGTGGAATTTCCAGCCAGGGGCTGATTTCATGTTTTGCATGGTTTGGAAGGAATGACTCCTCAGAAACAGCACATTTTCTTCCAGAACTCCAGCCCAGTCCTGGTTTCGCTGCTCCGGCCTTTACTCCGAAGGTTGGGCGCAGCTATTTCCAGGAGTTGGATGACATTCACAAATGGGCTCAGGATAGGAGCTTGGAACACTGCCCCAAACAGAAAGGAGGCACATGATATTTGGGGATTAAACAAGCAATCTGCCCTGGAATGGCTGGGCTGATTATGGGTTTGGAAGTGTTTGGAATATCCACTGCAAAGCTTTCCACTGTATAGATCCATGAGTTTCTTCACCACTTGCTGCCATGTCGATTTTTTTCCCTGACTGCACAATGGATCAGGTGCTCCTGCCCTGTTTCTTTGTTGTCTGGGACCGCATGCTACTTTGGGACATGACTTCATCCAATTTGTTGATTTGCAAATGCATTGATTATACAAAGCGCTGTTTGGACCTATCTGATCGACTACTTTTATAATCGTTTATATTGTCTTCTGAAATGAGATGTTGCAAAACTAAAGCTTGGCATCATTTTTCATTAACTCGCATCACAATGCTTTGCTCAAGCCTGTTTTATTTTGGGAGTGGCTCCATCCTGGTTCCCTTGCAAGCCCTCAGTGAATGGCGCTGGCTCACTCCAACCTGGCCGACGATGGCAGCGAAGTCGCTTCGGGGAGGAAAGGAAGCCTACCGCCGGTTGGGTTGTTGGCTGAAGCATGGGAAGATGACCGTGTGATTCGCGATCGTATCCGGCACAATGATGGCAAACTAGTGCAGTGGGTTTCTCCACAACTCATCAACAAACCAAGTATGGCGGCCATTGCAATGAACAGTTGTGCGTTGACCCACTTGGCACGGTGGTGGTGCCGCCGGCAAGGGACTCCAAAATCCCCATCTGTCTTGGACTTGAAAAAGGAGGCATCCACATGAACAAAATGTGTTTCATTGTTGAGTTGTCTATATGAGGTATTTCTCAAGAAAAGGCTACAACACCATACAACACCAGGTCCCCTTGGTTTATCAGCCATTGCAATATTGTTATTCCTGTCCGGTGCTTTCCCCTGAAAGGTCAATCATCTTCGAGGAATGTGCCAACTTCCCACAGATCTCGTTGCCCTTCATTCTGATGCATGGGGGCTCAAGAAGCTCTTCACATATGGTGTGCGCAAGTCAGGCTCCGACAAGCTGGCCTCAGGAAGTCCTTTGCGTCGAGAATCTCAGCAAACATGTAATCCTCAGTTTGCAGCAAAGTTGTAGTAGTAAAGATAGCCGATAGCTCTAGCCTCATGTTTCAGGATTCAGTCTTGTTGAGAAACCATAATTCGAACTGCAAATCCTTTGTGATCTTTAGTGCACATATTATAGTCCTTTCAATTGCATCAACCCTTCATTCATTTGTTGGCACCAGTGCAATGTGAAGCAACCCAAGGAAGTTGGTACCAACCCTTTCTTCGATGAGTTGTTCGTGCATTGGAATGTGCGTCTTCAACAAGGCGTCAAGACCATTGTGGTTGAAGTGGAGGGCAGCGATGATGAATCTACTGATTTCTCTGAGTTCATCGTTGTCAAAGATGATCCATACCTTGTAGACAACAAGGCGGTCAAGGCCACAACAGGGCAACCTTCTACAACCACTACGGGTATGGTGAAGTTTGAGGGCAATGAAAAGCACACTGAAGTCGTGTTTGTCGAGGACCCTACACCAACCAAAGTGAAAGCGGAACAACCCAGTGGCGCTAAAACCACAGTGGATGAGAGCCAGCCAAGAGTCATCAGCACTGGCTTGCCTACTGATGACGAGAGTGTTGGAGCCCGGATTGCCAAACTCAAGTCCCCTGGCCAGAGTACACACCTGCTGCCCTGGCAGTATTGGTTATTCGAACGCACAACATAATTGATTTATATATTTGGTTATCGAAACGTTTTTTGTTTGAGGTGATCGATGTGATGTGATTAAAATAAACTTTGAATCTCCAAAGACTGATGATTTGACATCCACTTCAGGGGTCTTCCCTTGAGCCTGCCCAATACTTAGGTTGGAGCTGGCCAAAAGGGCTGCTTCTTCGTGCGTGCCAGACACTGCTGAGACGCAGCCACTCGGTGAGGGGCTGGCCACGGCCGTTGCTTCTGCATTGGCTGCTGTTCCGGAGCCCAAGGTTGCAACCTTTGAGGAGAACAAGGGGCTGATGGACAACAATGATGACGGCCTCAAGCGCTCTTTGCAAAGACAGTTTTCATCCATGATCACTGAAGATCCTTATGGGGAATGCCCCAATGCTGATGATGAGCCAATGGAGGAGGTTCCAGACAATCAGTTGGGATTGAGGTCAGAGTGCTCCAGCCCCATGTGTGAATCCAATGAGGCTCACACTGCCCCAGCCTTGGAATGCAAAGGTCCGGGTGGTCATGATGAACCTTCAGAGCAACCCGCAGCAGCTGGGCCTTCCGATATGCATGAAGCAGGTGGAGATTCAGCATCGGATGTCCTGCAAACAGTTCCGGTAAGGGAGCCTGCAAATGACGCAAAGCCTCCAGAACCTGAAGAAGGTCAGCCTATGCATGCCAAACCTGAGGAAGAGCATCCTATGCAAGCTGAACCTGAGCCTGCAGAAGCTGAACCTTCAGACCCAGTTGGCAAGGTCAATGTGGAGTCCCCTGAGGCTTTTGCGGAGACCCATGTGTCTGCAGCTGCACCAGCTGCTGCTTTGAAGGATGATGTGGAAGTCATTCCAGAGGATGAGGATGAGCCACCAGTTGTGACAAGGCGAGATCAGTGGGGATTGAAGCCACCTTCAAAACCAAGAGGAAGAAAGCCTGCAACTCCAAAGCCCAAGGATGAGCCCAAGCCAAAGGCAAAGGCAAAGGCAGGTTCTAAAGGGGTCAATTTGAAGTGGATCACCATCGACGACGTCTTGGAACCAACTCCTGCCCCTCCGAGTGCAACCGCTTCTTCCAGCCAGAGTGCGGCGGCTGCTTCCAGCCATGTGGATGGGGAAGGCGAGGGATCAAGGCTTGAGAATGGTTCCAAGTTGAACAAGCGGAAGAAGGAACCTGCCAAGAAAGCAGAATCCAAGAGGAAGGCCCGAGCGCCAAAGCAAAATGCTGAAGCTGAAGATGCTGTGAACGCCGAGGAGATTGAACAGAGCCAATGTGTTGTTTGGTCCCCTGTTTCAAAGGTTGGTGCCATATTGGTTGCAAGGAACATGCAATGGATCCCTGTGCAGGACCAACCTGCTTCTGAGCTTGGTGAGGTGGATGCCAGTCCAGAGCAGCCTTCAAAGGATGGGCCTGCTCAAAAGAAATCCAAGAAGGACCAGGATGGGCAGGATGCCAAGACCTTTGCTCGCCGGTTTTGCCCAAAGACATCCCCTGCTCGTGAGCGGTGGTTGGCTGTTCGAGAGATCTTCAACAAGCAGCTCAAGTCCTATGTCACTGACATTGGCTTTTCATCACATGCCATGGAGGCTCTGACGTCAAAAAGATTCACCCTGATGGTGTTTGCAACCACATCTGGGTTTTACTCTGTTAAATCAAGGTTAGATTCCAGTGTTGGGTGTGCTGTGTTCAAAACAGGTTGTGAAGGAACATAGATTCATGCAATGTGCAGTTTCCATTCAGGTGGAATGGTGGGATTGGTGTTCTGATGCTTTGCAGACGCACGAGGAGATTCAGCAGCTTAGCCGCCGAAGTTCATCTGAGGAATGCTTGACCGTTCTGACAAGAGCAGTAACGGTGGAGATGAAGCGCTTCTTAGATGAGACCATGCTCATGGTGCAGTAGGTTCCTTCATGTCTTTTCCAAGAGATCTATGTGACACGGTGCTCCATCTTACCATATAATATTGTTGAATTCCAGAAAGTTCAACCCATCTTCACAACAACGCACGTCAGATTCACCACGACATGGTGTTGTGTTGCGGGCTCGGCCTTGGCTCCATCAATTGAAAAGATCTCGAGGCATGTTGGCAACCAAATTGCCGCCATTCTAGGAAACACAGCTTTTTGTGCTGTACTTGGCCACTTGATGCAATTCAAGGGCACCTCTAACCTTTCATGTGCGGGGCATGTTGAGATACCAACAAGCCCTGTTGACAACAAATTCGTTTGTTAGCTGGGTCGTGGCAAGGCTATAGATTGTGAGCCTCACATCGCTTGCTCACTGGAGGTTCTTGCCTGGGGTGAAAGTGTGTTCCATTTGATTGTCACGTGTTTGCCAGGACATCAGAAAGATTGAAGGGGGACAGTGGAACAGGTCTGCGTGTGAGCTCCTTCTGTTACCCCCAAGGACTCAAAACAGTAGCGATATAGTAATTGAATCTCTTGATCCTGACCTACGGATAGAAAGTACTTCAATAGAATTCAGTGGCCATGGTTGGCTCTTCTTAGTTATATATATGCATGCGTTCCGTCACTTCCGTTGCCCGTTCTGCCAGGTGAACCTATGGCAGAGTTCCGGTTGCGAGGAGGCATCAATCTGGCCAAGTTTGGGATCGGTCCACAAGCACGTGTGCCTGGCATTTTTCCGATGCCAAGCCATATTCAAATTGAATTTGATCTTTAATTGATATGCATGTAAAGTATACTTTAAATTGGATGTTTGATACATAGCACACTCGATCTGTTGCTTGATGCCTGGCAGATTCAAGCACCATTTAAAAAGTCTTTTGGCTGAGGTTGATGGTAAATCTGCAGCTGTTCAATCTGTATCATTTCAATCGACCTTGTCAGTTCAAGAGTGTGCACAAGTATATTATAGAAATACTAGTTTATAAACATGTTTAAACATGAACCCTATTTATTTATCTTATCCGACTCCTCGACCTGGAGTCTAGCGGCCATGTCTCCAGAGCAATTTGACTGCTTCATCCGCAAGCTCATTGCCATACGAGTTCCAAAGGTGCCTTGGCTTGGATGATCATTGACAATTGTTGGAGCCCCTTATGTGGTTCAAGCCTTGTCCAAAGGAAGAACACGGCGTGGCTTAATTGAACGAGGTGCAAAGATCATCCATGTTATCTTCCTAACATGTCCCAACCCCCTTTCCATGTGTATAATGTCTGAGGTGGTGGTGCTTTTGGTGCTGCTCACTTGGTGGCAAGACTTTCAGAAGCCTGCCCAGCCCTATGATGTCCTGGAATTTTACGCAGGGGTTGGGCGGATTGCTAGGGTTTCAAAATTCATTGGACTCAAAAGTGCTGCTGTGGACATTGAATATGGGAAAGCTTCAGCTTCAAAGAGGGGGTCAAGACCACCTATGGACATAAACAGTGATGCAGGGCTATTGTGGCCAGGCAAGTAAATGATTGACTATGAACAATTTTCTCTTTACATGTGCAGTGTGCTAACCGGTTGTCTTCTGACATAAAGTTATCTTGAATCACTGCCCGCGGCCGCCCAGGTTATGCATTCGCCTACTTCTGTGCAGCGAAAACCCGGCTGCATTTTTTGCAATCGTGTGCTCCTCATGGGTGCCGGTGAACCGTGGATCTACTATGAGGGACATCCTGACTCCACTAGGCAATGAAGACTATCCAGCGGTTCGTCGCAGCAACAAAATGACTTCCAGGAGTTGGGTCCTTCCAATGACTTTGTCCAGGGTGTTCATAGGTTATGTTATGATGCGACCCTGCTCACAACCACCTCATCTCCCTCACCTTCCCTGGAGGACAGTGATTCTGATGCTAATTGCGGTGGTTTCCGGAGGTGTATTTTTTATGGAGCAGCCAATGAACAGCTTAGTGGCCATGCACCCCCGCTACATTTGGCTTGTGGAACTGCTGCTGCAATTGGATATACCAGTTTCATGGCTGATGGATGATATATACCTTTTTGACCCTTTTTGACATTCCACCAGTCGTTCCACCACATTTTGTTGAACTGAGATAAACTTGTCTTTTCTGTGCCATTGCTGCATCTGAGACGTACAAAGTGGCCTTTTGGATGAGAAAGTATGCATCGCTTTCCTGGAAGAGAACGTGGGTATGGTCTTCTAGCAGGGTGATTCAAGCTTTAGATTTGGGGCCCATGACACCAGAAGAACGATCTAATAGCGAAACGTTGACTACCCGTTACCGGGATGGCAGTGGAGCGAAAAGGTTCAAGGGAAACAAGTCCCTCAAGAAAAGTCAGTATCTTGCATCAACTTTGAAGCTTTTTATATATTTCATGTTTTACCGGTTGCAAGAACAATACAATTCTGGAGCCTCAGGTGGCTCACCTCCGTGTTGGTTTCTCTTCCGTCTCCCAACCCATGTGCCAAGGCACTACACGTACAAGTTCGCGGCAAAGGTTGTGTCTGTGATCCCTGAGGCACGCTCCGCTGCACGGGCTCCAGAGCTTTCTACACAGGTAGCGTGGCTCATAATAAGTTCACCACTGTATTCGCCTCTTTAATTCTTGCATGAGATGATTGTGTTGGGTGAGCACTTCCCTTACAATTCCTGATGCTATAGAAAGGTCAAAACAAAAAGAATGGTGTATGAGTTGTGACTGAAGCATGAGGTGGGTCTTGCACAAACATCCCACCCTTCCAAGGTATCTTCTGAAAGTCTTCTCACGCTCTTCGAGAACATGCCCTGGTGCGATGAGTCCAAACGTTGGGACGAAGAGGCGGACTTGAGAGATGTAATTCGATATGCTAGGGGATCGAGAAGGCTATCCATCCCTGAGGGTTGGAGAGCTGTTTTACCCACCACTATTCCACCCCAGGAGTTCTAAATGCTGGGCTAAGCGATATTGAATAGGCTGGGATCCACTCACTGACACAAGTGCGGTCAAAGTGGCTGTTTGGACCATCGGCTGATGAGGGGAAAGCTCCTCTTCCTGGGATTGGTGGTGAAGCTGGGAGCTGGGAAATGGGCGGATGGACTGAATTGGTTAATCTGCAGGTATTGAAGGGCAGTTGCGGGCCAATTGCATGCGTATACTATTAGCACAATCTTTTATGCAGACCTCACATGAGGTGATGTTTTGTTTTGTAAATGTCATAGCGCATATGAGTATCATGTTAATTACCATAGTGTGATCCAACAATCTCATATGAGTGGGAGATCTACTCATGTTTCATGCAGTGTACTCATATGAGGGCAACCATTTAGAAACAACCAAAAGTCAAAAATCTCAGGGGCGGATTTCCCCGGTCTAGGGGCGGATTTCCCCGGTCTAGGGGCGGATTTCCCCGGTGACTGTTTGTAGGAAGTGTTTCAATCAATGTGTGGGACTCTGGGAGTAGGCCACTCATATGAGGTCAGTGATGGACATGTATACAAACTGTTTGCTGCACAGTCTTGCTCTCAAGGGCTTGGTGTTTGAGATGGATCTTCCCTCCAGGGTCTGGTCTGCCGAGACTTTAGATCTTGGGATTTCCCTGGCAGAGCAGGGAGTAGGTATGGAAACTCCGGATATGCGCACCAATGCAGAGATTGAAGAGGAGCTGGCACATTTGGAGGATACCATCTTTATGACTTTGTCACGTTGCATAAGAAATGTATTGTATTCCCATGTGTATTTGATAATTCTTATTCGTTTTGGGACAGGAGATCCAAAAGCAGAAGGCGGATCCTGCTGCGATTGTTCCAGTGGCTACTCCTGTCCGCAGCTTGTGTCGAGAAGATGACACCCATCTTCCCAAAGAAGACACCTGTATGCATGGTTGGGTTTTGACTAGGTACAGGGCTGAAATGTAAGCCCTGCAGCTCCCTTCCAACATGTTCCCTGCCAACGGCCAAGGAGCCTCAGTCTTCTCGGCCTCTTGTTGCAGGTGGAGAGGATGACAAGACCCATGAGGGCCGTGTCAGTGGTGTAACGTCCGGATGTGAACAATTTGAACCTCACACAAAATATGGAATTTTATCAGCGTTAATTTGTATGCATGTGCACCCAGGGTTTTTTGCAGGTCAGTGCATGCTTGTGTGAACTGCAGGAAGACTACTTTGTGGCCCTGTCTGGGGCAATGGATCCTTCTGTGGATGCCAGTGAGGATCCGCCTGTCTTCGATCCTTATGTAGATCCTTATGTGGAACCTTCGGACTCAGTTGCCGCTGTCTTCGATGCCGTCGATGCCGACCCATATGGGTTCTTTGAAAGTTGGGAGGCACATCTCTTCCGTCACAACAAGTATATACTTGACTTATTGTTTTCTTTCAAAGGGTGTGGTGCAGTGGTATATATGTTGATATGAGGCGTCCGGCGAATTGCCGGAGCATGTGGACTCGGATAAAGACGCTATGCTGGAACACATCGTTACTTAGACACATTAGAAGACCACACCTTTTATTTCTGGAGGTTGTTTTCATGCTGTCCCGATCACTTCCGCAGCATTAGGATTCTCTTTTCAAGAATGCGGAGAACGTGCGGAATCTTGACAAGCTCAGCAGCACAGCTTCTTAGCTCATTACAATTTGTCAACACTAGGGGAGCGGCCTTAACTGTTGCTTCACATATCTGATTGGGATAGCTGTTGAGGTCAGTGACAACGATATGAAGAAATTGCGTCGATTGATGGCACCGCGGGAAGATGGATCCTATTTAGTCCCAAGTCAATTTGTTGAAATGTGGAAAGACCAATCCGACGGTGGTGGGAGGGACCAAATCAAACAACTTTGGAATCAAGTGGGTGGAGACAAGGACTGCTGTGTCAGAAGCTTGAACTGCTCAATGACTTGACCAACTTGCAAACCTTCCCCACTCCCCCTGAGCCCAGTCCTTCTCCGAGAGCTTCTTTTGTGCTTGCAGGAAGCCTTTAAGGCCACGGCCAAAAAACGCGTGGAGAGCGTGCAAGAGTCGGATTTGTGGGTCGATGGAAAGTTCATGTCGGAGAAAAACATGGTTGAGGAGGGCTTTGAACCGTCCTTTGGCAACCAAAGACCTGCACAAGTGCACAACAAACTTTTAGTCAATGATGTGCATAATGATTGTGAAGTGTTCTTTTGTTGTGGCAGTGGCTAAGGGGCCGTATTGCTGCCATCAAAGCTGAGTGCCAGAAACACGCAAATTGGATCCAGTAACTTTGGTGCAGTTGAGAGATCCTTCTTACCACAAGTCTTTTTCATTTGCATTTTGCAGTCCTCTGTGGGTGATTGCCTCAGGAAAGACCGCTATGAAAAACATGTCAACGTCTACTGGGTTGAGGAGCAAATGGCGGGGCGTCGTTTGACGTTTGTTTGCAATTTGGGTGTAGCTTCAATCTGAAGCGTTCTCTTTTCAGATTGATACCTCACCTATTTGTGGGCCCAAGGAAGAGGAAACGTACAACCCTCATGGATGAGGAAGATGTGGACCCATCTGATGTGGCAAGGGACCTTGACCAAATGATGCCCGCTGAGATGGCGCTTCCAGAGGTTGTGACAGGTGTGAAACCTTCACTTCTTGTCACACACCCACAGCATTGTAAAACAAACATGCAAACACCTCCCTTTGTTTCTTGTACCCCTGTCAGACGCAGCGGAAGTTGTTGCCTCTGGGGGTGTTGATGACCAGCAAAAGGTCTTGAAGGCCATGATGTTTCCGGCTATGGACGATCCTGATGCGTTGCCATCGACATTTATCACCCGGGTGTTGACATCATTAAGCAAATGGACTTGCAAAATCTCAAATGTGGTGGAATTCTTTAGATCTCTCGCTGAGTCTACCACCAGCACCCAGATTCTCATCTAAATATTAAACCCATTTCTTGCCATATGCAGTATAGGTTTTGCAGCTTTTAATAGATTGATATAGAATATAGATAGAACCCTAATGATTTCTGGGTCACTCCATCAACCTAGGATCTTGAACCATGCTGACGACCTTATACAGAAAATCAACTCGATCACTGACAGCATCAACACTGTGAACACGGAAGGCATTGTTGAGGATGGCTACACACGAGAGCACCTGGGTTTTGACATGACCTGCGTGCGCACACACACATGCCCTCTGATCGTTTAGCTCAGGCACCAGGATCGGTTGAAATTACTCTATAAAGACGCTCGCAAGCAGTGCCTTGTCCTGCACATGGATGTAGTGCTAGCTCTCCGTCTTTGCCAATCTTGGTTCCATTGCCATGTGTGGATCAAACAGTGGGTCTGATCATACAGTGGGTCTGAGTACAAACCTTAATTGCAGGGTATCCGCAAAGCTGATGCAACTTTGTGTGGCATATCACATGAACTCTTCATGGAATAAAGACACTATACTGGTGCCCTGGAGTGCCGATTCAGAAACAGTGTGCTAGCTTCCTTGCGCAATGGATGATGGTGACGATGATGATTTCTTGATAGAACTTCTCACCTACACAGATCCCTATACTGGACACAAACGGTGTGCAGCACAAGCATCCTTGCAAGCAGAAAGTTATCCCGAGAAGCTGCTAAACTAATGAACCAAGTTTTTATTTGGACTTGCTTGTACTCAAGTATGCCCTTTTACTCAAAACCCTTTTTACTCAACACCCCGCACTATGCAAGGACACGTCGGCCCAGCAAATCTCCTTCTCTGCCCACTGTGCACCATAGAGAAATCCATGATCTTGTGCAACTGGATGAAGCGTGTCTGCAGCGCAGAAACGTTTTGACAGCTAACCCCAGGTTCATTTGTTTGGCCCTCTATTTCTGCTCAAACTCAAATTGGCACAAGGATAGCCAGCGTAAAGCAGTACTTGCGCTTCTACATGATCTTGCCCATGCTTCTTTTGTGGACCCACCGTGGGAAGAGTTGCAGCGCTGTTTGATCTACAAGCACATCCCAAGCAACCTCACTCCGTTCACAACATGCGGCAAAATACTTGCACACTCAAGGCAAAAGGTTACTGCGTTCAGAGAATACCTTGGCATCAATGTTGCTGTGTTCAAAATCGGTGTCACTGGAAATCCGGCACAACGTTTCGAGCAGTATTTGAAGGTCAACTTTACAATGATGTGGGTCATCTTCAAAAGTAATGACCTGAGCATAGTGCATATGCTAGAAGCCAGTCTTATTGCTTTGTTCAACGACTGCACGGGTTGCAGAAACGCACCCAACACGGGTGGTGAAGGGGCACTGAACAGAAGGAGAAGTCCAGACCCCCCTTTTTTTGTTTATGTTGTAGGTGGCCGCGCTGACCAACTAAAGAAAGTTGGTTGACACTAGCTATAATTCGTAAGTAGTTCGTTGGATACAATGAACGCAAGGGTTAAAACATGGTTGCTTCAAGTTTATTTGTTGTCACTTTGGTTTGGACCAGCCTTGTTGGCAACATACATCTGCTGCCCGATTCAAGGTGTGCCCAGGCGCTGAACCTTGTCACGCGGACACAGCTGGGAGCTTGGAGATTTTTGGTGAATTCCAGCTGTGATGTTTGTTTGGCACTACCAAGCTTTGACACATTTTACATGTCTGAAGATTTGTGAGTGAGAAGGTTTTGTCATGCAAGCAAATAGTTCAATTATCTTTTGCTTGAGGCCGATGATCAGCCACATCAAGTCGAAGTGGAACAAGGAGCGTCGTGAAAGGGAGAAGGTTGAGGCTGAGGGCGAAACACCTTCTGGGGGTAGGGCCAGGGCCAGGTCTGTGAAGGCAGAGCCCCGGTCCCGGAGAACCTAAATCTTTAACACTGTGCGGTGATGGAATCTATAGGAACCTCCCTGAACTTAGACACCCCACAAATAAACCGTTCAACATTCCACTCAGTCATAAAGGTTGGTTTGCGTTCAACTTTATTTCATGTGTCTTTTCTTGACCAGTTGTTTGTCCGCCACACGGTGAAATCTCTTTTAGGGGATGCAAGGTATACAACACTACCTTGCCATGTGGGTGTCAACATCCGCTTCTAGAAGTGGTCCTGCAAGAGCCGGACCTGGAGCAAAGTACATTAGCCTGGGTTCTGATCGCGCTCTGAGAACAAAAGCGGTCCGTAAGAAGCTTCGTCAGGCAAGATCCGGCTTTACTCTTTACACTGCTCTACTGTAAGATGCACCATTGGTTCCAACCTTTTGTCTCTTCACACCACCTGGCGCGCATCCATGCCAGGTGATGTGAAGAAGTCCGACTCAGCAGGGCCTCTGGTGGAATACGTGGTTGAAACAATAGCTGATGGAGTTTCCCGTCTGCATCAAAGGACAAATTGAAACCAACTGTTGAGTTTCCCTGAGATTTCCCATGGAAAAGAATCTTCCCAAGGCTCCTGCAAAACGGTTTGCAGAGCAAGGGGATGCTTTGCAACTGGAACTTGGAGCTTCAACGTCGCTGTTGCATTCTTCTACCAAGTCGGTTGTGAAGGGATCCATTAAGAATGCTTCAAGACAATATCAAAGAGCTGTGAAACGTTTCAAAATGGCTCTGATTTCTGGAGTTGTTTGAACAAGATTTGAACTGGTTGCTGTTCCTTCCACACTTATTTTGGTCTCTTGTAGTTTTTGTCCTCCTGTCAATGCTCTTCCTGGATCCTCCCTCTCCTAAGGAACATCCCCACATCGGTACACGTCCACCGGGAAGGTGGCCATGTCGTCGAGATGCCATATCTTCGTCCAAGCGACATATTGAAGACATTGTTGCGAGAAGATCCCTGGCTGCTGCTTGGTGGATTGGATCCAGGGCAGGATGCGCATGCATTGCTGAGAAGCTTCTGGAGAACCTACCGGATCCAACAACCCACCCATAAGATTTTTGAGATGGCTGACAGAAATGAAATTGATTTGGATTGGACGGTGCCTATGATGATGCATGGGGATGGTGCCCGAACAGTCAAAAAGCAGCCGCTTGAGGTGGTTTCTTTAATTGCCGTTCTTGGACTCAATACAAAGCAAGATTTGGAATGCAAGTGTCCCCGGCCGTTTTGCTACTCCAAAGATTTTTCCATCCAGGATCCCATGCTGCAAAAGCTGAACAACTCTCACAGTTCCTATCTCCATCACTTTCTGCTATTCTGCTTTCCGTCCAAGAAGTACAAAGAAACACCAGGCCTCCTCAAGGCCATGCTTCGCCAGGTGTCGCACGAAATTGCAACATGCTGTCGTCAAGGTGTTACAGTTCCAGGACATGAAAAACAGTGGCACATTGGAATAATTGGACTCCGAGGTGATGCAGAGTGGCACAGTAAAACTGGTGTGCTGAACAGGAGCTACCAAAATGTTGGAACAAAGAACGAGATTCCTTGTTGCCACCTTTGCATGGCAGGGGGTGTGGGGGTTCCTTTTGAATCCTTTCGCAGTGATGCTGCATGGATGCAAACCCTGGACGCTAGAGTTCCCTGGACTGAAGCGCCTCCATACGAGGAGATTCCGTTTGAAACGGATTGGAGCCATGGTGCTGCAGCAAATTTCTTCCGGTACGATCCCTTCCATGTGTTCCGGTTAGGGATAGCACGGAACTTTTGTGCCTCCTCTATCATCATGTTTTGCAACAGTGGTTTGTATGACTCACCTGGTGATGATTCTTCAGTTGTTGGAAGATTGAAGCGTGCTTGGGCCTCATTTTCCTTGTGGTGTGCAGCCCACGACAAGAATCCAGCATCTATGCGGTCGTTCTCGAAAGAGAAGTTACATTACAGCACAACAACTTCCTACCCTTTTGTCTCGTGCAAGGGTAGTGACACTGTACTTCTACTGTCATATCTTCAATGGTTCGCTGGACTTCAGATTGTCAGTGGCAATGGCAGTGAAGAGGTGCGGCTTGTCAAGCTGGGGTGTGATCAAGGGCTAAACTTTGGAGGTATTCATCGCCATGGTTTGTGGCTCAGTCCTGGGTGCAGGGATCATCTATACCGATCTGTCAAAGGGTTTTGTCACACCTACAGTCGCCTAGCATCTCACGCTTTTGGACGTCAAATGACATTGTTTGGGCTTGTCCCAAAAGCCCATGCTTTGGGACACCTCTACTTTGACTTGGAAAGGGCTTGGCAACATTCCTACTGTATCAACCCTGCTGTTTGGGACACATCATCTTCTGAAGACTTTGTAGGCAAGATTGGGAAGCAATCAAGGCGGATAGGCTACCGGCACATCGTCCACAATACTGTGCTTGCTTACAAAATTAAAGCGAGATTCGTGATTAGCAAGTTCAAGAAGGCCAAACGGATGGGACTCTGATTTGTGGATGTGGTGCAGAGTGTGGGCAAGAAAGGTGTGCTTGGGGAGGGTGTAGGGTACAAAGACAGTGGTGAGACACAAACAAGAGCAGAACCAAGCCAAGTTGTTTGTCCTCCTGCTCGCAGTTCACATGATCCACCACCAACTGAAGAATCATCACCAGATGTCATGTTCTATTCGGTTGAGGCTGTGTTGTGTGCAATGCTTTATGTTATCAATGCTTTTGTTCACAACTGGAATTAGCCAGGGGCAGAAATCTGTGTAAGGGTCTGAAATCGATTTGAGGGGTTGAAATAAGAGCTCAAAACCAGAGGGTCTAAAAAAAGACCATGGCGGAAGATTGAGGTAAAAATAACACCTGCAGTGTCCCATAACTCTGCTTAGCCAGTAGATACAATTGTTTCGCCACAAAATGCCACAAATCAACAACTTCAGTGAACTTCAGTGACCAGTGAACTCGCATCTTGGTGGATCAACCGTTTCCAGTGATGCGCAGCGGCCAACTTGTCGACGCCTGAAGTTGTGGAACTGTGCAGAGGCATCAGGGAAAGATTGGAAGAAATCGATGGCATCGCGCTGTCCATAAAATGCCTCGGACGTGGTCAGTCAAGCCTGCCTGCCACCCACCAGAGGTGGTAGCAAAGGATCTATGAATCTAGTAACGAATCATAATGAATTTCTCTTTCTCTCTCTCTCTCTCTCTCCCGCGGCATAATCATAATGAATCTATTCATCAGTCACCATGTTGAACAACGTCGAACCACGTCCACCTTAACAAGTCCACCTCCCACCGGGTCCTTTTTTTCAAGGCACCTTCTTGTCCAACGGCCCGATGTATGGCCCCACAAAACGAAAGTTCTCCGCCAGCAAGGTGCCGTCCCCAGAAAAGATCTTCTCCGGCGCCTCTGAGACCAGGAACTTTTTGGTGAGCTGTAGGAGCTCCTGACGATCCCCTGGTTCCGATGGCCCAAAAGACTTCAAAGCGAGTGTAGCCTCCAACCTAGGAGCAAGGACGCTACTAGGAGCAAAGGGCATCGCTACTAGGGACTCCTGGCCCTACTACTAGGAGCAAGGACGCAACTAGGAGCAAAGGGCATCGCTACTAGGGGCTCCTGGCCCTACTACT
>CAXAMN010000670.1:155893-165893 GCA_963970005.1 Durusdinium trenchii
GCAAAGGGCATCGCTACTAGGGGCTCCTGGCCCTACTACTAGGAGCAGGACATGGTCCGGTGGGTGATGTGCCCAGAAGAGCGGCCACGTGATTTGAGACTCTCGCACATTCAGACTGGAAGGTGGGAAATGAATGCTTTGGAAGCTTGCGTTTCATTGGTTCATTCGTGCATTCCTTCCTTTCATGAACCTGGTTTGGCCCTTCTTCAAGGTTCTGGTCGAGTGCATCCAGCTTTCATTCAATACACTGAACTAAAGTGTCCTTGGGCAGGTTGCTGATGCAAATGATGCACTGACAAACTCACCTTGCATCGTCTGCATCACCAACCCACCAAAAATTATCTTTCTGCTCCTTGGGCGGGATCGGAAAGGAGCTTTGACGCAAAAGCTCCTCTTCATCAACCATGTGTTGCCTCCCAAAGCCATTCATACAAGTTGCTGGACTTTGTTCCATTCTCTTCCCATCTTTCTGTCTTTCTTTCCACTGCGCACCTTGCAAATGCCTTGTACTCAGGTGTCTGTTCAAAGTCCTCAGGCACTGCTGATCGTGACAGTGAAGTGCGCAAAGAGGAGAAGGCCTGCGAAGGAATGACGTACGAGCACTATTCACGACAGCCTACTAACAGCGTGGCAGTATGACAGCTCAACTCTGAACCAGCCGTTGTGGTGGCTGCCAGCGCCAAGGCAAAGCGACTGACTTTGGCATTGCGGGGCAGCATGGCTCACAAGATAAGCAGCTGCAAGGACGGAAACAGGGCTTGCGAACCTTGAAACAATTCCAAACATCCAAAACGGGACCAACAAAAGAAACAACTCTTTTTCTGAGCTGATGTTGAACAATCGTCTTGCACATGAATGAGCTGATGTTGAACAATCGTCTTGCACTGTTTGGAAATAGAAAGGGAGGTTGATCCAAGGGCCCAAGGGCAGTGAGATGGAATGAAAAACTGAAACCAATCTCTCACCGCTGGCTTTTAGCTAAATGTGGCCTGACACGGTATCGACCGAACTTTGAGCCCAATGGCTGCTGTTTCTTCGGTCAAAACTGCCTGATTCTTCAACAGCTCAGCTGTCCAACAACACAGGCGGCCACTGGCTGATTCCATGCAGCCACAATTCCAAGTGTCCAAGTGCTTGCTTTGGCTCTTTTCCTCCACCTTCCATGTCTCCATCTTGGACACCATCTCTCCAAAGATATGAGGCCGTTGCTGGTCTTCATGAAAGGCCACCGGCGGACCGGTGATACTCCTGCACCAAGCTCTGCGGACGGGTGTAGCTCAGAACTACTAGCCATGTCCTGCATGCAACCTACGCGGACTAGCGATGGTGTAAGGGTGTAGCTCGGAACTTATGTGATGTTCACCATAGCAAGGCTGCCAAGTCCGGAGTATTTTTGCTCTGCGCCTGTCCCAGCTTGATGCCGGTGATAACCGTGCCGAGCTGGCATTGTAGGTAGCACTGGCAAGAAACGCAAGAGACCTATTCGCAGGAAAATCTCTGAAGATTGGAAGGTCGTCTTTGCGAGTTTCATGGCCAAAAGAGTTCTCTCAGCTTTGAAGACGAACAGGTCTGCCTGACCTGCACATATTCTCCACCGGTTTTGAATTGGAGGCAGGATTCTTGGAGGAAACAAAGGACAACCGAGCATACTGAACATGCTAAGTAAACCCATTGGCAGGAGTATGCCGGAGTTAGCTTGTGAGGATGAACACAAGCATATCATGAAAGTCCTTCGAAGTTGCCATGCTGAAGTGCTCCGAAGAAAGGCCGGGTTGGGTATGCCGACAGTAAGGAGTAGCCACTAAGCTTAAGTAACCATTAGCGATCGGACACCGAAGGGCTCAAGCATTGAGTTCGCCAGTGCATGGTCCCCACTTACAGAAGCCACATGTTCGAGACCCAATCGCTCGATGTGAAATCAATGGGGAGCAAAAAAACATCCATCAAAACCTCAAGAGCGGGAGTATGATGTAGTGATGGGGACATGTAATCCACAATGGGGCCAAACAAGAATTGAATGAGACCTTGACCACATGTACGAATGGGGCCAGTTCCCAAACGTCCAAGTACGACTCATGTACAGTGACATCACTGAAAGGTTCAGCCCCACCACTTGGTATTGGATGGCCGTGCAACCTGCGCTAAGCAGTGCCCTTGATGACCATGTCCAAATGACCATGCTCTGGTCAAGTTTGGTCAATGAAATCGATGCCAGGTCATAAATGCTAAGGTATCTACTCTTCAAGCTGCGAGCAACGGTCAGTTTAGCTCTGTACTCTCGCGACGGGCTTATCACTGGAGAGCAGTCTCAAAGCAAAGCTGGGATTGCCAGCACGCGTCAACTTGCAGGTCTCCGCACTTTGCGGGGTGACCCAGCAAGAGCTGCACAAACTGCCACAGCTGGACATATGAGAAAAACATTAAATGTATACTTAGTTCTTAGGAGGGTAGCACTGAGGTGGGCTTCGACTTTGATCTTTGCAAAGCTTCTTGGCCATGGCACACTGTAGCGGCTTGACCATGATAGACTTGCTGCCACAAATGCGGCCAGCAAGAGCAGCAGCAACATCATTGCCCAAAGCAGCGAACCGAGGCTCAACACAACCCCACTCCAAGTGGAATTTGCGAGTCTCACAGAGAAAGTACCACAGTGCTGCCGCTTGCTGTATAGAGACATTGCGGGGTAGGCACTGGGCTGCATCCGAGACCTCATTCTGGCAAAGGGCATGGAGTTCACCAAATAGCATATCAACCATCTTCCACGCACCAGTCTCCATCATTTGAATACCAACCATCCATTCACACCCTTCGCAATCAAGCTTCATGAGCTTGACATGCTTGATCCCATACATCTGTTCAAGCTCCTCCAAAGTTCGCAAAGGAGATGTGAATTCACCAAGTTCCTGCTCCCTTAAGTCTCCTTTGATAGACTTGCCAGGTTGAAAAATTTCATCATTTCGCGAAGCCCAGGCATTGGTAAACATGTGAGTTCCATGGAAGACGCCAGAAACCGTCGACAAGCCACCCTGCAAGGCAAAGACCTTTGAGTCGGCCCTCACGTTTTGTAAGAGGTTCAGCCGCAAGAGGAGGTAGTTCCATGGGCTGGGCTCAAGAGTTAGCAAGCTCGCATTCGGAGCTCTCAAGTGTAGATGGATAGCAGTTATACCTAAATTGCCTCCGACATCAAGAACCCATGTCTCAGGACCCCAAGCTTTGCTGGCCAAGTTGGCTAGGCCATACACATCCTTCACCTGCTCGGACATGGCACCTTTGAACCCATGCACGTCACGCGTGTCAGACCAAATCCACACATGTGCACCGGCTAATTTGCCTCTCTCCGACTTGCAGCGGGAGAGGAAGCTGATCAGTTCGCCTTCTCCCAACAACTTGGAACCTTCACGCCAAAATTCCACCCAAGGCTCCGACTCAGCGGATCTGCAAACAAACTGCATGGCCCCTTGAAGGGATCGTTCCCCACAGGCTGATGGCAGGTGGGGATTCCTTAAGCCGATCTTTTGTGGAGCTGGCTCGGCCTCGTTCAGCTCATCAGAGACTTTCAAACCGTTAGGCTCAACAGCTGAAGACTCAGGCGAAGATGCTGTTTTCGCTATCTGCTGAGTCTGGGCGACCATCTGCTGGATTTCCACCTGCTGCGTTGCCATCTGTTGGATCTCACCCCTCAATTCTTGAATGGATGTAGCCAGCTCCTGGGGAACTGGAAAACAACGACACGCCATCTGTGAGCACTTTTGCATGCTTTTGAAGAGCCATGGGTCTTAGGACTTCAGCACCAAGAAAACTCCTAACACAAACACAAATGACTAGTAGCCAGCGCTTGCCAGAACACAACTAACCAGGCACTGCATGTCACTGTTAATCCCCACATCATGGACCGGCAAAGTTAATCGTGTCGAAGCCAAAACCCAACCCCAACCAATTGGAGGCCATCGCCATCGCTAAGGTGCCGCTAGTAGGTTGGAGGACATCGCTACTAGGGTAGAGGCCATCGCTATCTGGTTGGAGGCCATCGCTATTGGATTCATGTTTCTCCTCGATCTTTTGGGCTCTTTCATTGTCATTGATATGCAGCCTTCCAATCAAACAAAGTGCAGCAAGCAGCAAGAAAATCGCCATGGTTGCGAATCTCATTTCTGGAAGTGTGACAGATCAATGTGGTCAAAACCCGCACTCATGAAACAGCCGCTTTTAGATTAAACTACTGCGGGATTCATTAGCTGTTGCAGCTTGCAGTCCACTCAAGCGAGTGATCATCCACCAGTAAGCAACTCGACAGTGTGACTTCAATATCTTCAATAGGGATCACAAAAGAACAACACACATGATGCAACATCTCCTCTCTCTAATTGCAGCCTGTGTGCTTACCGGCTGAACTTGAGCCTGCAAATGTCGCACGGTGGCGCCACAACCACCCTGACGGTGGCGCTCGAACACCTTCGCCGCTAGAGGGTTCACTTCGGGTGGTTTTCACGGCCACTGCGGAGCAAACACTTTCGCGCTCCGGGAACGAAAGTGACACCAGGGGGTCAATCCAGTGAGTCTATAGTGGTTGGGGCCTACCCAGTCTACTTGTAGCGAGAGGTGAAGCAACAGTTTGTCTTATCACCATGTTTGACAACAAGCATCCCAACATGTTGTGCGTATTGTGCATCTCCTATTGCTAAAACAACACACTAATTAGACCGTGCTGGGCCAAAGTTCAGGGTCAATGTTTCATGAAGCCGCACAACCACACTCTGACATTGGTTTTCAGTTACACTCAGTTCCCAAGCTGAGAAGGAAGGTGAGAGAACGGAAAGGTGGCAGAGTCCGCGGAAAAGTATTGTTTAACATTGTTCACCAGTGCACTTTAGTTAACTACGATTACTGCAATTTAGACCTTGACTGAAAAAGAAGTGCTGAGTCCGTCGAACAGTATTGTTGAAAAACGTCGAGTTAAACAATTGAAAGGCAGGTACGTCAGTGCTGGCCGGGCACTGATATCACATCCACTTGGTGCGGTCTTTGTTAGATGAGGCACACCAAGGGATCCTCATCCCCCTGCTTTAAATTAAATTGAACCCTTGGAAACAGGGCTTGGCACACACACGGTGCCGCTTCGCGGCGCGCATGTGAAAGACCTGAATAGTCACCTAAAAAGCCTTAGAAACAAAAGAAAAGAAAGACAGAAAGAGCAGCGCTAAGAGGGCAAGAAAGAAAGGTAGGTGTAGAAAAGTGAATAGTTAGCCCTTGACTGGGGTAGGGAAACGAGCCTCAAGAGCAACCTCAAAAGCCTGAGAGAAAGCCCAACAAATGACGAAAAGCGCAAGAAGGAAAGCGGGGGGGCAGGGAGGGGCTGTATGTCCATGTGTGTGTACATGTGTGTGTCTGAATACCTAGCACTCTAGAGTTACTGATTACTTAGCAGAGATGAATTAAGTGCAATAGCTAGGGAGCGGGACTTTAGTCTTAGACCGCCCGGGTAGGAAAGACTAGAACAGGAACAACACAGGGAAAGGCACCGACACACAAGTGTGTCGAGTGCCATTTCCCTATGTTGCCCTAATTAGGTGGGGAGTAGAACTCGGCTGGGGGGGGGTTGGGAAACCTGCCTGACTGCATGACTGCAAGGGGGGTACCGTTTTATAGCCCGGCGGCTATGGTGGTTCACCGTTTTTTGGCCCGGCGGCCGTTGAGGCAGTTAGTTCGGTGGAAGTGGAGGTGAATTCCAGTGAAATTCCGGTGAGCGGTAGTGAGTTCCGTTAATGATTTCCCAATGAAACAGCGCCCCAGTGACGGGGATCACACTCAGCACCCAAGTGGGACGGCTGAGCGAAACACACTCTGACATTGGTTTTCAGTTACACTCAGTTCCCAAGCTGAGAAGGAAGGTGAGAGAACGGAAAGGTGGCAGAGTCCGCGGAAAAGTATTGTTTAACAGTGTTCACCAGTGCACTTTAGTTAACTACGATTACTGCAATTTAGACCTTGACTGAAAAAGAAGTGCTGAGTCCGTCGAACAGTATTGTTGAAAAACGTCGAGTTAAACAATTGAAAGGCAGGTACGTCAGTGCTGGCCGGGCACTGATATCACATCCACTTGGTGCGGTCTTTGTTAGATGAGGCACACCAAGGGATCCTCATCCCCCTGCTTTAAATTAAATTGAACCCTTGGAAACAGGGTTTGGCACACACGTGTGCGCGTGCATGCTTTGAGCACAAGACATCCCAGTTTGGACACACTGGACATGACTCAACGTCCGCAATTCCCTAAAGCCAGAATGACCTGCGTCTTGTGCAAACCTCGGAATCTTGTTTTCAGGGTGAGCAAATGAACACTAGCAAATTTGAGTCGTATGCACTTGATGGAAAACGCATAAAACATTAGGGTTTATGTGTCCATCACACTCGCTTTGAACTACACTACACGCGGATTGAAAATCGTTGCCATTGCGCAGTAGGGCGATCTCAAATCCAGCTAACAACTACCGGCTTTAATGATGCTTTTCCTTTTTGCACTGCTTATCTTCTTGTGCTCAACCAGGCCTGAAAGACCAGCATCCAGGTATGCAACCTGGGTCTGACAAAACAAGAGGGGAAAGAACATTGGGCCAATGCCAAGACCATATAGTAACAAGAAGCTATTAGGAACAAGTGCATCATAGTGCATCGCTACTAGTAACAAGTGCCTTACTAGTAGTAACAAGAAGCTAGTAGTACCAAAATATGGTGCAAGTTCGGAACTGGCCAAGGGCACGCCCAAGGCACAGCTGCGAGAAGGACCTTCCTCTCTGAGAGAGCTGCTACGTGCCAGAAGTTGGCTGGAGAATTGAGCCACTGAGGCTGCAAAAAGTGGACTTGGCAAACACTACTGTTATGACTATACATCTAAGTATATAAATATATGATTATAGATTCATAGATGTATAGTCTCGTCATCAATGTTGGACTTGGTGTTTGTCAATAACATGTGATCAAAAGTTCCCAGGAACGTTCGCAAGACCGGGTGAGGTTGGCTTTGGCGCATTGCAAGTCAGGCATCACATGACCTGATTGTCACTCCAAATGTCCGCAAATCACACTACTACAAAGATCTACAAAGTAGGTTGGAGGCCATCGCTCTATTAGGTTGGACCAACACATTTACCCTCAACCATCGCTGTCAGCACGGCCCTCACACCACCAGCATAGCGATGCACTTCTTCCTAGTAGCTTCTGTTACTACTAGTAAGGCACTTGTTTCTACTAGCTTCTTGTTACTATGCAACATGTCACAAAAATGACGAAAAGCAGCTTCCTTTGGGTTCGACTTGGCTCTGCTGGACTTGCTCTTTGCTGGAGATCGTTGGTCTTGTAACGCTTCATTGCCAAGACAACAGTCGCATCAAGGCAGCAAGCACATCCTTTTGGGCCGCCCCAGACACTCCGCGATGGTGGGCTTTCACAAGCGGCGGGCCTTTCGCTTGCCCCCTTTCTTGGCTTTTTTGGAATCCTTTTTGGATTTGGAGGACGGTGCAGCTTTTGCAGCTTCCGCCTGAGCCTTTGGCTTAGGCTCATTGGGATTCTCCGCGGTTGCATTCCCTGCCATGCGGCGATTGGCCTTCTTCCGCTCTTTGGTCTTTGAAAAGCTTCCAAAGGTCGTGTTCATTGATTTGTCATACTCGGTGGCCATCTTCTTCAGCTCCTGCTTTTCCACCTCCATGATCTGTCTTACCCTCTTCCTTTCTTTTTGTCCTGCTTTTCGTCTGACTTCATCCTTTTGGTGTTGCAGCTGCTGCACTGCAGCCGCATCTCTTGCCAACTGTCGGGCTGCAGCCCGACGCTCCTGGTTAAGCTTCCGTTGCAAAAGCTTCGTCTCTGAAGCTTCCATCCCCCGCTTCAGTGGTCGATCGCCTTCCTCGTGGAAGATTGGATCCAGCATCTTGATCTGCACCGCCCCCTCATCGAAAAGCTTCAACGCTTTCAATGGGTTCAGTTCGCTGGAAGCGATCGCCTCGATCGCCGCGATGGCTTTCTCGAAGCCCTCGATCGCCCGAGGTAGTCGATTCAGGCAAGGTCGAAGGATGGCCTGTGCGCTCATGACAGCCACTGCTGGCCTGATGGGCTTGCGGTTTGTGTTTCTTGTTGGAGGCCATCGCTACTAGGATGGAGACCATCGCTCTTCCCCAAGCCTACATAGAAAGGACAATTGATGAAATGGGCTCCTATAGGATTTCCAGTGCCCCATCCCCAACTCGTAACATTGTCTCCATAAGTTTTGAGGCTATTCTGTGGTATTTGATCTGGTATTATGTGGTATCCGCCACATCTGCCGCTTTGGTGGATCTAATTTTACCAAGTGGCTCAGGGTCTTTGAGCCTTTTCAGAGCTTCGGCCATAAGCATCGCCAGGTCTACAGCTGCATCTGCACACTGTTGGCGTCCCTGCTTGGCTGAGGCCGCACATGACTCCAACAAGGCACAGCCCAGCTGGAAGAAACTGCTGCAAAACTTCCCGCCGAGCAGCTCGTACAGCACGGCCAATAACCTGAGATGGGAAAAGGCCAAGTAGAGTCGAAACAAAACTGAGGAAATTGAAATACTAATTAGTCACTAGATGTAACTAGTATATAAGATGAATGTGACCAAAACCCTAAATTGCACATCTTGTTTACGTCTGCATCCAGTCCCAGACAACAAGGACAATTTCATATTTAGGAATTTAGGAAGGCTTTCTATGGTCTGTTGACCTCCCTTGATCCCAAGGTGCAGTAGATGGGGGGCGTCACTGCGTGCATTGCAATGCCTAATATCAGCTACCCGAGTAGCGATGCCCTTTGCTACTAGTAGCTTCTTGTTACTAGTAGTAAGGCCAGGAGCTACTAGTAGCGTCCTTGCTTCTAGTAGCGATGCCCTTTGTTACTAGTAGCGTCCTCACCTGCAAAGGTGTGGGGATGTCCTGGGGTCATTGCAGTAGACACTTTGACCCGTCGACCAACCATTGCAAAAATGCCTGCGAAACCTGAGGGATTGCGGAGAATCGATTGTGGTAGAAGACAAAACATGAAAACAAGAAGGGTAAACCACATTTCAGCCAACTGCCTAATATGAAGGACCCAGCATCTAAATTCCCAAAGGATGCCAAAAAGAGGTCTGCTCATAACTGGCTTTTAAAGCGATATGATGCGCAACATGCTCGACCTGCCAGAACCCTGGTGAGCTGCGTGTATAACCTGTGACCTGGTAGCCATGCGGTGTGCTGCGGCATCTCTTTCAAACCGGGCCACATGGTGCCCTCCGAGACGAGCTCCTGGATGTTCTCTCCAAGCTGAGCCAGTTGCAAGGCCCAATGATCGGCAAGCAGAGTCGCAGGTGTAACGACAGGATGTTGAAAGTCAGTGGTGGGAAATATGAGTGGAATCAACTTCAAAGCCGAAAGCTCCCGCGCTTTTGGTGCAGTTTCAGGGCCCAAGTCCTGTAAGAGTTCGAGAAAGTAGCTGGTCGCATCCTCTGGAAATTCATTGGCCAAATCCAACAAAGGACCACGCAAGGCGTAGGCTGTTCTCATGCCGGTTGCGCTAATGTCTCCATCGCTACGAGCCATGACATTGATGGTGAAGTCCAGCAAGGCCAAGAAGAAACTCCGAAGCTTTGTGCGGTTCTCGGCCGCCAGGGCCACAGCCGTGCGCGTCCGAACACCTCGCGTCCCAGCCGGCCGTCCCCGCGAGCTTCGCGGGCAAAACGCCGCACGAGATGAACAGTGGCAAATCATGACCCACCAATCAGAAACGGAATACATTCATGACTTCCCAATCATTCATTCGTGGTCATGGGTTGCACACCGAACTAGCTGCTGAACTCTGCAAAGGATGCCTTTCAACAAAACCGTTCAACAAAACTGCATTTCGCCGTGCTGCGTTGGACCAGCTTGAGGCACGTCTCTGGCGAATGGCTTTGCAAAAGCCGCTCCACTCCCAAACGATCCGATGGGCATTCTGGTGCGAAGGGTAGGCCCTCCTTGTCCA